>CM059284.1:25751226-26326226 GCA_030347295.1 Setipinna tenuifilis
GATGTGTTTGGACTGGAGACAAACATTATTATTATTGTTATTATTAAAATTCATGTGTAATAACCATGATATTACTCCAACCAACGTGCTGTGCTTTCTTAGTGTGACGTTACATCAAATCTATTATCTGTGAAATACTGAAAAGCAGTTACAATTTGTTTGCACTAAAACATTACAGGTTGCACCATATAAGAGATGGCTTAAGGCAGCCTGTTGCTATGCAGCACAATACGTTTTAAACACTGACTACAGTCACACTCTGCCAGGGATGACTGGTGGTTAGAGTATGACTAAAATAAGGAGCGCTGGACTGACCTTGCCTTGTTGCAAAAAAGGTATGCATATTCTTCCTGTATCCAAGAACTACATTTGGTAATGACTAATCATACAGTCACCCCACAAGCTCACCCCACCCATCTTTAAGTTTAGTTACAGTTTTTCTCAGTCGCTTTGGTACTTTTCTCACAACACTATTAACATTTGCGCAGCATTTAGTGCATCTCTCAAAACAGTTAGTGCAAACTGCAAAACCTAGTGGATAACCTGCAAAAGCAAGTCACTTGCTCAAAATGGATAGTCAATTCCTCAAAAGCAAGTATTCATGTCAATGAAACTGCCAGTGTCATCAAAATGAGAAGTCTTGACATCATGTTTATGAACAAGATAGTCAAATGGCTTTGTCATGTTTTCATTATGACAATTACTTCTCTTAGTGTTTTCCAATGCAGGAAAAAAAGGTTAGAACTCATTGACACTACCTGAAAATGCTCAAGACAGCACTATACACTACCTGTACAGCCATTTTATGTAAAACTACAGTAAACAGTACACGTTGCTGTAAGTAGGGGAGTGAGTACAAGACACTGAATACGTACATTTCCTATTTTTACTGTATATGCTCTTTGCAATTCTACAGCATTGTGCAAAAGAAAAATACAATACAGTCACTTATTTAGAACAAACATAAGAAACACCCTTTTGATAGAGCTGTGCACAAATGTGAACAACATACGTAACAGTACATATTGTAACTGAAAATAGGTAAATCATTCTGGCACATGCAGACGTTCCTGTCTGTCTAGCCATATATTTTCATCTACATCACAACGGATATCATCCCTTGCAATGCAGCGAGAAAAGTGTCTCCTGGAGTGGTAAATCCACCGTCTGCATGACTCTGCTGCAGCAGAGCAGACAGTTTACAGTGCTGAACATTAGAGTACACATAGAAGACATGTTTTACCTGTACATACTGGTGATGGATTTCCTTTAGTCTTTCACTGTTCCTTTCAAATGGCACTTTGCACAATTGTTTCATGTGCATTTGATTTCTCTTGAGCACTGAATGTATTTGTCAATATTGAATCTCTGTCAATTGACAGAGATTCAATATTGACAAATACATTGTTATCCTCTATGACAGCGCTTTGATTTTTTTTTTCAAACTTATATCCCTACAAATTTTTTGAATGATTGAATTCACAGTGGTTCTTCCAACATTTGGTTGCACCCTCCGACCAGTAGGAGGTTTTGCAGTTTGCACTAACTGCTATGCAAATGTAAATAGTGATGTGAGAAAAGCACCAAAGCGACTGGGAAAAACTGTAATACTTCACACACCTCATTGTGAGTGAAAGCTGAAGTTCACCTGAGAGCAACTGGTCAATTTAGGAGACATTTCCAGCAAAAAAAATATAAAGAAAGGTATAAAATGTGCTTGACAGAATTTGATAACTAGTTCAACAATTTTGTATGTAATGACTCAAGCAATAAAACTAAGACTATTAGTTTTATTGGGAATGACTATTCAGCATCCATAAGTATACTTCATTTTGACTGACATGACATAAGCAAATGATAATGTTAAAAAACAACATTGTATTGTATAAAAGCAACTGACACATGTCCAAAAGCATTGGCAATTTGTTCAGAGGAAGGAGAAAATGCTATTATGAGGTGCACAAATGACTAAATGTTGTGGAGGTTGAACTAATAGTTATGAGAATTTACTTTCTGATCTGAGAAAAGCACCAAAGCGACTGAGAAAAACTGTAAAGTGTTTAATTAATGTGTTCATATGATTTCAACAAAGCAGACGGTGTGGTCATTCCTGACAACCAATGCTGAGGCACCACTTCCTTAGTCAGTTTTCCGCAGTTTTTAATGACCATACCAGTCAGGTACACCTGCTTGTTCAGCATCTGGTCTAGAGCTGTCATTGATGTTAAGTATTTGTCACAATACACTTTTGTTTCTAGGTCACAGAGTTTGAGCTATAGGCATACATCCCTTTGTGTCTTGAACCTTGGCACTTGTTATATCTCAATGCTGGTAGACATCTAGCATAATGCCTTTCTAGCAAGGCCGTATTAAGCCATGTGGTGCCCCTGGGCACTATACTTCACAGTCCCCCCCCCCCCCCCCCCCCCCCCCCCCCCCGTTCAATATTATCATTATTATTGTTGTTGTTATTATGAAATTAGTGTTCATGACGAGTTATGTATGGCCATTTAACAATTTCAAGTGAACAACATACAAATTTATGAAAAATATATTTAAAGTTTGTCATGTGGTGCTCCCCCAAATTGTTGTGAATGGTTGGTGCCCCTGCGCACTGTGCCACTGGTCCTTATGGATAATCACGTAGTGATTTGGAAAACAAAAGATATTATTTCATCATTTCTATATTGAGGTATTGCTCAAAATAGTCAGGTGGCTGCCAGTTATATCACTTATGTAGGCAATGGGTGATTAGAGAAAATGGAACAGAGTTCCATTGCTCACTGTGTTCATCACATTAATAGTTATGCTTGCATCTCTGCACCTGGTGGTCATTACTGTTACATTACTGCTCTGCTGAATGATGTTGATGAGGCCTTCCTCACTCAATAGTTCTTTCCCATTGGGTAAATTCAGCGCACTGCAACTCTGATGTGAGTGTCTGTCAGACTGTGGTATGGCTGTTCCTGTGGTGAAGCATCAAAGTTCTCATCTGCTGAATTCATTAACCTCTCTTTTAGAGAGAAAAGTAAGAAATACTGGGTGTAAACTAGCTTGCATCACATGAAACAACTATTTATACCCTGTACATTCTACCCTATTTATTTGTATGTTTGTATGTGACATAATATTAAAAAAATGTACAGGCTTGCTATTTCGCGAAAACCTGTGAAGTGTATATGCCATATCATGTCTGTGTCTGTGAAGTGTGTTTCTTGTCATTTTGTTTGTGTTAGCATGCTTAAAATTGTTAGTCACACTGTCAACGCTGGAAGCTGCATAAAAATTACAGACTATGTAAGCCAAAGACGCACTATGAAAATGTTTAATCTTACTTTCTCATTGGAAACAAAAAAGTCAGCAAATGGCTCCCTAGAAGTTTCTTACAAATGCTGATTAAAATAAAAATTATGGAATAGGCAACAGCAATTTTAAGTTATATCATTGTTTAAATGTTGCAGATAAACATAGTCTACAACATGCTTTAGGGATATGTGCTATGTTGATAAAAAAAACATGCTCAGGCATCAGGCAGACTCTGTAGTGTTCCAATATCTAAATATAAGAAATTGTTTTTCAAAGAATCTATAAATGTAATTTGTATTTTTAGTTATTACAACATTATCATTCTAGGTACAGTACTAGGTTTTGTCCAGGGAAGTTTACTCTGCCACAGAAATAAGCAACGTGCAATTGTACCATTGCTGCAGGGAGATAAGGTCCTAAATGGGTACCGTCATCATCAAAGTGGCTGCAATAATAGGCTGCTTTCTTTCACAACCTCACAACTGATCTTAGTACAAAGCTCTCCTCAACTCTTTTCATGTTTCAGTCACTGGGACATGAGCATGGCTGCTTTGTGGCCTGCTTAAGTGGCTGCTTCATTGTAGGAGACTTAAGAGGCCAGTTTTCTGAACAAAAAACTGAGCTGTCATTGATGCCACTAAAAGACAACCACATATTGCCTTGAAAAAGACAGATGTCCCTGAAAATAAGAAGTGACTACAGTAGAAAACTACAGATTTTGTGTAGTTGGTTTGACCTAAAAAGAGAACATCTCAGTTTTACATTTTAAGATAACACAACACAGGCTCACTCAACACAGGGCAGAGAAGGAAAACTAACTTTGAAATAGTCTAATAGATAACTGTATGGCTCAAGGACCAATCCCAGCATCAATAATCCAGTCAATCACATCAATTAGCATGTATTCATTTTAAGAGAGACTCATGACAAAAAACATTTAGCATAGTAATTACAAAATGGCATAATAATTATTTGGTAAACTATCTTTTGGGAACCTCATAACACAAAGGGTACTATAGAAGCCAACAATATGACATTGTTTCAAGTATTTTTTCATTTTTAGCAAGAAGCATGCAGTCAAAAAGCAACAGCTTTATTATGGTGCCCTGATTGCAAGCAGCAACTTGCAAGCAACAGCTGATTAGCTGGGTGAACAGCTGATGTAGGCTAGGTTAGCATTAACCAATAGGAGACATAACCGCTGATAGCTTGACTTCGTAGCCTGCCAGAAGTAATGCAGGCTGCTCTATTTATTATTTCAATATTTTGCCTAATAATTAAAGAAGGCCATGCAAATGTATATAACTTTTAAAATGTACATATTTTTCAAGTAATAGAAAACACAATAGTGTATTAATACTCTATACAATGCAATATTGGTTTGTTAATCACACACACACACAGTCATGGCCAAGAGTGACATTGCAGTTGCGTCTGTTTTTTGCGAACTATAGCAACTTCTATTTCTGTGGAGTTGACTCATATTGTTTTTGGATGATTGTTTTAAGTACTCAGAGGCATTCCACTTTATTTTCTCTGTGTCATAAATGATGTTACCAAACCAAAAGGAATGAATGAGTGTTTTTGCATTCTTAAGTATGTAATGGTACATGTGAAATAATTTCTGCAAGCATAGACAAAGACCAAAGTGTAACTGTGGCCAAAGGTTTCGACAGCGGTGCGTGTGTAAATGAATAATTTTGTTGCCATTTTTTTGCACTTTTACATGTTGGGCAGTCCAGCGTAGCAAAATGACCCCTTTGATATCCAGCCCACCCCAGATGTCATGTTCTGTTTGTCTCCTGGGACTGTGCTTCTACCTTGGTGTGCATTCCACATTAAGCAAATTGGGTAAGTAAGAAATGTAGAGATATTTTTTCTCAGTTCTGTCAGGTTCAGTAGGTGACATTGTATTATTAGTTTTATTAGTGTAAGGCTCCTGATAATGCAATTACACTAAGCAGACACTATACAAAGCAACTTACACTTAAGGGCATAAATCAAGGTACAATACATATAATGTATATGTTTCAGTGAGCTTTACAAGAGCCCAGCTTGGACAAGTACTTCCCCAACAGCACAGAGGCAAAGAAAAAACATCTGACTTTTCTTTGAGGTTCTAGCCTCATAAAAGTTAGGCCTACCTACTCAGGGTGGGCTGGTCATGGATATGAGCATACTTTAACTAACAATGCATAATTAATGCATACACACATACAGTATAGTATAAAGTTAGTCAACTTCTTGGTATAACCCCTGGAATCAAGTCAGGAGTTTGGCTAGGCCATTCTAGCAGTTTTATTTTCTTTCTCTGATACCAACGGAGAGTTGCCGTGGCTGTGTGTTTGGGATCCTTGTCTTGCTCAAATGTCCACCCTCATTTCATCTTCAACATTCTGGTAGATAGCAGCAGGTTTTTAGCAAGAATATCTCGGTATACTTTTTCATTCATCATTCCTTCAATTTTATGAAGTGAGCCAGTGACACTGAAAAACAGCAGACAATATGATGCTCCCACCTCTACACTTCACTGTTGGTGTGGTCTGTATTGTTGCCCGGCTTTTATATGGACGGAAGTCACTTTGAGAAAAACTGTGTGTGAAAACACTAGATAATGGCTTGCATTTCCATTTGCCTTGGATAGCACATAGCTTACACACAATGATTTGAAATACAATGAGATCAGTGGAACTTTATTTTCCTTATCACCAACTTCAATTTTAATCGCATTTGAATGCAGCAGGGGTGTCACAGCACACAGACTCAGGACAACAGAATTTTTTATGGTTTTAATGGTTTTAACTAAAGAGTGACTGTACACCCTAACCATGCCCACCACTTATTATAGTGCACTTTAAATGGTGACTTGGGGAAGTAGGTCTGCCCATGTTTGATTAGAGGCAGGTTCACTCCTTATTTGGGTATCCAAATGACATGTCCATGTACTTGCGGTACTGTACAAAGAGTCATCAACTGTTATCATAAAGTATGTCTTGGCGCATTTGAAGCTGTACCTCTAGTACACATTATGCTGAAGGAGCTTTGAAAGGAACCATTGAAGCACCTTAACTAAGCATTTAGAATCCCACTAAATCTACCACTGAATATTTACTTTCCTAAGCAAAAAAAAAAAAAAAAAAAACAGAATTCAAAGCATGCAGGGAGTTAGGATTTTTTGGTGGTGGTTATAATGTGACTTATTGCTAAATTTAAAATATAAGACAGTGTTAGACCTGGTATGCTGGTTTGCATAGCCTATCAAAAACAGTAGTTTGAGGATTTGAATTCTCCTTTCTTTGACAGAGTTTTCAGCACTGCCAGAGGACAGCATTGGTATACTGAATCAGCCACTGATGCTACACTGTGCTGCATACGACTCAAGCCTGCAAAAGATCCTACCTGTTTCTTGGGAGAAGGAGTTAGGTGGAACATCACTTGCTGTCAGCTCAAAGACCCATCAAATGCCCAATGGATCTCTACTCTTCATTCAGCTTCGGGAGGAGGACCTGGGGACATATACATGTAGCGCCAGGACAGACTCTAACAACATCAAAACCACAGTCAGCATTTACAAAGCTGGTATGAACTGAGATTAATTTTGGTCAACAAAACACTGCCAACGTAATTCAAAAACTTAAAATGTTCTTATATGCAGATATAGGAGATGTGTTCTTCAGCCCAATTTCTCAGACGGTACGTGAGGGTGATGTGGTGTTTCTTCAGTGCGTGTCTGGAGACAGTTCACCTACTGCTCACATCACCTGGCTAAAGGATGGAATGGCATTCAACAGAGGAAGTCAGATTCAGGTGGTTTGGAGCTTATGGTGCCTTATGACTGTATAAGAAATGTTAGAGTGTACAGTGTCATACAAAAAGCTAGCAGTTACAGAATTGAGTGGTGGGCAGAAATCTGGATTATATTTTGATTCATTGGAAATCTAATTCAGATATGGCCACACATTAAACATTTTCCTTAACAAATATGTTACATTACATTACATTTAGCAGATGCCTTTATCCAAAGCGACGACAGGAAGACATAAGCTGACATAAGCTGTTAACCTCCATGTTTATTAAGTGTATAAAGGCAATCTCCTCCCCACTGGTCAACATTACTTAAATCATAAGGGCATAAATGTTTAACACCCATTTAATGACACATTGATTTAGTTTTCTCTTATACTTACACTTGCTTTGGTTGAAAAATGTATATCTTGTTTTGGCAGGGTCAATATGGTGGCGGGGAAGAAAGGAAGACCTCAAGCACACTCAAACTGAAACAAGTGTCAAAAGAAGATGAGGGAGGCTATGTTTGTGTTACACATAATCCTCTTTTGAATATCAGCAAAACAAGCAACATGGCAACTTTAACTGTATCTGGTGAGTTTTGTCTTACGGATTTTACTGCCTTTACCACAAACTCACGGACACACACATAGACCAGCCCTTTTATGATTTTAAAAGCATGATAGAATGAAAGATGTCAGACCCTCGAATAATGTATTTGTTGCAGCACGATGTTGGCTGCATATATTAGTGTAGTGTATTCTTTAGGAGAATTGTATAAAATTAATAAAAAATGCTCGTCCGTGAAATGGTTGTAAATCAAAGCAGATGAGCTTTTTTAATGTGTGGATTATGTGGATGGAATGCCTGAGAGTTAATAAAACCTCCTAAAACCTCTAAATGAACCTCTTCAAACTATTTTACATGTAGCTGAAAACACTCAGTCAGTAAAAAAGTTGCCATGCTATGTAAAAATGCTGTGACTTTGATGTTGTATTATTTTCTGTTGTATTCCACAGACACTAATATGACTTTGAAGATTGTACAGGGCCCTGAAAACACAACTGTTCCTCTAGGAGCAAAAGCTGTGTTGCATTGCTCTGTTCGGGGACTCCCAGATCCTGAAGTGCTTTGGTTTAAAGATGGCAAGTCTGTCGGTAATGACTCTCACCAAAGTCTTAATAATAATGGACAGCTCCTTATTATAAGGTCAGTAAAACTACTTTGCTCTCACCTAGTCTTAATATTAGAACTCCTAAATGACCTAATTCTTATTCCTAGTAATACTTCTCTATTTTGTCTACTAGCCAAGAGGTCAACAGGTTTTTGCATGGTATTTTACATTCATGTGACATTCAAGATACAGTAACACTATCAACAACACACTGTAAAACCGGACAAGTCAATACAACTCAAAACTTTTGATGTAACTGATTACGTCAATAGTTTTGAGTACATTAACTATACATTTTAATTAAAGTTAACTTTAAAAGTTTAAGTACAAGTTCATGTAATTCAACTTTTAAAGTTAACTTTAATTAAAATATATAGTTAATGTACTCAAAACTATTGACGTAATCAGTTACATCAAAATAGTTGAGTTGTATTGACAATCCGGTTTTACAGTGCATTTACAGATACTATTTTCCTCTCTTTAATATTGTTTGGGGGACGGGTAGCTCAGACAGATATCTAGCCAGCTATATTCTCATCAACATTACTACCAGTTGGGTACGAGAACGAGATTAAATGACATGTAGTGCAAATATGGGACCAGTGGGCCTTCATCATAGGGCATAGGCTTCTTTGAAAATTGAACATGCACAGATATGACTTAATGAAATTTCCCTCGTAAAGTGTTTATATACATTATTTCAGTTAATACAGGCATATGCCAGGGATCAGGTTTGTAATCATTAGAATATTATCTTTTTTACCAGGTTATTACAATCATTTGACAGTCCTAATATGACTCATTAAATTTCACTTTCATATGTCTTCCTCAGGAATGTATTGGGAAAGGATGAGGGATTCTATCATTGTGAAGTAAAAAATGAAAAGAACCTGGTAACATCTGAGCCAGCCTACCTCCTTCCGGCAGGTTTGGGGAAACAAAATTCACTATTATGCCTCCTTCAAGGGTTTTTTAAATGTCTCGATCTATCTATCTATCTATCTATCTATCTATCTATCTATCTATCTATCTATCTATCTATTATGCCTGACGTTTGTTGCAAACAAACCCCATCACCATAGCTCGACACTTGAGCAATTTATTATCACTTTTATTGTGTAGACACATCATTCTATAGGTGTAATGCACTGTAGGAGCAGGTTGTATTGTTCCAAGATGGCTGCCCTGTAAGCATGTCACTCTAGTGGGCGGTAGCAGTCAATGTGGCATCTATGTATACTGTATATGTCTATGGGCCTGACAGCAACATTTCAGGGTTTATACTAAATACAGTAACAAGCAGGGGCAGAAACTCTGAGAGAAACACAGGAGATCAATTATTTTACAGTCAACTGAAACGTTTTAAAAACCTGAATGTAGGCAAGAACAAGAAAACGTAGAAGCAGGTGTTCATATGTAGGCAAGGAGTAATGGAGAGGCATAGATGGTCAGAAAAGTCTGGTAGTTGAGCTTACACTCTAGTCCTGCTCATCTTTAGAGGTAAGACCAGGCAGAGTGAAGGGTGACTGGATTTTAAAATGGCAGAGTAAGGTAGGTAAGGTAGGTGCATGAGCTGGGGAATGGGATTGGTAGGTCGAGAAACATGATAGTAAGAAGTGAGCTGGGGCTGCTGAAGAATGAGGATTGATGGTGGTAGCGTGAGGAGTGGGTGGTTTGGCTACAACAAACTAAGTTCTAGTTTACAGCATAGCTGTTATCTGACAAAAACCTCAAAAACGTAGAAACACCTTTTTTCTGGTCCATGTGTGTTTGTACAGTGATGGAGTGGACCTTTCAGATAGAGCCAGCCAATGTCACTGTGAGGAGAGGAGACGCTGCAACTCTGGTCTGCAGGCCACCAACTAGCAGGCCTCCTGCTATAGTGAACTGGTTCAGAAATAATTGGCTACTTACTCCAGCATCTCATTTCAGTATTGAGCCAAATGGGGATCTCCTCTTCCACAGGTAGGCTATAGCATCAACACGCCCACTAATCTGACCTGTCTTATATTTCTTTTGATTCAATCTGCAAATAATTAGCATGACGCTTTACCAGTTTTGCATCATTGACACACTACTTTACATTAACCTCATAGGTGACATTTCTTTTGTAGCGTGAAAGATTTAGACAGAGGGACGTACTTCTGCAGGGCATCAAACAGTCACCTCCCTAGAGATGTCACATCTAGGAAGGTTTATCTAGATGTATTAGGTAAGTGAGAAAAATTGTAATTGCTAACTTTAATTGAAGTAAAGCTTAGACTATATGATCATTTTAAATACAAGCTCCCTGCAGTTATGTGGAATCACCTTCAAGGGTCTGTGAGATTTGCCTGCAAGTAGCCTCATTCCATGTACAAACCCGTCTGTGTCTGTCGGCATATGTCAACAATAACTGCTGGTCAAAGAGCATTAAAGCATTAAACCAGGGGGGCAAGAATACACATGTTGAAACACCCATGGGGAAAGGGGGACTCTCTAAAAACACACCCGGATGGTTAGAATCTAAGGTCTTTGTTACATCCTGCGTCACTCATGATGTGCCTGGTACATAACGGTTAACTTTGGTAGTCATTTTGATGTGTTATGCATTCTAAGCCAATAACCATAACCCTACAGTAACTTAACCTTTATGACCATGAAGGGACTTATATAGTATTGAGACAAACATCAGTAACAAGACTTCATTTACACTGTGCACATCCATAAAACCCAACAAATTTGCCAACAACTAAATACAGTACCTTGTACAGTACCAGTACAGTGCCATTTTCTCACACAGACCTTAAAAGACAAGAACGCTAAAACCAAGCAACTGTGCGCTAATCAATCCCAGGAACAACTATTCATATACCATTGACCAGAGACCATGATATAAACTAGACTAGCTAATACTCACAACTCTGTAACTCTATTATATAGAGGGTTGTGTGTCTGTGTGGCTACACAAAGTTCAGACAACATATTTTGTGCACAAGTATGCATTATGGCGGATTTGTGTCACCTTGCGAAGCTCAATGCCTGGGAAAATAGATAGTGGTGCTTTGTGCGACAATTTTTTGGACCACATCTCCAGACAAAATTTCACTTGTGTTTTTTTGCTGTGTGGAACGAATAAGGCTTCAAACTATGTGAAGTACCGGCTGATAGGCATTGGTGGCCAACACTGTTAAGTAAGGTGGAGAATAGGAAGGAATGTGAAAAGTGACCTCTGCTAGAGGAGAGAGAAAGTATTTCTGTATAAAATACAGGAGCCATTCCACACTGGAGGCAGATGTGTAACCTGAGAATCTTTTACATTTCTTTAGCTCCTCCATCTGTTTCTGTCTGGCCATCAATGATGACAGCTCCAGTTGGGGCAGAGGTGGTGATACGATGTCGGGTGTCAGGACACCCTGCCCCATTTATAGTGTGGGCCAAACAGGGCCATTCAGTGATGACTGGTGGAAAAATTACAATTGGGTGAGTAACAGTGGATGAATGTGAGATCAATCAAATCACGTTATATGATAACTCTTTACATTGTCATGAGTTCATAATACTCCAGCTATTAAAATGCTCAGCCAAACAGATGCTCTAAGTGAGTGTACTTTTGTATTACGCTGTGTACAGAGTGAGAAATGCTACTCTATTCATCGCCTCTGTGAGAAGGTATGATGAGGGGACATACACATGCAAAGCTTATAACTCCATGGGTCAGGATGAGAGAGTGGCTACACTTCGTGTTGCAGGTGAGTTTGTGGTGTAAATGCATTTACACAATATTTGTCGGTGTTGACAATGATGTTATACTGTATATGAATATAACCCCTTTAACACAATACAAATGTGAATAAGAGGAATGTGTTGGTGGGTAGGCAAAATTTCATTATTCTCAATTACTTTAATGTAAAGATGTGTTATATTCTAATCGCCTGTGTGCAGAGAGTCCAGTCATCATGTTGTTCCAGAAGTCAATAAGCAGTGTGCTGGGCAGCACTGTGACCTTGCCCTGTGGAGCTATAGGGGACCTTCCCATCACTTACACCTGGACCAGGGGCCATCTCAGCACCCTCCCTACCTCACTCCCAGGACACATAGATGGTATGTTGGACAAGCATGCCTTTAACAGCTGGCTGTAATTACCATAATTGATATCATTGGCATTATAGGAATCATAGGAAACTAACTATTACTTATTAATAACTAATACTATTAAATGTTTTTAAATGACTGTAGATAATGATAAGTGATGGAATGAAACAACTCTGGTGTCATTCACAAAGTTGTTCCTCCAACCAACAAATGCACTTCCTTAAACCAGTTAAAATTTACTTGCTTTGGAAGCAGCAGACATGCATTGTTTCTAAACTTGATGATGCCATTATTTGGTAAGGCAAAGCAATTATCTGTAAGAAACTGTAGCCAGGTGAACCACTGTATCCATTAGGTTGATTGCATGCACCTGAGATCAATTAAATCAAGCTAACTATTTACATTGTCATGAGTTCATAATACTACAGCTATTAACATGTTCAGCCAAACAGCTGCTCTAAGTGATTCTACTTTTGTATTACCCTGTGAGAAATAGAGTGAGAAATGCTACTCTATTCATCGCCTCTGTGAGAAGGTATGATGAGGGAACATCAGCTGACAACCTTAATACTTGTGGCAGTGTATTAACAGGGCTAGGAGTTTTTACCATGAGATTAGCTATGTTTTCTAGCTCATAAAACTCATCGTCCCATGATAACGCCATTCTGGTCCTGTGGGATCTTAGTGCTTGACACTTAGTGTTTGACACTGTTGGTATTAAGGAGCCCTAAAATGGTATTAAGGGTACAGCCCTGTATCCGTTAGGTTGATTGCATGCACCTGAGGGCGTGACTAAAAGTAATTAGCACGTAACTTCCTTTGGTACTAAAGTTTGGTTTCCACCAAGCAGTACAGTACAGTTCGGTTCGGGACCTAACGGTTTGGTACAGAAGGTTTTTGTGCGGTTCGGTACGGATTGTGTTTCTATTGCCAAAGGTAGAGTAGAGTCGTCACAGCAACGGACGTGTCTCTAAACCGTACCACAAACTGGTACCCCAACACAAGGGTGCCAGAAAATGGTACGGTTCGGTACGGTTATTTAGGTACGCTTCAAAAATTCTTACCATGGAGATACAAACAATTGCAAACCGAACTGAACCGAACTGTACTGTACTGCTTGGTGGAAACGGGGCTAAAGATGTATTCTGGTGAAGTGTTTGTACTCAAGAAAGTGGGATTTTTAGCTGTGCAGTGCACTTGGTGCTGGAGTGTAAACTGCTTCAGGAGCTGGTGGAATCCGGCATGACACTCTGGACAACTGTATTCTAGCCTCTGCTTATGTATCAGCATGCCTGTAGGCTATACTGTTGGCTAAAATCAATGTAGCAGTGTGTGCAGAGTGAACACACCCTTGGCTAAGTGTGGGTTAAGCACTCTTGCGGTGTAATTCACTTATTTTTCTGAAGGTTTGCATCCCATGACATTTTTTGTGAACAAAGTCTAGTCCATCACCTTGAGTTTGAGTACTGCCCAGGTTATGGTACACAGAGGTTGTCACAACCAAATGTTAGTCATTCGGTAAAGGCAGATCCAATCTTTTTAAGCTTCAGCAGAGTTTACACCTCCAAGAAGAAATCGATTGCAGATTGGCCAGGCAAGATGTTGATTTGAGATATGCTCAAAAAAACATGCATGAAGCCTAAATACAATCTGCAGTAAACATTTCAGCAGTTACTACTGTGCCCACATTCACAAATATGAAGTTTTTGTTGTCGAATGTTAGCATGTGCTCGCTGTAGTTTGCATGCATTTTGATGGCATGTACCATTTAAGTAGCCTGATAAACCAGCCCCTTGTTCTTTTGTACAAAACAAAGCGAAATATGAAGGGCTGGTTTACCAGGCTACCATTTAAGCCCCCCTGTGAAAAAGGCTAATTTATGAAAACCAGCTCCACAGAATAATTTTTTGATGCATTTATTTTAATATCAGTGTTAAATGAATCAAAAAATGCTTACTGTTTGTAGCTGACAACCTTAATACTTGTGGCAGTGTATTAACAGGGCTAGGAGTTTTTACCATGAGATTAGCTATGTTTTCTAGCTCATAAAACTCATCGTCCCATGATAACGCCATTCTGGTCCTGTGGGATCTTAGTGCTTGACACTTAGTGTTTGACACTGTTGGTATTAAGGGTACAGCCCTAAAATGGCATTAAGGGTACAGCCCTAAAATGGTTTCACTCCTATCTCAGTATCCATAGGTCAGTACTCCTCATCTCTGGCCCCGGTGTCATGGTGTCCCCCAGGATTCCATTCTAGGCCCAGTACATTTCTGCCTTTACATATGTAACGTCATCAGAAAATTCAGTGTTTCATTCATTTCTATGCAGATGACTCCCAACTGTACATCTGGCAACTCCTTGCAGCCTCTCTTAGACTGTTTGGAAGAAATTAAAACTGGGATGGCAAATAACTTCCTTCAGTTAAATGGCATCAAAACTGAAGTTATTGTCTTTGGCCCTTTAAAATTAAAAAATTCCATCCCTCCCAGCCTTGGTCCCCTTGCTCCCTATGTTAAATTCCATGCAAATAACCTGGGTGTTATTTTAGACTCCCATCTTAACCTGGACAAACAAATCTCATCTGTTGTAAATTCCAGTTATTATTAATTAAGAATAATTTCCCAACTCATGTCTGTTCTGTCAAACAACAACTTAGAAAAAGTCACCCATGCTTTTATAACCTCCCGTCTAGACTATTGCAAGTCCCCCTACTTTGGTCTCCCTCTGACATTGGTGGCATGGCTTCAAATGGTCCAAAATGCAGCGGCTAGGCTGCTCACAAACACAAAAAAGCATGAAGACATTACACCTGTCCTAGCCTCCTTGCACTGGCTTCCAGTCCAGTCTAGGATACAATTTAAAATACTCCTAATGCCTTTTAAAACTCTTCACGCCCTGGCCCCCAACTAAATCATGTATCCCTATGTAGCCCCCAGGCCTCAGATTCTCTAGCCAAGGTCTCCTCCCTGTCCCACAGTCCAGGCGTAAGCAAAGAGGGGACAGAGCCTTCTCTGTTGCTGGCCTTTAGCTGTGCAATCAACTGCCTCCTGACATCAGGAATGCCCTTTCCATCAAAATATTCAAAACCAGGCTCAAAACACACTTATTTACACTAGCCTTCCCTGCACGTAATTGTCTTACCCAGCTATGTCTATAATTTATACCTTTGTTAGTTTAGCATCCCAGTTTTGTTATTATTACAATTTTATTATTGTTATTATTATTTTTTGTTGTTATTATTATTATTTTAAGTGTCTACAATTGCGTATATCTCCATCTGTATCTCAGCTCAATATGTGGTAAATTCTGTCTGTTTTCTCTTTTGTCTTAATCTGTTTGTTACGTTTGTACAACACTTTGGACAGTGTAAACTGTATTTAATATGCTTTATAAATAAATGTTACTTACTTACATACAATTCATCATCATTAAAGAGAGTATTCACAGCACAATAGCTTGGAAGCTGGCTGCTAAAATGTGGGTAATGTGGTGCATGGTCTGAGACAATCAGAGGTCCTGATGAATTAGCATAGATCCTGTTTTTTTTCTAATATTTAGATAATGGCACATTACACCTGTTTGATGTCCACTGGGATGCAGCAGGAGAGTATCACTGCACTGCTGAGAACCTGGCTGGGCGAGACCAGCAGAGCACCATCCTTTCCATCTATGCTGGTAGGTACAGGACAACATATGCTCTGACAGTAACAATAACTGGTATTTGGTGTGCCTTTATTTGGATTGTAATTATCTTTTAGAATTTACCTGAACTAATCCTTTTTTAAGTAGAAGAGCATCCTCAAGATGAAGAGATTAGGACTATTCCTCCTGTGAGTAAAACCAATACAAGTACTTCAAGTTACTGAAACGACCAAATGACTTCAAATGGTTGCGCATGTACAGTATGTGTATGGTGTTTGTTTTGATAATGTTTTAAAGCCATACATACCATTTGGAATTACAAACATAAAAGTAGATTTTTTAGTAATCCTAACCCAGTAACACCCATTGGCCCTTTATCAAATAAAATGTAGAAACCAGTGTAATGCCTATGTCTGATTCATTAAGAAAAAATCTTTCCAGTTTTTTTAACTTTCTTTTTAAAACCTTGTCAATCAATCTTTGACTCTGGTGTTGTGTATTTGGATCTTATTTTGCACATCCTGCACAAACGTCAATACAATTTGTCAAGATGCTTTTTATTTTACAGCTCACAAACACAAGTCAGCAACATTCTACTGACTTAAACCAATCATCTGTTTCAAAGACAGAAAGTAATAATCATAGCTACGCAACAAACTCAGGTAATTGAAAGACAAAATGTCTCTCTACTAATAATCTATTTTGTATATCTTCAATATGTACATATTCAATGTCCTCGTTTTTTTGGCAGACTATTTACACAGGGTCGTATTTTTGTTTCAGTTTCAGATACTCTTTTGAAAAATTCACCAACCAATTATGAAACATTGTCATCTGATACTGCAACTCCCTTTACATCATCACCTTCTTCAGAGAGTTTGGGATATGCAAAGCTTAAACAATACATAAGTCAGTCAGCAAATCACACATCAGAACTGTCTAATTTTACATTTAAGCCAGTTGTGCCTACTCAGACCCTACAGCCTAATTTAGTACACACACACACACAGTCTCCAAAACCTCATGTTGGGGATTCTGTATCAGCTGCTCAGCTTTCCTACACACATTTATCAACAAGCACCTTGCCAACTCCCAGAGATCAAGTGTCAAGCAAATATTTAAATACCAAGTCTTCTCTCCTAAACACCCACGCACCAAGTTCATGCATGTTTTCTGCTATTCCACCAACCCAGACACTGTAAGTACTCAGGTGTATCCAAAGATCACCCTTAAGAGTGTTTACTAGTGTGTGTGTGTGTGTGTCTGCAGATCATGTCACATAAAATTAATTATGTGTTTTTTCTCTACTTCTTCTGGTACAGCTCTCACTTAACAAACCCCTCTACAGAATTTTCACCGGCTCCACCGTCATACCCCCTTCTAGAAAAACATGACATCCCCATTGTGGTTGGAGTTGGGGTCTCTCTTGCTTTTATTTTCATCACCATGGCATTCTACTCTTTGGTACAGAAGAATGAATCTACAGCTCCTACTATTCGAGGAGGTAGGAAGCCACAGATCATTAGAGTAGAATTTCTGAATAAAGAGTGAATTTCTTATAAATGCAATTATGATATATGTGCATATATTCATGTCAATTCATGCATTTACATAGACCTGTTAGCCTTAAAAGGAAGGCAGTGGTCCTCGACCTGAAAAACTTTAAGAAACACTGTTTCAGGGTACCAGTGCATGGTTATATTTGGTATGTTGTCATTTTGGTTTTATATTTTTCCAACCTCTACAGCCCAGAGAAATTTTGGCATCCCTCCCAGAAATGGAGAACATTTGGTGACACGAAGGACCTATGACAACAGGCAAGTTTTTGCACATTTTGTGTTGGCTTTGGAATGTTGAATAGTTAATGCTGCTGCTCATAACATTTGAAGGTGACAAACTACCTACCTCCCTCTTAAAGGAACATGTCATATTTTAGGAACCTTACCAGAGGTGGATACATTTTAGGTAACTTGGCATCATATAGCTAAAAATGACATTTTATGGCATTTCAGGGCTTAAAATGAGTTCTATAGCTTCAAATGTGCCACAACATGACAATTCATGACGACACTGTGTACACTACACTGACATCTCAGTGGATACCCAAATAAGCAGTGATGCCTACCTCTAATCACTGGTGGGCAGACCTAGTTCCTAAAGTCACCACTTGAAGTGCGATAGATAGCAGTGCCTCCAACATCTTCGTCTTTTCCTCAGCCTCTCCTCTTACGGCCTTTAGCCTTTTAAAAATGAGAAGTGGGTGTGGTTAGCAGGTTACTTCTTAACCTCTTATTTGCTTTTAAGAGAGAAGGATAAGACTTATAGTGAAGAAGAAAGTATTTTCCTCTGGGTCAGGCTTCCCTCTATTCAACCCTCTATTCATCAGCTGTACATATTCAGTACCTCAGTTTCCAGTCTTCCTTTTAACACGTTCTGTTGACCCTTTTGAAGGGCTTTTGAAGATGATAACCTTGTGGCTGTTATTGAGCAAAGCCCAAACATCTCTGATACAAGAGCCCAGACCTCCACCCACAATACATCGACCCTGATGATGAAGCCAATATGCAGCATCCTAGATGAGGTGTCTGCCAACAAAGACTTGCCAGTCATTGTAGAAACGCACCAGGCTCAGCAGCCAATCTCAGAAGAAGAGGCCAGCCATGAAAATAAGATCAGTATTTAAGAAAGAAACCATGGTTTTCAATGTTGTTTTGTGTCAGCGAATAATTATGTTAATGTGTATATAATATAAAACAGTACAGACTTAGGTTCTATGTGAATGAGATGAATTTGGTCCTGTATATTGTAACTGTATATTTTAATGTTTGATGGTTTTGGTATGACTGTTCTGGAACCTTACCCTAAGCCTAGTCCACACATAAGCAGGTATTCTTTAAAATGTTTCTTTGTCCTTTGTTCTGAACACAAATGCTCATTCACAACAAAAAAAAAAATAGCAAAAAATATTGTCAAGTACATGCCTAAAATCAGATTGCCAGCCAGGTAGACTGTGATAATACAACCCCACACCTCACTTACATGTCAACAGAAAATCCAAAATGCATTGTAAATGTTATGTTTTTGTATGTTTTGAAATACTAATACTATTCTGACATCTTTTGACAGACTGTTGTAATGGAAATAAATATGAAACCCTTAGATCAGTGATGGCCAACCTGTCCTCAGAAGCTACTCTCCAGAACCACATAATTGTTTCGGTCACTCAATAAATCCACTTGTTCTAATAAGCTCCTGATATTAAGTGCAAAGGTAGGACCAGATAACTTTAATAGTGGTACTAGATTGCAGCTTCTGAATCCAGGTTGGGTGTCTTAGATTTACGAACACACGACAGGAACAAAGGAATAGGAATACCAGAAAAATATCCAACCTTTCATGTAACAGTGGCAGGCATATGGGATGCTACCTGTGCTTTTTCTACAATTTACAAAGTGAAGGTTGCTTGTACTACACTGGTTGGTTTTGCTTGTAGTGTATATGCTGTCTGGGTCAACCGTGTCTTTTTGATTAGAGAAAAACACACAAATGTTTTTTCAAAAGAGGTTATGCCTATATACCTTTATTATAGGGCTATGTAAATAATGGGCTTATAGCATTTGATACAGAGTCAAGCAAAGCTAATATAAGGACATTACAACATAACTGTATAAAAAAAACATGTATTTGATTTGCCGGAGGTATAATTTTGGTAAAGAGATTATGTAAATACACACACAATGTCATCAGTGGTGGAGATTTCTTAAAGACGCATGAACTAATTAAACTAATGGTTCAAATTCCAAGTGTGCATGAAACAGTTGGGCTCAAGATGCCACCTAACATACTCCTGTGCAAGATTAACACTACTAAACCTAGTGGAAAAGAAAGTGCCCAAACGTGTTTTGGACTCTTTTAGGTGTACATGTTTAAGTTTACATTGCATGTAGTGGGATGTTGGCTTTCATAATTTTTAAGTGACCATTGCTTACACAATTCTGCAATTTTACTGAAAAGTATCATACTTCAGACTGTTATTTCTGCAAAAACACAATTATACAAGCCAAAAATGCCACTTCACTATGGATTAATCTTTCAATAAAACATAAATACTTTTATACATCAGCTTTGTGTGTTTGTGACTTTTATAAATCAAATGACTAATGTTTTCATCTATTTGTAGGCCTGATTCACAGGAAGTTGAAAATACAATATTACGACTTCTAAGACTAAAAATCTGATACCCTCACCCTTTCACATATTCAGATACAAGTATTGGCCTTAACCATACATATTCTTAACTTGTTGTCTTTGCACTTACCCATATTCTCTGCTGTAGCTTAATTTTTTTTTTCTAAAGTGCAAGTTGCTTCGGTTGCTTTAGCTCTGCTGATAACAATGCAATTAATTATTGAAGACCTGCACCAGTCATTAAGGATATTTATTTTTTAAAATGCATTCATCACTTTAACAAGCATGTCAATCAATAGTCTGTTTATTTAAGGAGGAGCAGATGACTTTACAGTAAAGTTAATAGGGGACAACCCACTAAAAGCAAGTTTGTTTTGATGCAGCATATAAAAATGTTCAGTAGACGTTTGGGAGATGGTATGCGTCTGAAGGCATTGCAAATATTCAAAGTCTCTTCTGCATGGCAGAGGCGTTATTATTCACATACACTACTAACTTCTCTGCCCAAGCAAATGCAGAACTAGCTCCTCATCCTCTACAAGAGACAGTCCAGTGTCCAGTGGACTAGACTCATTGTCAGACTCAGCATCTCGCTTGGACTTCTTTTTCCTTTTCACTGCAAAGAAAAGGTAAGAACAGTTGTAGACTTTAAAATGGTTAGATGGTGTTTGAGTAGTACATTACACTGGTACAAATGCAATGGTTATTAACGATATTTTTAGATGGTTATTATTAGTTATAGTGTTAAAGTTATACTTAAATAAGGCACTGAGATACACACCTGGCTCCATGTCATCAGAGTCACTGGCAGGCCTTTTCTTCAAACGGTCACTTCTAACACACACAAAATAACAAATCAAGTACACAACAGTTGATGATTTAATTTATTTCCCTGAAAGCATACACATTTTTAAAAGACTATCTAAAATCAATGTTTTAAGTTCATACTTAGTTGATTAATTACTGGCCATTTCTTTTCTAATTGTTTTTGTGGATAACTGTTTATTTATCAGTATGACATTTATCAACTCCACAACCATCCATTGGATTGATGTCTACACAGTGTTTTGATTATATCTTTACATATTATAAATTGTCTTTTTGATTGTTTTATGTATGTTTTAAGTATAAAACAAGTATGTTTTGTTTATAATTTGCTACTTATAGTGCTGTACGTTCCTTAAAAATAGTGTAAAACCAAGTGCTTATTAGTTGGCAAACTTTGAAAAGAATAAATATAAATAATATATGATGTGCAAAACACATCACCAAATCCCATGTTTAAATTGAAAAAAGTTCATTTTAGTTTGCCAATTTATTCCAGGCAGCACACTTCAAAAGAGTTGATTTAGTGGCAATAAAATATTAGAAAAGTTGCAATGTGCAGAAAAAAGAAATCTAGAGGGACATATCACTATTCATAAGGTTAACTAGTGTAACAGATGTCAGGTAGCACAGCTTGGCATTAGATCATTACTAAACCTCCCTCCTGACACCTCAAAAGTATAAGCTGCTAACTTAACCACTAGTGTGGCTTTTAGCTCACATTGTAGCATGTCGTTCTCCCAATCTAAAGTTGCTGTGAGGTTGTGAGTTCAAGCCTGGAGTGAGACTGCAGTGAGGTTCAAGGGGCGTGAGTGTAACGGGTGAGTGTCAAGGGGTGTCAGCTAGCACAGCTTGGCATTAGACTGTTAACCCCCCTCCACACACCTCAAGTGGATACACTGCTGACTTAGTTAGTCAAAATTTTAGGTCGCTGTGTCTTACTCCTAATTGAGCTGACCTCAGTTACACTGCCAACATCCCATTGAGGATAACTATTAATTAAAACATCAATGTTTTCTCACATCAATTTTTTTCCTATATTTTGCAATGTGCTAATGTCTTTTAAAAATAGGGTTGTACTTAAATGTGAACAAAAAATAACTGAAAATATTTGAATAAATGAAAATAGTTCAAGTGTGTAAAAGATTTTCAGGCTGTAATTTTTTTACTTACTACTTACTACTTACTTTACAGTGAATGTAACACTGAAAAATTATTGCCTTACTGATTGATCCATAATAACAAGAAACAGGTTTTTGGTAGTTACTGTAGAAATGATAGTTTTGTGTTACCAAACTGTTATTGCTTATGTTTGCTTCTTAGTGACAGATTGCCATGAACTGCAGCAAAAATGATGAGATTTTCTTGTATTACATCCTCCGACCTCGGAATGTTGGGCTGGCCCAATTTAGATCGATGGAACTACCTTTAACACAAGCGGTGTAAGACTTGTACGTCTCTGATAAAACCCACCTGTTCCCGATGTCTGCACTACTACATTTGTCAGGATCTGGCAGTGCATCGATGTCAAATTCTTCATCTGCCCCTGTCAGATAGGCGACTGGCTCACCCCCGTCACTCTCATCACCACTGTCACTTTGCTGGTCTTGCTTTTTCCTCTGTCGAAACAGCATATCAACATCACACAAGACAGAATACAGCACAGAAATATCCAATTACCACAACAGCCCACTCATATGAATGGAAAAACATAGATACAACGAGTCTTACCTCTTTCTGCTGCCTGCTGGCCTCCCTCTTAGCAGCCCTCTCCTTCAGTCTCTTTTCCTGTGGATGAAAAAAAAATCAGTGTGAAGACAAAGTTGGTTGGACAATCATCAACAGTTCATGCATAGAACGTTTATGTCTGTAGTTCAGGAAATTGCAACACTTGGGCATGCCTCTGGTAAATGTGTATTTTAGTACCCATCAAGCATGCCTATTTTTCAGTGTGTGCACGTGTGTGTGTATAGAAGTGTGTTCACTTACCCGATGTTTCTCCCGGACTCGCCGGCGATACTCATTTTTGTCATATTCCTGATCCTCGAGTCTCAGCCTCTCTCTGGCTTTCGCCATATTAATACCCGATTCCTCTTCTGCGTCCTGTTCATCCTGGTTTCTTCTGGCAACAGGCCTCTGGACAAGAGGCCACTGCTGCACCGTCTAAAGAGCAGTGGGACATGGCGGAGATCATCTCACTGGGAGTACATCTGTGCATTAGTAGGCTAGCCCTAATTCTAAATTCACGCTGCTGTTTCAAAGCATGACTCTCTCCCATGCTGATCCCATTGAGGGAGCCCAGGTGTTGTCACACGTAAGACACAACAGTTTCAAGTTTAAAGCTCAAGCTGTGGGCAGGTCTTCAAAAGCATTTTTTAAACATATCTGCTGGAACTGTTACAATTTTCTGACAGCAGTACATGAAATGGGCAGTTTAGGAACTAAACTAAATACCATCCCTTTGGCACCACCTACAGCCTGTAGTCCAATTTGCAAAATTACCAGGCTCACAGTGACTGCTGTTGGAGTGGTAGCACCTGTCAATGAAAGCTTGTTCACCCAATCCTACCCCCCACCCCCCATTGCATGCGTTAACATGTTTGTACAACAAAGGGGAAGGATGAGGGAGGGACCAGGATCTTATATATTTTTTTAATTTTCAAGCCAAGGTTCTGCAATTTCGAAGACCTGCAGATGGTAGTTTCAAGGTTGTTTGAACTAAATGTGTTATGTGGGACATACCTTTCCATCATCAGTGAAGACAATCTTTGAGTTAACCTTAAGATTCTTCTTCTGAACTCGTTTAGCTTCCTTCACCTTCGATTCTTTGACTTGGCGGCTTTTGGGCTGCTCTGATTCACTGTCATCCTGCAGAGGTCATACAAATCCACACATATAGCTTAATAAATTCAGACTTTAATAGAGGGAAGAATACTGACATTATCTGCACATGTAACCAACACCTGTGACAAAGCATACAAACCTCTTCATCTTGATTCGTTTTTACATTGAATACGTCCTTTCTCTTGACGGTAAAAAGGTCCAGGTCTCCTTGATCATCCTCGTCCTTATCACTATCTTCAGAATTACACAGCAGGCTTTTGATTTTGCCTGCAGTAACTGATTGATGGGTCAGAAGAGAAGATGATATTTAGATACAAATTGGTGGCAAGAAAAAAAGTTTTACATAGTTTCTCAGGGGCAACTTATGCACACTGAAATCAGTAATGAATGACACGCATGCAGTAGCCATATTCAATCACATCTGAATTGGGATTTACATACAACCCTTTATCAAAATGTTTGTACTTTTTTGTATTACCTTACATAACTACACATGACTTATATGCAGGCGTTATTATGCAGAGGAAATGAGAAACCAGAAGACCAAACACAGACAAGACACCCAAAGGCAACCAACCTCTACATTGTCTACGTTACCTTTAATTTCACTGTCTTCATCTTCACTCTGATCTTCATCTAAGCTCTCCTCAGCTTGATCACTCTCTCCCTTTTCATCCACTGGCTCTCTCCGCCTATGGCTCTTCTCCTCCAGTCTCTCTTCTCCTTGTTTCTCAGCCTTGTTCAGGAAACGCACACGAGGAGCCACTGCTAATCCCAACGATCTACAACACACAAGATGACAAAGTAAAGGAAGAGCGGAAAAAGCAAAGTACTGGCTACTTGGTCATGACCTACACATAACACAGAGAAACATACAGAGGTCGCTACGGCGAGGTACTCACGCTGCGTATTCAGGCAGTTTTATCTGGGTGACATCAAAGACTTGCTTGTTCTTCATAAGGAAGATGGACCGAAGGTAAGACACAAAGCACTGCAGAGAAACATAAAGGGTGAAAGAAAGAGTAATAAGTGATATAGTTGACATATTTTACAAGCAATAATGGGTGACAATAGAAACATGTATACAAACACATAAACTCTACACACCCTTTGAGCACGTTCTTTTTGCTCTTTCTCCTGGGCTAAAAAGGATTCCAATTTCTCTTGTACAGACATTAGCTTCTCTGGATTTATTCTGGAAAAAACACACACACATAAAGAGATGTGATTTTATCAATATGGCTGAACACATGAATGTGAGCAAGAGTAAAGTTGGGCGTCTGTGGGAGCAGGTCTGGTCTTAACTGGATCTTGTTGATGGGAACTCTGCGTTCCTTAAGGTCAGCGACCATGGCCTCCTCCTCTGACGGCAGCAATACAAGCAGTGCCTCACCACCCTCCTGGTATCTAGGGGGACAGAAATGTACTTGTGTCACCAATGCCAAGTTCCTGATGTTGAGACAGGTAGATTATAATCGACGTTATGTCCTTAAGGCGCCGTTTTCTAGCACTTTTTGAGCCCCACATCTCGTCTCGCATCTCCCTCAGCAGTGTCAGGCCCCGTCAACACCGGAGATTTTTATGGTACTCGCCCCCATGAAATTTTGAATTCTCCAAGACTTAATTTTAATGTAAATAAGAGACTTCATTTTAATGTAAATAAGAAATAAGAAGCTGTGAGTCCCATGAGGTAGACATCAATCTCCGGTCCCTGACTGGGCTTTCACACTCACAATGTTTCATCTTCATCCTTCATCCTCTTCGTTATGCTCCCATCATGTCACTATTATCACGGTGGGTACTGCCCCTGGTATCTTGAGAATAGGTCTCTGTATTTGTTTTGTTGCAGATTAACTTTCTCTGTGGTCTTGGATGCCTTAAACCTATAAGTTACTTGAAGTGACTGTTAAACCTTGTTAGCATGCCAAACAAAGAAATCCCTCATCTAACTTCTCTTTGTGTTTCTTGTTTGTCATGACTGACGGTTCAGAACGTGCTTCCTGTTTACATTGACATGCACATGCCAAGTGCATGAGAATGGCCATGTGTTGTAATGTATGTGCTGGAAATCTGACTAAAATTGACACCACAGTAAAGTAAACGTACTGTCAGGATCACGAGAAAATCCTAATTACCTGGCTGTTCTCCCGACCCTGTGGATGTAGGTGTTGGCATCTTCTGGACAATCGTACTGGAGCACCCAGTTCACCGCAGGAAAATCTAGTCATTGACAAAAAAGCAAGTTACAGCCAAAGGGAAAAAAACAATGGGGAAATCAACAGCTACAAGAAAAAAACAAGGAAAGAATCTTTAACAAAATAAATCAAAATGTCACTGTTACCATTCTTTTTCACAAACACACACAAATGCACATACCCAGTCCTCTTGCTGCAATATCAGTTGCAAACAGTACTGCTGACTTTTTTCCAACAAAATCATTGTACACCTCCACTCTCTTCATCTGGGGCTGCTTGCCATGAAGAGCCAAAACAGAAATGCCTGGCCTCAGACGACAGAATACACGAAAGAGATACTGCACCTGTGACAGAAAACATATCTTACTGCAGTGTTAAGTCTAAGAGTTCTGTAAGAAGTTTTTTAATCAGAACACAAGCCATCTAGCCTATTGTTAAAGCTGTTCTTGCAGGCACAGTTTAGGAGACTAAGTAGTAATGAATAGGTGTGAGCCTTGATAAAAAATGTGATTAAAAAAGGGCTGTTGTGAGTTTCCATACCTCCTTGCAGCATGCAAAGAAGACAATAATCTTCTTATGTACATGGCTTCTGAGGAAGGAGAACAGCATATCCACCTTCTGATGGAGCTCACACACCACATAGTTTTGCTCTAGTGTTGCAGGGGTGCTGATGAGGAAATAAAAAAGGCCATAGGACAGTTAAGTTTACATACATACATACAACAGTTTTACAAGATGTACTACATAGAAATACATGGTCATGACCATAGATTTATGTTACATTTCTAGTGTCTAATGACTTCTAACAAGACACTGGTAGTGTATGTTGCAGAAAATAGTCATATAATCTACATATGTAACATACATACATACTGCCTTTTTGCTGACAGAGCAATTTGGGTTGTCACAGTAAGAATGTCAAAAGTAAACAGAAAGGGTAAGTGTTGTGGGTTTAATATTAGATTGTGCAGCCAAATGGGAAAACACTTTAATATGTGCACAAGAAACTGGGTGGTCATATTTTAGTTTTGGAGTGCTTATACATAAAACCTGCCAAATTCCTAAAAAAAACAAGCATGGTAAGTGTGTTGTCCTTGCTAGCCTCATACCTGAATTTTGCTTGTTCATGCACCCACACATATTCTGGCTCCTTTAGACTAAGACGAGCAAGATCTTTGACAGATTTGGTCTGTGTGGCCGAGAACAGCAATGTCTGCCTCTGGGAAGGCAGGTGGTCCACAATGGCGTTTAGCGTCTCTGAGAAGCCCAGGTCCAGAATACGGTCAGCCTCATCCAAGACTAGAACAGGGAAGAGAACATACTTTATATGTTTTTTTGTGTGTTACATTTCACAGACATCATACATGTGGCACATTTCAAACACACAAATTATGGAATAGTCTCCATTCCTATTTATTATCCACCCTGGCCATTAAATCATTTTAATGATTTGTTAGTTATTTTAAAGGCATTAAATGTGCAATATCAATTAACTCACTATTGAATATCATACACAACATACCCAACATGAGCAGGTCAGAGACATGGAAAGCAGAGGTCTGATCCATATGCTGCAGCAACCGTCCTGGAGTGCAGATAATGATGTTTGTGCGGTGAATCTTCTCTGCCTCATCTTTCAAGTCCTGGAAACATATTCTTAATTTGTACTCGATACTAATACTGAAGAAGCAAGGAAAACCACACCTAAAATGATTGCTATATGCAATAATAATGATTAGGAAAATTGGTAGGCTAAAATGATGTAGAACACTGTTAAATTATTATTATTTTTATAGTGTCCTTGGGTGTTTTGAAAGGCACTCTGAAATAAAATCCATTATTATTATTATCATATTCGTTTTTATTACCATTAACATTCTTTTAAATTACTGGGTGGCCTGGGAGGCCATAGGCTTATCAGTTTCAACTGAAATAAAAATGAGCTTTGTAGAGTTGTAGAGCTTCGTACAGAATATTTTCATTCTCTCACCTTGCCTCCTATTATGAGCCCAGCGGAGAAATCATGGTTTTTGCCCACTTTACGCAGGACCTGGAATGTCTGGTACGCCAGTTCTCGTGTTGGGGAAATGATAAGAGCACCAAGGCCATCTAGAGCTGTCCACTGGTTTCGATACAAACACTCCAAAACCTGAGAGGACACATACAGTCTTAAAGCCGGCATAGAGTAGTTAAATGGAGTATTGCAAATTATTCTCTGATGTTCAAATAAAAATGCATTCGACTTTGATTTATCACAAATAAAATCAAATGCTGGTGTGAAAGCTTCTCTCTTGAATGTGAATGGTCAACTCTGGCAGGGGCGCTGCAGGACACTTGCACACGCACATGCACACATACCAATAAGGTACCTCCGGTCTAGGGAGTAAGGTTAGTGTTATAAAATTCAGAGGGTGCAGACCTGCGTTGTGTGGCTTTTGGAGACTTATGTCTAGTTTCTAGACAATTCCTGCTAGAGAATTAGGCCAGCATCCAGTGCATTGCTGCTAAAGGCAGCTAGGGGAATGTACGTTGTTGTGATTGTTAGCCATGCTAGCAGTGTATGACTGACGACAACCATCAAGCAGATGACCCCTGTGGGTCATTGCTTGCAGGAAAACTTTTTGGAAAAAAATTAAAAATTAATTTGCATGAGGTACAACTACTGACTGTTCTATAATACTTAAGGGAATCACACATAGCAAGGGTAAAAAAAAAAGAATCAGTAAGAATCAGTGTTCTTGATCACGCACAACCCACCTTGCCTTCAAGCACACACATAAATTACTTGCACTCTCAGCACAGAGATAATGCATGATTTTAATGCACCTAATGCTATGTGTGTCAATTTTTAATTTAATTCAATAAAGCTCTATTAGCATTAATATTTGAGCAACATTATTACCAAAGCTCAATTATATATAAACATAGAGGTGTAGCGGATAATTGTGTAGACATATGGTAAACCCAGTGCATATAGCGATATGCCTACAGGCAGCACAGAACTTGGGTATAAACTCCAGAATGCATATATTCAGCCAATACACATAAAGGTATAACATTATTGCGTAAAACTTTGAATTTCTTTGAAAAGCAACAAATGTGCCATGCAGTCGATTCAGCATTTATGTCTCACTACCTACAACCTCCTTGCATTAACAGAAAAAATAAATTAAAATAACTCACAGGAATAAGGAAGGCCAATGTTTTGCCTGAACCCGTCTTAGCTGCCCCTAGCACATCCTTCCCCTGCAGGGCAAAGCCTATAGTCTGGCGCTGAATCTCGGTGGGCTGTCGATATTGTGCCTCCATCAGACCTGACAATGTTCCACAAGAAAGGAAACTATGTTTGTCACTTCAACAATATAAACACTTGAATGCTAAGAAGAAATGTCAAAATACGACTCACTCAAGCTAACATTCAATTGAACATTTCTTACATCTTTGTAATTTGAGGTTACTTGTACATTGCAATTTACAGCTTGCGAGCATGCAAATTTACCTCTAAGGGTTTTCTTTGATAGTGGAAAGTCTGAAAAGTTGATGGCATCCTTGGGATTAATCTGTGTTAAAATCACAAAACTTGCATTAATTCAAGACATAATATCAAGTCAACACTTAATTTCCACATATAATTTGCTGACGTTCTCAGATCCATCAGAATTACTTAAACTTAAATATTTTTTGCCTTTATTGGATGGGATAGTGAAGAGATGACAGAAAGTGAATGAGGAAGAAAGGAAGAGGAAGAGATGGTGTTGGGTCCCATGGGGACTTGCCCGTTTATGCTACATATGCTATGCAACCATTGGGCTACAACATCTCCAACATTACATGTTCATAAGAAACATCTTTGGATTGCATACATTAAAGTTCAGTTCATGCCTCTGTGTAAAACTATTGTCGTGACTAACGCAGTCACTCTGGGAGGAGGTGGACACCGTTTTGCCCCATGCTGTAGCCTAATGTGCACCCAAAAATTCTGTCTGCATGCCAGGTGGAACAAAACTATTAAGACTATAATGATGTTAATTAATAATAAGGTAGCTAAAAATTGTACTCTTTCATAGAGCGCAAAACGTCTGCTGGCACCCCTGGAATACATGCATAAATGATAGTATGGCCCTTTCTGCAATACAAGGCAAAACATCTTTTGAGTGAGTATAACAGGCCTCTGAAGCCACATAGATTATAAAAGAAAGAGGGGAAGAGAAACATATTGGCACAGATGTTTGTATCAACTTTACAGAACACAAACGACTGATGCTGGTGAGATTTGGGCACCCCAATCGATGGGGGAATGAGCGATGTTATAGGCCAGAAAATATAGAGAACGAATAACGTAAAACCCGTATGGCTCATTATTTTCACCATACAATACTGAACAGCAACAGTTTAGCCTAATAATGTTTTGGATGAAATGGTGTGACAGCTAGCTACGAGCAAATTTCATAACGCGTAGGAGCACCAGCATGGGTCGAGGCAGAGGCATATACTGGGTTTAAACAGCTGGTGTACAGCTGGCTGGTTTCTTGAAGTAGACTAGAAGCACCTATGCAACATCGAACTATCTATGGCTTCAACCTATATCAGGTAAAACAAACCCACCTGCTCATATTTAGACACTAGCTTGTTGATAAGGTCGCGTTCGACTTCCCAATGCCGTTTATTCGTAGTTTGTCTGACTTGCTTCACTCGTTTCTTCGTCTTTACGTATTTTTTCTTCCATTTCTCGAAGTTACGAACAGGGTCGTTGGTAACATTCTTAACACGCTTCTGTGCCGTTGATTTTAAAGACATGGTATACGTTCCTTATATCAGCAGTCTGGTGTTAGTTCATTAGACACTGGGATAATCACGTCGATTGCAAGCCATAAACAGTAGAAAAAAGTTGTAAGCATGGCAGACAACACATGTCGCAGAATACAGACGTCATCATCGTGCGAATTTGGAGTCAACTTCCTGTTCCTTGTCGTCAGCTGACAAGTGAAGTCAGAAAAGTTTGTCAAACAGTTTAGAACAGTGTTTGTCGACCACGTCTTTTAGACTGTGATTATATGTATTTCTACTACACATTTTACGCCGATAACAGATTGTACTACACACTTTTACGCCGAGAACAGATTGCTGTGTAGGGAGAATATTATGGCGTCTTGTTTGGTTTGTGGTCCAAAGCTCGCAGCTTGTGGAATTGTCCTTAGTATTTGGGGAGTCATAATGCTGGTAAGACCCTAAATGCTTGAATTAACTGTAGTGTTAATAAATAGTCATCAGGTCAATGTATAGCGTATTTGTGGATAATGTTCTAGCCTAGTTGTTAACCATTAAAAAGCCAATTATTAAGCTATTGATAATTCAACCAATGCTGTGTAAATTACGCTTAAGTACCGAATTTTCTCACTTTTGTTTTTCTTTTTAGTCAATGTTGGGGATTTTCTTCACGATTCATTCGGCCGTGTTAATAGAGGATGTGCCCTTCAGTGAGGAGGATATACATGATGCGTGAGTTCCTATATTTCCAGAGTGGAAAAAGTCCTGACAATTGTGTCATATGACAAAGTTCTCATGGTGACGAAGTTGCACGGGGTGGCCTCCTGTAACTGTTATAGAAAGAAAAGGAAATAACCCTTCACATAGACATTGCTGCAAGTGTTTGTTGAAAGGTTATGGATAATGATTTGGTGGAGAGTTTTCATTCTACGTCAAAATTAACATTTAAATGCTTTTAGCAGGAGCCTGATGATAGCCGAATCATGCTGTGGCTGGGAAATTCAGTGTCTGAGAGTAACAGTAAACAGGCCTACTTGGTTGATTCAGAGGACGTAATATTTAAATCTGCTCATATATTTTACATTGAAACATTAGGCCTACATGTTGAAAGAAGATTTATTTAGCCTATTGTAGCCTATTGCTGATTTTGTTTTATTGTAGCTCTGTCACTGAGAGATGGAACTAGGCTACTGTAACATCAACCATGAACTGTAGGGCTGTTGTCAGGTTTGAAAATTAAAAACACTGTCAAAGAGTGTGTGTAATTTGGGTTAAGGTTGAGCCAGTGCTTACGTATATCATTTTCCATTCAACAGATCGAATGCCCTGCAAACAGTCTATGGCCTGTATAATCAAGTGGGCTACAACTGCTTCATTGCAGCAGGCATCTATGTGGTGGTGGGTCTCGTGTCCTTCTGCCAAGTTCGGATGAACAAGCGCATCGAGTATTTGGTGCATTAGCGCCTCCTAGCGGCCAAAACGTCCACCTCACGTGCCTCCTGAAATCTGACTTCACAGAGATCCTTTACTCTGTAAATACTGTTGTATTATATAAGTAAATTAAAGGTTGTGCCATATTACCGGATGCCTTCACCGAACCAGCCCCCTTAAGCCTGTATATGACGCACAGCATGCAGAAGAAACTTTGGACATAGGTTAGTTTTACAGAGTGAGCTGCTCATGTGGAAATGGCCGAAGTGTCTTTTGTGATAAAATGCCTTATCTCTGGGTCAGATCACTGTTTCCATAACACAGTGTTTTGTTACATTATGTAATAAACACAAAGTGAAAACATGTCTTATATTTACTTCACTTATGTTTCACTTATATGTTTACTATATATCCCGACTACAATAAACCAGGAAACTGTTGTAGCAAAACTGCTAGGCTATTAATGAAGAGATGTAACAAATAAAAAATTGTAACTGGACTAATAGAATAGGAATATGAAATAAACCACTCTCAATGTGTCTGTGTATCATTTGTTCAGTATTCAATTAATAATACAACAGAAGACATTGTATTACTCATTATTAATATTTTGTCAAACCTCTAATTTTATGTGCAGTAAGGGGGAACTTACTGCAAAATAAAAATCCTGTGCACTTATTATTGGTTATAACAGAAACGCTTCTGGAACCCAAATGTTTTTGTAAAAAATATTATTATTCCAAAAAGGGGCTTCAATAAGACTAGAATCAGATTTTATTATTTACATTTATCCAAATAATGACAACTTAACCAAGGAACTTTACACAGATAGCAGATCAAATAGGAAGTGTAAGTGTTCCATATCTTTGAAATAATCATTTTGATTTCAGAGAAACAGTGTGGCATATCACCCTGGTATGCTTTACAAAATCTGGTGGTACTTTGCCTCTAGAGGGCACCATACCAATGTATATATACTGCTCTGGTTTATTTGTTAAATACATATCTATATTTTATGTTTATAATAATGACTATTGAGGCCACCCAGAATAGGTTTTTGTCAATTCTGCTAATGTTAATGTAATGTTTTTGACAATTCTGATAAATTACAGAGCAACTCTGATTTACAGCAAAAAACAACTCCTGAAAAAAAAAACTCTGATTTCTGCATCATATGCAGAACATGTGTAGAGTTGGTGAAGTTTTACAAATACAGTTTAAATTGCTAAACAATATCTACCATCCTGTAATGTTTGCTATATATAGCACTATTTCATTTAATCTTCACTGTAAGCAATATGTAGCAATAGCCTACACGTTTTATTTCTGTTTTTTTTTAATTTTATTTATCCGATACAGGTACATGATTGTATTTTTAATGCAGGTGATCAGGTTACATTTTTAAAGGAGGTACTTGGTATGCTGATGAATGCTCATAAATGATATATGTGAAAGTATATGTGACTTTGGTTGAGCATGAGTTGTTTTACAGCCTGATGGCAGCCGGGAAAAGGATAGTAACCCTTTCAAGGATCTTCCAGCAGAGTGCAGACACCAAATATAAATGACACTTTAGCTGTAAAATACTGGAATTACCTTAAAATTACATCTTGTCACCTGGATTTATTAATCATTCCTTAATGGGACTGTGTGTGAAACTATGCACAGTCAACCTGGGTGCAGCACACAATGAATAAACGTCCCAATCTACATTCAGATAAAACTAGGTTCAATGTGTACATAGTTTCACACTGCATTGTATATCTGAGCAAAGGGGTACAATATACTTTATATATAGACTATTTCACACCCAAACCATTTAGCTTATATGATAAGTAAATGTAAAAATGTACATTTTAAAGATCAGTTAGTAAGGCAGTAAGTATTGATATTTTTTTCCTGATATTGGAAAGGACTATTTAATCAGTTAGCTACTGTATGTTTGCGTCCTTGCTCTATATGGTGATACTGTTCTCTATGTTGCTCGGGCAGAGGTAGAGATAGGGCAGCTCCACTCCGTCATTGTGCTCATGGATCTTCTCGTCAATTATCTTCAGGTCTTTCTGGAAGGCTTTGATAAGTTCCTTGGCTTTGGGCTCTGTGAAGTATTCTTCCACATACTGCCCCATTGGAATCTGGCACGAGAGGAGCACAAGACATGTATAAGACTGTCCATCTAGATTGAGTGCTTGTGCATTTATACTTCCTTTTTTTAAGGGCATAAGTGCATTCCCACTAGGCGAATCCATGATCACATAGCACTGTGCAAGGCTGACTAATCGTGATGCATGCTGGTTAAAGGTTTGTCCATGATGACTTGGATGGGACTTGCATTCCAGGTCACATGACCTTAAGTCATTAGAGGAGCAAGATTCCTGCAGAGCAGTTGAACAGTTGCTCTCCACTAGCAGCTCGGATATGGAACCACCTCCATCATTATGTTGGGACTTTGCCCAAGTTGGCTTTTATCTATGTTGACATATGTTTTGATGAACTTAAACTGTACAGTACACTGCATGCACTATATCCATAAGAATATGTGCCTCTTTTGTACTCAAATGTCAAATACTTTCAGATAGCAACCATATGGCTGCACCTATGTGATAATAAACATGAGTACAAACATAAATTGCTCAGTTCTCTGTATCCGCAACCCTGCAGTCACCAGCAGGTCTCGCTGTTGCAGGAGGTCAATTTGGGGTTATGTTAAAGGAGCCTACTGATAATTACAGTGACATGAAGTGCACTGTAAGTACCCGGATGATGCACTCATAACAGTCAAAAAGTTGAGTGCGGAACACTGAAAATGGTACACAACATCTTACAAATGTTCCCACAGTGTCTAACTGTCTGACTAACTGTGGTGTCAGACAGTTAGACACTGTGGGAAAATGTCTAACTGCGGTCAAATATAATATTCTGCAAAGTACACAACTTGTGTGTTCCATGTCCATAACTGTCAAATTTCATTTTATGCTCTATGTATCTAAGCACAGTGTACTGTTGTTGGTGCATAATTTTAGAGAGACTATATAAGTGAGCTGTAGCACTGTGACATCACCCACCGCATCAGGCTGTCTACGACCAAGATGCCATGTGATGGCCAATTCCACACAGGATTGGCTGATGTCTGGTAGGGTGTCCATGATCAGTTCCATGGTAATGGCGTCCTTGTCCTGTGGTGGGGGACCCCGCATGGTACAGGGAGTATTTGGCACCCAAGCACACCAGTCAAACTAGACAAAGCAGACCAAATGAGGGCATGCAGAGTAGCAAAGTGTGTAATTGGCTGAAATAAAACTGTAGTACTGTTATGCAGAATTTGGAATAACTATCAAAGCAATTCCGCTAAGAACACCAGGATAGAAAGCTTGACAATCAAACATATAAAACTATAAAACTGGCTCTTAGTAACAGCCAGTTACTTCGTACATACAGTATGGTACCTTCCTAAATGTATCATTAATCTACTTCTACGACATTAACATGGCACGACATGACTATGATTGCTAGTAACAACACATTTCAGGTGGTGATTACTTTTGGTTGCCTTTATAATCACAATTGAGAAACCGAAATTTATGCAGTAAATAATGCATAATACACTTACCTGACCATTGTTGGTAGCTGCATGTTGTGCTGTGCTAGTGAAAATGATCACTGAGAGTAAAGTAACAAGCTCTTGTTTGCTCTTCAGCTCCCCAGACAAACCTGAAAGGTAAGCACATGATGCAATATCCTCAGAAGGTAGAGATGCTTCCAGATCTTGGTCTCACCAAGTCTGCATTAACCACTGTGGTAGGCAAATAACAATGTGAACTTACCAAACTGGGGTACATCCACAAAGCCCTCGACAGTGACATCCTTTATCCAAGCCTGCAGTTCTGAATCCTCTATCACATCACTATCAGTTGGGTAGTACAAAGAAACCATCCCTGTAACATAACTTCAGACAGAAGCAAGAAAGAGAGAGAAAGTCATTGGATTTGACAGATAATGAAAAGTGAAAGAAGAGAGACACAGAGATGGTAAAAACAGACCACTGTGCTATGTTGCACTTTTGCATCATGGTTTATGTACAGTAATGCACAGATTTTAATTAAAAAAAACTACTGTACTTTTGGATGCAATCCCACAGCATCATGCTGTGGTCTCTGTAGTAATATCCCCTCAGCTTGGTCACGCCACGATCCTCAAAGTCAAAGGGAGGCTGTAGTGAGCGGTAGGTGAGAACTTTGTACTCTCGTTGGGCTAGAATCAACAGGCCATCCCCCCCTGTAGACACAACCTACACATGGAATATCATCATTAACTTGGGGTGACACTGCATCATCATTTAAAAAACAAATTTGTAACATCTCATGTTGGAGTTGAGTGTTAATGGTGTGTTGACCCACCCGCTTAAAGATCCCATCTGCTGAGATAAGCTGAGTGCGGCCTCTGCAGTTAATTTCAAGAGTGTATCTCAAATGGGGAGTCAACAGCTGCCAGAAGTACACATTATATGTTAATGGACTTTACTAGACAGTCATCAAACAGACTGCACACATGGGCATAGTTTGACATAGTATAGATGACAACATGTTTCAACCTACATCTAGATTAAGGATAACATATTTGTAGGAGGCCCAGAGGCACAGCTACAGCTGCTGTGGCTATAAGTACAAATATCAAGACCTCAGGGAGCACTGCATACTTGCAAACACAATTAGAATTTCAGCTGCACATTTTTCTGTACCATTTTACTGTAGCCATTGCTATCAGAGGACTGCTGTTAATATGCATCTAATCATTAACTGAACTAAACCATGCTCCAGAAATGGGGAAAAAAACTGCAGCAGCATAGTTTGAGAAATACAAACTTTGTGTCCTCTGAAACATTTGGCCACAGATGTATCCTCTATTTAGTATTTATAGTTGTACTAATCCTAAAACGTTAAAATCTTAACCTTTTTTTATAGAAAACAATACACTGTTGACCCATGCTGCTGATGGATTACCTTGTACATGGGGTGAACTGCAGGAAGTTGCCTCAATGTGGCAACACAAAATACTTCCACCACCAAGTGGGTTCGCAACAAGTGAGACAACACTTGAAAAATCTGGAATTCTGCATGCCGGACCCAGATCTTTGCCAGAAGCCAGGCTAGTGGAGGGTCGTTGGGCAAGAAAATGGGAGTATGCTTCTGAGGTTTCTGCTCAAGCTAAGGAGAAAAAGAGGGAGGTCAATTCTGTTTTATAGACCAATGTGTTACACCATTGCACCAAGGACTATTAGGAAAGTGATGTCGGTAGATGTTGTGCTCTGACTGTAAAGTAATTACAATAGTATGAACTATCTACCTGGATGGTAGCAGATATTAGCCCGTTATACGTACATCTAATGTTGTTATATTGTGCAATTAGAGGATGAAGTTGTTTTATTGTTGTAAGGTCTGACCTGGATGGCAATAGGGATGAGGTTGTGCTCGGGGTGTTCATACAGCAGGCAAAGTGGAGCAGCTAAATGCTGCTTTTGGTTCTTTATGACGTTCGTTGGAACTTCATCCAAAATGTCATGGTCCACAAGATATATATTACCTGCCTGTGAGTGAGAGAATTCATAGCATCTGAATAAATACGCACCACTCTGAGACATACATAGATGTTACTATAAGTACAGTCATAATTGACTGAAATCAAACATTATCTTGGGATGATCTGACCACCAACTCCAAACTTTAAAGGGAAATGTTGGCATTTGAGTGTAACATGTAGCATTTTGTAGCCTGTTAAACCAACCCAGCCCAGCCATTTAGAAAGACTTTTTTAGAAGATCTGCCTTTACCCCAATCGTTAACGTCGTAATCGTGATGTTAGTTGTTAGTCCGGAAACTAACAGACTAACAACTAACGGAGCCAGCTGGAAGATTAACTTTTCTCGAACCCCGTTGGGAGTAGGGACATGAAGTCTTTTCCACAAATGAAACTCCTTAAACATTCTTCTAGTTACGACTTTAATTCTTTAATATTCCGAAGCATTGTCACAACAGACTGAATGGCCTTGCTTACGTTTTCTCTGCTGCCATCGCTGAGCTACATCCACAGATAGACTACAAGTGAAATGTAGCGCACACAACAACATCATCACTCCGGAACACTCCCTCTGTCCGCTGATTGCCTAATATGGAGTCTGCCCTACAACCAGCGCTCAGACTCAGTACGTACACATGGTAGGATCGGATTGGATTGGGATTGGTTTGGGTGTTGCTACCCAACCGGTGGTCTGTCCCAAAATCCAAGTGCACATAGAGTTTGTGTATTCGGATAATGGTCAGAGACCTGGGGCCTCATTTATCAAGCGTTCTTACGAACAGAAATGTGCGTAAAGGGTGCGTGCGATCATTCCTGCGCAAAGTGTGGGATTTATGAACTCGTACTTGAACGTAGGAATGTGCCTAAATATACGCACAGCTCTGACCAGTCGTACGCACAGGAACCTAGTGGTAGAATAACGAAACTGCAAATAGTATTGATTCTAGAGCTTCGTTCGCTGCACAGGAGCATATATTGGACCTACAATGTTGCTTATTTTTGTATGACAGTGTGTTGGACGGTATTTGGGTCCTTGTATCTAATTCAGAAGTAGGCCTACTGTGGTCTTAAGCGTGCTGAATAAAGTGCAAGTAACATCACAGCCTAGCTTTTGATTAATTCCACCAAATATAATTGTTCAATAGTCCTAACTTGAAAATAATTAGTGTAGCTTAGCTAGGATATTCCTTTAAGAACGCAACATGGCCCATTTGGCATTGCTCGAGGATCTGGAAAACCACCCGTTACACAGGGAGCGCGTATTTAGGGAGCGGAGAAATTTGTTGGCGGAAAGCAGTGAGTGGCTTGTGAGCAGGTTCCGCTTTCCAAGGCATATATTGCTTGATTTATGCTTTGAATTGGGGCCATTTCTCCAGCGTGAAACGAAGCGCACGAAAGCCATACCTGTCGATGTGCAAGTCCTATTCACTCTGGGAAACTGATTCAGACACATGCACCTCCCTGTATGTGTAAAGGTTGTCTGCTTACTCTGTGTCCCTTTACACCCCTGTTTGCTTGTCCCCCTTTTTTGTAAGTCGCTTTAGATAAAAGCGTCTGCCAAATGCAATGTAATGTAATGTAATGTCATTGGGTGTCATGAGGTCCGTATCCCCAACTGTGCCACTTAAACCGGAGCATGCGGAGTCTCCAATAATAGCTGCTATTCGTTCTTCCAAGGCTGTAAGCGGCCACACGTTTTTTTTTGCATTTAATTTAACATCAAACCACTTCTTTTTTTATCTCGGTCACAGTCCGTGGTTCCGATCCTACTGCATTTACGCCGCTTGTCACTTTTTCCCACGCCATATTTTTTCTTTTGTTTGTAACCCCTACCTCCAACGTGCAAAATATGATTTTTTTCATTTTGTTGGACCTCTGTGACCAGGGTTTTGATCTCCGTGTCGGAGAAATTGCGCTTTTTCGAGCGCCTCTCCATTCCACCAAGGCTCAATTAGGAATTCCGGTGGCTTTTAAAGGGATTGTTGATGCCATATATGGGTAATTGGGGGCGTTGCGGGATGTAAATTAGTCTGATCGTGCCCGCGCAAGGTGATCTGGAAGGTGTGTATTTATCATTGCAGGTTACCTACCGGTGTGCGTACGAACGCTTGATAAATGCCGAAATTTCCGTGCTTACGAACATTCTAAATTTCATTCGTACGACAGATTTTAGGAGGAATTCTACGAACTGATGATAAATGAGGCCCCTGGCCTTTTCCGCTACGCTAGGTGGGTGGCACTGTGGTCAACCAGTGGTGTTATAACTACTTCTATCAATCTATTATTATCTTTTAATGCAAGGAATGTCTGTTCCACGCATAACTCTCGAACCACTCATCCGCTTGATCTCAAATTCGGAGGGCGTCATCATAATGTCACCCAGTATGAAGGAACAAACAGCGTTTTGGTGTCGTTGATACAGGCGCAGTACGCGAATCCGATCCGATCCCATGCACAAGGCAGCACCAAGCGGCTTAACATCGGCTTAAGCCAGGGGTTGCAATCGGATTTGCGAAACCAATCCCTATACGATCTTTATCCTGTGCACATGAAGTCGATACAATCCAAAACCATTTCCAATCAGATTCAACTCGTCCATGTGCACGCAGTGAATGATACCAGCGACAGACCCTCTGTACAAAACAAGGTAAAGCTGGTTTACCAGGCTAGCATCTTTGGGCACCCAGCTTTTTTCTGCTCTGATAAACATCATGTGACATGGAGGTGTGGAGATGGAACAGGTGAACAATTTTGAACTTTTAGCCACAACAGTTGTATTCTCCTTGAAATTGGGCAATAACCTCACCTGCATCACCAAGCAATCCCACCAAAGATTCTTTTTTATTTGTCCATTTCCCTTCTTTTTCATTGGGGATGGTCTATAAGGGGATACTGCAGTTCTAATGAGCCACCAGAGAGTGTCCTTGCACTCTCCACTGTCTAGAAGCAAAATGCAGCTGGACAGGATCATCCACACTGACTCATAATAAATAAATAAATAAATAAATAAATAAATAAAGCTACAGTCTCCAGTCAGTAATTCTGCAGGACCAAACATACTCAAACAAATGTAAACGTTCTCTCTTTTCCATCAGGCAAAAGGTTGAGAGCCATCAAAACATCCTGCATCCTGCTTGCATATACTGCAGAACCCTGAAATATTTAAAGAGTTCTCCCTGAACCAGTACCTTATGGAAGAAGGTTCTCCTAATGGTAGCTACACAAGAATCCTTTCACTGTTTTTACAATAATTGTGTCATTTTCTTTACACTTCTTTTTACTTTTATTGTTGTACTATATGGTTTCTGTAGTATTACTCTGTATGGCAACAATAGTCAGGGAGTCCAAAAACTCATTAAATATACCCAGCAATTCAATCAGGGAAAATAGACCTTTTAAATGATATCACATCATTTGGGTATACACTGAGATTTGAAAGTCTGGTCATCATTGTGAGGTGCAGCTGAAGCAGAGTCACAAAGTGATAAGTGGGCCTACAGTCAAATTACAATGACAGAGCATGTAGGCTATACTTCAGTGCAAAGACAGAAATATACACAAACACTTTCATCTATCCTAAAGGAAATTCAAATACACTTTAAGGTTACGTTACATATGTCTGACATAGCACAAACATTAATGTAGTTTTAACTTTACATACAGTATGTTCATGATACTTAAAAAAATAATGCAAGAAAAATAGTGCAAGTTTACTAAACATAAAAAGATCCATGCATCATTTTTATGTTGTTTCTAAGCAACAATTTGTGAAGTACAACTGAGCAAAACATGCATTTTATATATCTAAGCAACACTCAAACAGTACCTTCAGTTCTTTCTCCAGTGTAGTCTGGGGCTTCAGAAAGGCTTGCACCATGTCTCCAGTGACATGGAAGTTAGGAGGTATTTCCCGGATCTGTTTAATCATTCGTGGGTTGGAACCATTCAAAAACTGGTACCCAAAAAACCAGTCCTCTCTCCAGTGTTTCATAGTGTACTCTGGGAAAGTATACAGAACATAAGGAGATATACAATTTGCATACTAAAGGGGTAAGGGTACACAGTAACTTAAAACTCTTAAAGATTGTGATATGTGCAATACCAGCAATGGGACTCCTCAGCTTCCAAAATATGCGCTTAAAGTCATCAAGGTCACTCCAAGACTTCCCAAATTTAATAGCCAATTTCTTCAATGACAATTCAAGAAGTCTATTAAGAACGATATCAAAAAAGATAGAGATGTGAAAAAACGAATAGTCATTACATGTGCTGCTCTTATTTATAGCTTTACAAAAATGTGAAAACAGTTGGGTACAGTTCCAGTCGACTAATGCATCTCTTACGCATAATGCAGTGATCCCTCGAAGTCGCTACGCTTCTCATTGTCGAAACGAGCGTCCTGTGGGAGATCGGCCTCTGATTTTGCATCTATGCATTTGGGAATCCCTGGGGCCCAAGCTTGCCATCTGTGAGATACAATAAAGACACAGACCCACCCACACACAACATCAGTATAAATCAGTATTCAGCATTAATCAGATAAAGTGCTTCCTTATTGCACCAAAAACAGGTTTGGGCAAAACGAGATATGACCTGTATATTCTCTGTCTCTCTTTCAGTTCTGCATTTCTGTGAGTCAAAAGTTGAACCAAAGTGTCCTCCTGTTGCCTCTTGGCTGAAAAAAAGAATTGCGAGAAACTATGTTGATGTAGCGATGTGAGAAAAATGTGTGGCAGGAAGTGTAGATATATTGATAAGACGTTGTGAGAGCAGTAGAACAAACACTTGCAGAGAGAAATCGGAAACATCAGCAGATCTGTGGTGAAGTAAAATTACATATGTGGTAAAAGCCGCTGTCGCCGGAATAGCTCAGCAGAGTTGAAGGAGAAATTGCATCACAACTGACCTGTGCCCTCACGTAGCTCTACTTTCACATCACCCACTAACCAACGATAACAAGGGAATTTCAGCGCCTCTCCACCCTCTGGGGGCTCGACTGTCACATAACGACAGAACCAGTTATCCTCTACGAAGTAACGTTGCTTCTCGAGTCGGACCAGGAGCAGCTGACCGAGTGAAGCTGAAGCCCTGACCGTGTACTGATCCACCTAAGTCACAGAAGAGAACCAGAGACACCAACACAGAGCAAACAAGAACAACGAGAAGACTGTAACTAAGAGGCATATCCGAGAAAAAAAAACTGTTACCACATCAGGTTACTGTCACTGAGAAGTTTCAAATGGGGTTTTGTTATGTAGGCTACTCACAGCCCCGCGGCAGAAGTCCAATCCTGGGTTGTCGAGGACAGTCCTCTCACTTGTTCCTCTTTCTCCCACCAGTGTGATGTAAATGTAGTTGTTCGTGCCTGAGTACTCAGACGTGCCTGTTGCCACAGTCACTTTGTAATCCATCTGCAAAAAATCACAACTTTCTTACACAGAGAGAGAGAGTGAAGCAATGAAACGGTAACCTCTTCCACACGGATAGTGGCGCAGTTCAGCAGTGTTGTCAAACTGCAACATGAGCAGGGAATGTCTTCAGGCAGCGAGTGAAGCACTCTCAGAAATGGTCATCCCGCAATTGTTCAGCGAAAGCAGTAGGCTAATAAATAAAAAAGATAATTTTGCATTCCCTCACACACACAAGGAACTCAACCACAAATGTATTATACATGCATCCATGCACAGCTCATTCACATACACAAATACGCAGGTACACACAAGAACATGATGTAATGTATTAACAGTGTTCATACTAAAAATGACTGATAGAAAACTGAACTGAAAACTTTTTTTCATGCGCTTTGTTGCATTTTCACTTTAGTCCTTCTATTCTCTCTCTCTTTCATGTGGAAGCTGCATGCTATTGCATACGCAAAGAATGTGAGAAACATATTGAATAAGCAGGAAACACCAGGGCAGTCTTGCAGCATGCCGAGAAAGGAACTCATGCAAATGCATGTTTGCCAAGAGGAACACAGAATGTTATCTATGCAAATTTATTGCACACTACACTATACTATGTTTATATATTAACATCCCGTTCATAATGTTTTATATGATGCACATAATATAACAGTATCGAATAGATGCACAAGGAAATGAAGCGCAGAAATCATTTTTAGCTTAACTCATTCTGTCCTTCCATACACTGTAGTTATAAAGCTGGTAATTCAGAGAAACTCACTATATATTTCGAATCTCATATTACTCACTTAGTCTGTGTTGTTTCTTCCAGTTGTCTGTTTTTTTCTAATAACAAAATAAACTTTGCATACAAGTCGCTCTCAGTCTCTTTTGTGCTGACTCAAAAGAACTTCATGTTGTAACCTTCTTGGGTTTTATGCTCTCAGCAGACAGACTCGAAGTGCTTTCACTCTGACTACCTGTTTGCATAAAAGACCCAATCTCCTCCCTCTGAAGTAAGGAAGTGACTGGACTCTCTGCTCCAGAGTCCTTTGGGTTCACATCAGACTCTGAAGCTAGTCAGTGTGAAGCTTTGTAATTAAAGATGAATAAAACTAAGACAAATAGCATAATGTTTTGACCAATTTGAAAGAAAAACAGAAACAATTAAAGGTTAGATGGAACAAGTGGTCCTATCACTGTCTCCAAGGGGCACTGGTATGGTTGTTAAATGAAGCAAACACTAAAGAGACAAAATGATTCAGATGACAGTAGGGAGGAACCTGTAGTTTCATCAGACTGCCCAGATGCTTTACACCCAAACCAAGTGTCAGAGGGAGTTGTTAACTGACAAGCCATTATGCTGCAGCCTTTACCTCAAAACAATCTACACATTTCAGTGGCTGTAACCTCTCATGTGACCATGAGGAAACTAACTGTGGTGGGAAATGGCAATAAATGATAGACAAATAGCTTTTTTATGACATGCATAAGCTTTGTATCTTGATTTCTCATTCAATTTCGATTTCTTTTTCAAAACACCACCACTACATGCAAGACACAACACTATAAATAGAAAAAAGACATGTCAGCAGTGGTGACATTGAAATAGATACAGTGGCCATAGCAGAAGTTGTCAGTGTTGTAAAGTACAGCATTGTGTGATACAGTCTTTAGGACATGGTAAGTGTCTGTGTGCCCATAATGTGTGGGTTATGTGTGACTGCTGGGGGTTGAAGTGTGTGTGTGTGTGTGTGTGTGTGTGTGTATGACTGCAGGGGGGAGTTGTGTGTATTGTGTGTATGTATGTGTGTGCAGGGACAGATACATTTCACTGGGAAAAAAGCTCTGGGAAAAAAGTCTTTCAGTCTGGCTGTCTGATTTTTTTATGTTTCTGCATCATAACCCAGAGGGGGGATCTGCAAGTAATATGTCTGGCTACCCATGATCCCCTGTACTGTTCTTCTCACCTGGTCCAAGTCCTTTCTGTCATGTGCCATTCAGCTTCTGAACCACACCCTCACACTCAGACACAAAAGGCTTTATTGTGGTTCTGTAAAGGTTTGCAAGTAGCCAAGGGGAGTTAGTCGTAGCACACTCTGATGCATTAGATTGATTAGTTGTTCTGTGCACATTTCTGAGAGCTAAATAGGCAATGTGTGTACAAAATACCAAATACTCCCATTATATGACATACCAAAGCAGATAATTAGTTAGTCGCTGTCAGTGCGTACCTTATGATTTAATGCTGCAGGCTCACATGGTATACAGGTGCTGGTCATATAATTAGAATGTCATGAAAAAGTTGATTTATTTCAGTAATTTTATTCAAAAAGTGAAACTTCTATAATCTATACATTCATTTCATACAGACTGACATATTTCAAGTGTTTATTTATTTTAAGATTATAACTGACAATTAATGAAAACCCCAAGTTGAGTATCTCAGAAAAGTAGAATATTGTGGGAAGGATCAATATTGAAGATGCCTGGTGCCGCACTCTAATCAGCTAATTAACTCAAAACACCTGCAAAGGCCTTTTAATTATCTCCTAGTCTAGTTCTGTACGGTACACAATCATGGGGAAGACTGCTGACCTGACAGGTGTCCAAAAGACGACCAATGAGAAGGAAGGCAATATGCTCCAAAAAACTCTTGGAATGGCATGTCTCCAGAACACCTTATACAGGTGCTGGTCATATAATTAGAATATCATGAAAAAGTTGATTTTTAGTTATTCCATTCAAAAAGTTAAACTTGTATAGTGTATACATTTATTTTACACAGATTGAGATATTTCTTTTAATATTGATGATTATAACTGAAAATGAAAACTCCAAATGGCCTATCTCAGAAAATTATAATATTGTGGAAAGGTTTGATATTGGAGACACCTGGTGCCACACTCTAATCAGCTAATTAACTCGAAACACCTGCAAAGGCCTCAGTCTTTCAGTCTAGTTCTGTAGGCTACATGAGCATGGGAAAGACTGCTGACCTGACAGTTGAAAGATGACTATTGACACCTTGCACAAAGGGCAAGACACAAAAGGTCATTGCTAAAGAGGCTGGCTGTTCACAGAGTTCTGTGTCCAAGCACAATAATATAGAGGCAAAAGGATGGGAAAGATGTGGTAGAAAAAAGTGTACAAGCAATAGGGATAATCACACCCTGGAGAGGATTGTGAAACAAAATGCATAAAAAATGTGGGTAGAGATTCACAAAGAGTGGACTGCAGCTGGAGTCAGTGCTTCAGGAACCACTGAGCACAGACAGACAGCTGTCAGCTGTCACATTCCATGTGTTAAGCCACTCTTGAACAAGAGATGGCATCAGAAGCATCTCACCTGGGTAAAGACAAAAAGGACTGGACTGCTGATGAGTGGTCCAAAGTTATGTTCTCTGATGAAAGTAAATTTTGCATGTCCTTTGGAAGTGAAGGTCACAGAGTCTGCAGGAAGAGATGAGAGGCACGGAATCCACGTTGCTTGAGGTTGAGAGTAAAGTTTCCAGTCAGTGATGGTTTGGGGTGCCATGTCATCTGCTGGTGTTGGTCCACTGTGTTTTTTTTTAAAGTCTAAGATCAATGCAGCTGTAGGCTATACCAGGAAGTTTTAGAGCACTTCCTGTTCCTGACCAACTTTATGGAGATGCAGATTTCATTTTCCAACAGAACTGAGCACCTGCACACAGTGCCAAAGCTACCAGTACCTGATTTAAGGACCATGGTATCCCCCCTGTTCTTAATTGGCCAGCAAACTCGCCTGATCTTAACCCCATAGAAAATCTATAGGGTATTGTGAAGAGGAAGATGCAATACACCAGACCCAACAATGCAGAAGAGCTGAAGGCCACTATCAGAGTAACTTGGAAGAAAGACTGATCGACTGCATGCCACACCGCATTACTTCAGTAATTCAGGCTTTTACTTTACTTTTCAGTTGGCCAACATTTCTAGAAATCTTCTTTTGCATCAGTCTTAAGTAATATTCAAATTTTCTGAGATAATTTAGGATTTTCACTAGTTGTCAATTATAATTATCAAAATGAAAGAAACATTTGCAACATCAGTCTGTGTCTAATGAATGACTATAATATACAAGTCCCACTTTTAAAACGAAATTACTGATATAAATCAACTTTTTATGATATTCTAGTTATATGACCAGCACCTGTATTGCAGTATATTATTTAACACATGGATTTTGAGGGTTGTGAATGTCACAATAATACCTGATTTATTGTCTGGATTGGGGGAGTTATGTATGCTGGGTTGTGTCAAGTATTCTTTTGAACTCATCTATATTTTTCCTAATGGCAGGTGTCTGTCATACTGGAAAGGCATAATCGGTAGAATGACTGACTGCACTGTGGGTTACAGGGTGACTGCTGATTGGATGACTTGGTAAGGGAATCCCTTTTATAGGGCAGAGGAGTTCAGAGAGCTTGGAGAGATGATTCTAGTGCAAACACGCAGCAGAGGAAAGCAAGGCAGGCCTGTTGACTGAGAGAATAGATTGCATTGTGGTAAACCTTGTCAATTTATTTACATGCCTCTAAGCTTGTGTCTCTGGACTGCACAAGGATGTAACTTTGTCCAATTAGAGGAAGTGACCTGTGTTTGCTTGTGTGTGATCAAGGAGGAAATGGAGTGCAAGTATATGGGGTTTCACCTTGAAAAATCAATATTTGTACAAGAGCTTCCTTGTGTGTTTTGGGTCAGTACCATGGAATCTAACCTTGAGTTACAGCATTTAAACAATGTCTGTGCAAAATAAACATGGCTCATCAGTGTCTGTATTTCAACACTTGGTAACTTATTTAGACTAACTGAATGTTCCTTAATGAACATCTGATTTAGATTCCTCTCTATATGTAAGACATTTACAGCAAATAATCATGGAATGATCCTGATGTCAACAGAGATTAAGCTAATGTATTGAAATAACTTTACTTACAATGGTACAGCCAGAATATCCTCATTTTAAAACTTCATTTACACCTTGCAAATTCTGTTTGTTTTGTTTTGTGTTTTGCCTCTTGCCTCCAGAGAGGGAATAACACTGCACACCATGGAGGTATTTTAATAATTGGCGAAAGGGAAGTCTCACCTTTATTTATTTCAATGGAAAATGCTAGGCTAGTGAATTCAGCCAAAACTGAACAAAGTTTCAAAATTGAGTTTCATGGGGCCCCGAGTTGAGCACCCACCAATCAGCATGGGAAAAAACGATGCAAGATATGATGCAATTTCTGGAAAATGGCAATGAGCAAGTGCCTTGCTAATTGGCTGAAGTTAACCAGTCATATCTTGACCCCCCCACTGCACACTATTATATGTTAAATTTGGTTGCAGAACCGTATGTAGCACCGCTAACTTTCAAAGGGCTCAACACAAGAGGAAACAACCACCTGTAAATGCTGCATCAGTGTTGATTAGGAGATTTTATATCTACAAACACACTTATTCATAACCACTTGTGAATAACCACAAAAATATTTAATCATGATCCTGCAGTGTTTATTTTGTGTAACAAGAATAATGACAAAACAAAGATAAAAAAAGACAAAACAATATCGTAAGCGCTGGAGAAAAATATTACACAAGCTTCATGAGAGCATGCAGGGCACTGACTGTTTAAGCAAACATCTATTTTGCCTTTTATCCATCCCTGTAAGATATACATCAGCACCTCTCTGTGTACCCTCCTGCCCTACTCCTCTTTTCACCACTCCTGCCTTGCACACAAGACCAGCATTTCCTTACTAATGCCAGTTCCTTATGGGTACATATTTTCCCTCTGTGGTAGTAAAAAAAAAAAAAAACAGACAGTAGATGTGACGACCCATAACCAATCCACGTGGCACGAATTCCACCCAGGATGGAATACAAAAAAGAATGATTTCTACTGGAGGCCAGGATAAAAAGAGAGAACAAGAAATCATCCGATTGAAGTTCCTGGTTCACCCGAACCTAGGAGTTGGATGGGGAGGAGGGGGCATTTTCCTCATCGTCTGGTGGGCAGTCCACAAAGTCAGCGAGCATTGACGCCATGGCTTCATCATCAAGCTAAAGAGAGATCACAGACAAAAATAACAGTTTCAATTCTGAAAGCAAAAACATTCAGTCTATATAAACACCAAACTACCTGCATGGAGCATATGTAACTGCCAGAACTATGGTGTAATCCCACCACTACTGCGGTGTGCAAGTGCAAAACACTTTTACATTTCACAACACACATTAACAAGTTTGGAAACAAAATTACATTTAGAGTAGAATAGAAAACAAACTTCTGTTTCATAAAAACACTTTTCCAAATGTGCAAACAAATTTACAAAACAGGAAACAGTTGTACAAGCACAGAGACACAGTTACATGTGGAAAAAAAACCCATACAAACCCCAGAAACAAATTAACAAGCAGTTCTGGACGGAAAGGTAATGTCCTAAAAGGCGAAATTGACGAATGATGCGCAGGAGAAGCAGGAAGTGAATTTAGGCAACAGAGCCATCTATGGCCATAACATCGTTCGTTCGGAGTTAACAATGTATTGTCCATTTTGTGGAGTAAACCTTCGTCACTTTACACCCTTTTGCTCAGGTTGTGGAGGGTCTTTGGAACTTCCGGGTCAGTCCTACAGTGTTATATTGGATTTGAGGACACCTCAAAACTAAACTGAATAATGCTGGGATGTATCGACGGAAATATGTAGTGTTGGTGTTTGATTTTATAACAGTTCGTAGCGGTCAACTCAGTGTCAAAATGTTTGAAAGAGTCATGTGTTGTGTACTTAATAGCAATGAACACACAATACTGTGCAATATGGGATTTTAGTTTGTACTCCTGATGTGTCCCCGCCTCCTTTATTAGGCGAACAGGCACCAGAGTTGGTCATTAGAGTGGTCATTAGGGTGTTAAGTGGCGAAGGTTCACTCCGCAAAAAGGACAAAACATTGCTCACTCCGAACGAACGCTGTTATGGCTCTGGTACCTACATTCACTTCCTGCTTGTTCTGCACATCGTTTGTCCCTTCCAATTTTTAGGACATTTCCTTTCCGTCAAGAACTGCTTGTTAATGATGGTTTGCATTTATGTTTTTGCCACATGTAAATTTGTCTAGACACGGTGTTTCGTGTTTTGCAAATTTGTTTGCACATTTGCCAAAGGGGTTTTTATTAAACGTAAATTTGTTTTTCAAGATGTAAATGTGTATTCTATATGAAACGTTGTTTTCAAACTTGTTAATGTGTGTTCTCAAATGTAAGTGTTTTGCACTTGCCAACCCGCATCCATAACCCTCCCCCATGATTTAAATCCATATAGACGCTAAATGAGTAGCACAGTGGCCGACTTCTGGATGCTGCGTGGTGGCAGGCTGCATGGCGTTTACGTTTGCAGATATTGGAATTATTTGTGGTTGTGTACTGATGTGTGTTCTGACATTCTGTGTATAAGTCATATGTTGTCTACCATCTGCACTGTAAAACAAACTTGAGGATAGTGCAAGTCAATGCATGCAATACAAATGGGTTTTCTAGATCTTGCAACTCCTCAATGAACTAACCTTTTTCTTCTCACCGCTTTGCTGCACAACCTCTCCTTCTTCCATGTCCTCCAACTTCCGCTTGAGTCCTCTTGATTCCTCTTCTCCCTCCTTTTCCTCTCCTTCTGTTTCTGTTTTGGTTGCCTCTTCCATGCTTTGCAACCTAGCATCCTTTTCAGCAGCACTGACATCACTACAACTTGCAGGCTCTTCTTGATCAGTTCTAGACTGCTGCAGATCCAGGACCTCTGGACCGGGCCCTTGGTTCTGTTCTAAGCCACCTGCTGCTACTAAAGATGAAACACCCTCCTGTAGGGCCTCTTTCTGTTCCCATGACCCGATTTCTTGTGGGTCCATTTCTAATCCACTAGTGCCCTCATCCTGGCCCTCCACTTCTGCTCCCATGGCCCTTTCCCTCTCCCTTTGAACTGCTGAAGAGATCACGTCCTCACTCTCTGCTACTCCGCTTTTATCCTTGTCCTCCAAGCTGTCCCCTCCTTTAACGTTCCTATCCACCTCCTCTTCACAGCCACTTTTTATCTCCTCGGCATGGTCACCTCCTTCACCCTGTAGTCTCTCTCTTTCCACACTAAATAACTCCATCCCCCTCTCCTCTTCTGGCCGGATCACCTCCCCTTCCTCCCTGTCGATCATGCCATCTCCCTCCAATGGTGGGATGTCTTCTACACCCTCTTCCTCCTCATCCTCGATTTCTTCTCCTTCCTCCTCCTCTTCATCATACTCCTCATAACCATCGTAGTACTCCTCTTCTTCTGGAAAGTCACTTCCTTCTTCCTCTTCCTCTTCTTCCTCAAGCCCCTCCTCCTCCTCTTCCTCACCCATTTCATCTTCATCCTCTATTTCTTCATCTTCTTCGTCCTCATCATCAGTGCTGTTAATGTTGATGACCGTTTGTTCTTCTTCTCCTAAATTCTGTTGCTGCTGTCGGACAGCCAGCTGGCTCATGTGGTTGTGCATTTGAACCTGCAAAGACAATCCCAACTGAGACGGTGATGGCGTGGGCTGCATCAACATTTGCTGAAGCTGAGCACTCGGTAACGACTCACCCAGGCCAACAGGAGGCGGTGCCAGAGGGGTGGCAGAGCCAAGAGGAGGCACCAAGGGCACCAGAGGGGCGGCCTGGCTACCTGGAAAGGAACTGCTTGTGCTGGGTGTGGCAGGCAGAACCTGGTGGGGAAGAGACGTGGGGGTGGGAAGCTCGCTGGTCAGGGCAGCCTCTCCAGAGGTGACCGCCTCGGTCCCTGAGACTGTGGGAACCGGAGCAGGACATGGACCAGCTGTGGGACCCTGGGCAGGTGGGCCTGGGTTAGCAGGCATGGTCTGAGTATTAGATGCACTGTCTTGCCCCTCTTGTGAAAGCAAGCCTGGGGGTACAATCACCACACTGTCATCAGAGTCACTCTCCAGAGAGATCTCCACGTCCTCTGGCTCCTCTTTGTCAAAACGAATGAATATGTGGCGCTGGGCCTCTGGGGCTTCCGGGGCCCCCAGGCCTGCCAATTCAGCTGGCTGTGAGGGTGACAGCAGGAGATCACCTGGTGTGCTGGGTATGGCTGGGGGTGGCAGCACAGGGGCCCCGAGGGACAGATGGTTCTCCAAGGAACCCAGAAGGGTAACAGGGCCCAAAGAGAGAGGGTGACGGGGTGGAAACGGAGTACCCGGGGAAGGGCCAGCAAGGAGGTTTGGAAGGGACAACACAGGATTCTGGCTGGGTGGAAGAACTGCCGCAGTTGAGGTAGGTTTGAGTGTGAGGGGGGGCATTGGGAGGGATATGGAGGGTGCACGGGGGTGGAGCAAGCAGTTGCAGATGGCCAAAGCCTCTGCACAGAATGAGGATACCTGCAGCAAAAGAAGTAGAAAAAGACAGTGACTATGTTTACATGCATGGCATGTTTGAAATAAGGTCAACTGTCTAGTGCTCTGTTTGCTGGTCCTGATCACTGACCATCAGGCCATGACCCCCTCTTTACTACAATTATTATTGTAATGTTTGGCAAACTGTGTGACTTAATGACGCAACATTCTGTTTGTGACTGAAAAAACAATCTATTACCACGTCAGTTTGCAAGACTATAAAGGTTGTTGAACAGACATGAAGTAAATCTGACCTTTAAACTACGGTCATGGCGTCCATGGCTGAACAGGGAAACAGCACAAGAAAGTGGAGGTGGCAAACGTGGACAGGGCACCAGTAGAAGAGCTAACAAGAGGCGGTAAAGTTCCCGACGTGGAGCAGGACTTCCATATTGGCCACTCATCTCTACGTCACACAACTGCTGCTGTTGTTGCAGCCGAACACACAGTGGAACCACTATGTCATGCAGTTTCTGAAAATTATTAAAAAAGAGCAAACATCAGATGAGCACACACCACATGATCTTCCCATCCCATCACTTTTGACACAAGGAGGCCAGTCATACTTAAAGTACTTAACTAGATCTAACCAACACCACTTTAAACAATGAAAAAAAATGGGTTAAAATAAAGTCTGAACTAATACCTTTTTTGTATACAGTCTGTATTTTGGCAACCATCTTAATTTCAATAATTATGCGCTCAGAGGAAAACAGCTGAGCTGGCTGTTCTCTGCAGTATTCCGACAATTTACCATTTCCACAAATGAGGGTGCATGGCGATGTAGCGGAAAGTACATGAGGTCTCTTGTATTTTACTCCTTTTTTTCTATCATCAAGTTTTGAAAACCATGCATTCTTTTAGTTCATTTTTTAGTAAATCTTTTAGTAAATTTATCTTGAATATGGCCAAAAGTACAAATATAATTTACATTAAATATAATAAAGATATAACAAATATAACAAACCTTGTGTAGTTCATCTTTTAGAAGAGTCCCACTGTTCAGAATAATATGTCTTAGAACTGCAATGAAATTCATTGTAAAGATTAATCAATCATGTGTCTTCTGAACATGAGTCTTCTGTTGTAATTTATTTCTACTCGACATAGCAGGCACCAAACCTCTTATTGCAGACAGGCAAGTATCTTGATTGGCTAATGCATCTCCTTTCCTCTGCATCGTCATGGTGCCATTGTCTCCCAGGCCTAAACCCTTCGTGCGTCTTGGGCCGGCCTTGGCAGGGGCGACCATGTCAGATCCTGCTGAGGGCCCCACCTTAAGCTGGGGGTTGTGGCATTACAACAGAAATATTAACAGTCACTTAAATTACATGTTTAAATAAGCTGAAACCAAATGTTGTCAATCCTGGCTTCAGAGAATAAAACCTTGCCACATATTTGACCCATTTGTTTTTTGAACCAGCTGATTCTAATGAGCACACTAATCATCAGGTAGGTAGATGGGGTAATTAGTGAAATCAGAAGGCATTCATGGCAGGGTTTTTGCTTTGTAAAGCTGCGATAGACATGACACCTCTGGCTAAAAGAGTGCTTCTACACAAATAACTGCCACTCACCTTCATGGCGTCTGCTGCAGGTGTGAGATCCCCCATGAGGTGGGTGAAAAGGATCTCTGAGTGGGTGGGGCTTCCTTGCAGGACAGATGCTGAGGCTCCTCCCACTCGCACCCACAGCTCGAGTGTGCGGTAGACACACACACGCACAGTACTGCATACAAAAACACAGACTCGTTAGCATGGGAAACTACATAGGATTCCTTAACATCAGTTTATGCGACTACAGAGTCCAGGACTCATTTCAATGTCAAGTCAATATAGTAGGGGTGGGCAGTACAACAATAAAAACTGTATTAATTTCCCCAACGCTACAGATTTGGCTTATACAAACAGCAGTAGTGGTTGTTGCTGGTGTCAAGTCGCATCAAATGCCACCATTCTGCACTTAATCGTTAATTAATTTTCTTTATGTGCCGTTTGAAACTAGAAAGCCCAGGCATGCCCTATTCCATCAACTAAGATGGGTTTGTGTCTACAGCACAACCTCCTTGGCGGAGATAAAGAGTGAGGTATCTACATATTGAAGTATTGTTCATTAGTGATGAGAGTGATGTTATTTGGTGAGTTTTACACCAACCAAGTTCCTATTTATGCCATTTTCCACACCAGAAGTACAGCCGTCTTTGTGTGTGCACATTCAAATCTGTAAATACATTACATTTTATTACCTATACGCTCTCTGTTGTCCAATGCTGGCCTCTGGTAAGGGAGTCCATGCAGATAGCGACTGAGAGAATAGCCTGGTTAGCACACTGCTGTACTGCGACAGGCCGCTTCCAACACTGTCATTCACATACATACAGCACAAAAACAGAAAAATAAGTCTACGAAATCTCCAAGTAACAGAAATATCTACTTGCAGAAGTTAGTGATACGGACATACAGGTTAAAGTTAACATATACAGTACAAGCAACTTCTTCCTCTTGTGTTTGCGTAGCCTTTGTGTTCTAGATTTCACAATGATGGCTTCCCATGGTCCAATATTCATTTTCATTAGTCGGGACAACTAAAATAGGACATTTGAAATAAAGGTGCGTCACTTCATTGTGTAACTTACACTTTGATGAGTGTAGAAAGAACCTCCAGTGTGTCACTATGTATAGATGGCAAAACCAACAGCTTTAGGCAGCCATCACCGGTAAGATTCTGAAAAACACACACAAATCCTATGATCTTAAAACCATCATCAAACCACATACTTACAGCAAAATTTCAGTAACAAATCCATGTGGTGCCACTGCAATGAAGACACTCACAATATTTTTACTGCTGACTGCCAATGCACGACACACAAAGTTGAGAACATGCTGAACAGGTAGTCGAATTGGAGAGCCTGGGTCCACACTGCCAAACACATGAACAGAAAAACAGCTTGTCACTTAAGTGATCATACTGATGAACCTAAACACCTAGTAAAAATGATAAGATGAACAGCTGAATGCAATGTATGTACCTGAGGGTGTACTTAAGAGCCAGACACAAGGCTCTATATCGGTGCCTGAGCTGGAGCACCAATAGTGGGTCGATGTCATCCAGAGGAGGGAAGGGTAACTCCAGGCCAGGGCCTTCATATTGCACCACTCCTTCTGATAAAATAATCAAATGAATAAATGAATTAATTAATAAATGAATTAATGAATGACACCTCATACCCTGATTTCCCTTACCTAGTCCTAATATTTCATAGCCTGTATGCTACACTTGCTGTAGGCATTTCTTCACTACTTCCCTGAAATCTGACCCTATTTGTAAACCAACTTTGTTTCTTTAGAAGCAAAGGCCACAGATTTAGATGTTTTCATTTGAATTGTTTTTAGAAAATGTTAGAATCAAAAAATATTTAATAAGATAATGTTAAAGTCAAACTCAGCCAAAGTCCGCCTAGAAAATACAAATGTTTTAAATAATTGTCAACTTGTCTGACCTAGTCTCTGCCACAGGCAATGAGAGGTTAAAAATACCCTATCATTTACAATATTTCACCTCCCAATCATTTGAAACATGTTCAAGAAGTACTTTGTTAAGTTCTAGAGACATTTGGATTTTGTGACAAGGTTATCTGGCAACAAAAGGAACATGTTTTAATACAGTAACCAGTGTTCACATGTCAACTGAAAGAATCCTGACCAACAGTTGCATCCACATATACAGCTACACCTTCAAGAGTACACAGAGTATGCATACCAGTCTCTGCTCCTTGATAGAGCTGTGCAAGCATGCTATTGGCTGAAGCAAGGAGGCAATGAGTCTGATTGGTCCAGCTCTCAGCCCTGCGCCCACCTCCCCCTCGGTCCAGGACTCCACCCAAGCAAGGCAGGCGACCGTAACATTCACATGCCACCTTTAGGATGAGGAAGTACACAGTTTTACTAAAACAATCACTTACCAGCTCAAAAACTATAGGCATTTTTATAAAACTGAATAAACGTAACAACCGACAAACCTCTTGCACTTTGGGGTTATCAGAATCCATTTTCGAAAGGAAATAGGCCCCTAACTTTTCCTATGACAGTAAAAACAACACAGATACTGAGCAAACATTTTCAACTGACATGGATTATTTTTTTTCACAGTGATTATCTGTAGTTAAACCAAGTTTCCAATCACTCACCCTCAAAGACCCACATGCACGTGGGTAGTAAGTCATACATGCCATCATACCTTCCATTGCTATCAGGTGGCACTGCAAGACACACCAAGAGAAAACACTTATTTGCATAGGCCGTTCATAAACACCACTGAAGAGAAAACTGCACTGCATTTCCGCACAGAAATGCAAATTCTGCCACCCAGCAGAAGGATCAATGTCTGTTCCTGTGTCATGAGAAATATTCAAATAGAATGTACTGTGTTGTGTTATTTGGTAAGAACGGCATGCGGTGTTGACATATTCAAAGTAAGTAAAGCACAATTACCAAAGTCTAGCTGTGTTTCAAGTCTTTATACACATCATTGAGTTTTTTGTATCTAGTTTCATGTTGCATTCATAATGCTGGTTAGAAACCGAAGTCGGCATGGGCAAGTACATTTGATGCAGATGCTTTGAATTGTAGCTAAGGGGATTTTTTTTAACATATGGTTGTCCAGATGCTAGCTAAAATATAAAACTCAGAAAAAAGTGCCCCCTATGGGTAAAAAAACTGTAGTGATAATGCATTACAGATTTTATGAAGATCATATACTCTTGTGTAATGTATCACCAACATCCTAATTTTTGCATTTACATTTTCACTTGGTTGGGTGCATTTGATTATACTCATTTGTGGCCCATAACGTCAGAGTGCTAAGCTACCAGGAGCCATTTTCCCCCTTGTTGTACATCATTATGCACGCAGGTTACATTTGCATTAGCATATGTATGTTTCTAAATTTATTTTACTCCAAGAGTACTCCACCCATGTTTAGGTGTTACACTGGCACATACATTCACCACAGCGTGATTCTCATCAACATAAAAATATTGTGCATGTATTTCCACCAATTTCCACAGATAAATTCATTTTAAGAACACTAGTGTATACCTAATGCACAAGCCCAATATTAAATGTATTATTACCCATCTCACAACTATAAATATATGTACATGTGTATGAAATTACAGTGGTGAGATAAGTAAATATAAATTAGATGTATGAATTAGACAGTGCACTTATTGCAATACATGCCCATGACACTGGCTGAACAGCATTAAAATATCAACCAACAAGTGTTTACATCAAATGCATATGATTAATAATAATAATAATGACTTGGATTTATATAGCGCCTTTCATGAAACCCAAGGTCGCTTTACAGAACTAGATGGGGCTAAGGAAAGGGGAGAGGGGAGGAGGGAGGGGTTAAGGACCATAGGCCTCAGTGAAAAGGTGGGACTTGAGGTGCTTTTTGAACGTAGCCAGAGTGGGGGCTTGGCGGATGTGGAGAGGTAGACTGTTCCAGAGAGTGGGGGCAGCAATACGGAAGGCTCTATCACCAAAAGTCCGTAACTTGGACCGGGGGATGACAAGCTGATTTTTGCCAGAGGACCTCAGGGACCTAGATTGAGAGTAGGGCTGGAGAAGATCTGAGAGGTACTGGGGGGCAAGGTTATGGAGTGATTTGTATGTGAGCAGTAGGATTTTGTATGAAATGCGGGACTTCACTGGGAGCCAGTGAAGCTGCTTGAGTGTGGGGGTAATATGTTGCCACCGCTTTGTGTGTGTGAGAGCCCTGATTAAAAATGTGAGAAAGTCACCAGCCATACCTCTGCCTTCAGGCTGAGCAGAGAAGTCAGGATACCCAGGATGGAGTTGAGCCCGATTTCCCTGGCCAGTTCTGGGATCTGGGAAGAGTACTGCAGAACATCCTGGAGGACCAGAATTGCCAGCTGCACCGAGGGCAGAGGGGCCTGTGACTGTACAAGCAGAGGGACGAGACAGAGAAAAAAAATCAGTTCACAGAATTTGCTCACACATCAACCCTGTCGGTCGCATTAATACAAACCCCTGATAAACATTATACACGGTGCCTGTACAGCAAAAAAAGAACTTTTTTTTTCTTGTAATGTTATTGCCAACATGCAGCTGACTGACTACAGTGCTCCACAGCGAAATTTGGTGTATACATTTTCATAGATTTAATGTGGTGCATGCAGTTTTCTTAGATTTAATGTGATGGGCTGTTTCACAAATGTATCTTTTCTGTTGGTGGTGCAGATGCTGTACAGGCACAATGCAAAAACGCATCAATGTTTGCATGCATGCTGCCTTGGTAGGATTGTGTTATTGTTTGGCTCTCTGTGAAAACTGGTGCTTATTCACTTTTACAGTAACTGCAACTGCCGTTGCAATTGCAACTGTTGTTTCAGTATCCACATAGGCTGCTAACTTATAATTAGTAGCCTAGTTAGATGAAGCACCAAAATCAGTATTGTGTTGCAGTATGGCAGGTACCACTCTAGTCTCCCATTGAGTTTTGGCACCTATACGTATGTTTTGAGCACATTAAGTGCAGGTCACTTGCAATTATTTATGTGAACGGTCATGCTCTGCTCTAAAAAAGTAATGACACTCGAACAAAGAGGCTTGTAATGTGAACATGGTCTATAAATGGCATGGGATGTAAACAGACTTTAGAATATTAAACTGAAAATAAATTATTGTTTACATTGGACACCTTAAAATCTTTCTCTATAACAGCTTATGTCTAAGCTCACCTGAATAACCTGCTGCAGAGAGCGTAGCCAGGACAAGCAATGTTGCTGGAATAGTTCACTGGAGCCATCCTTCACCAACATCGACAGGAGACACAATCCTTCAAACCTATCAAACCAAGACTTGTAAATACATACATATGTAATCCTTCTTGGCAATGACATTTCAGTAGTAAGAGCGTGCGTGTTGTATTATGTTTATCACGATCTGTGCAGTCACATCATGATTCTGAACTTGACAGTAAACCTTTCGGAAGACTGGCTCACCTGGTTTTGCTTGAGCCCAGACGAGCATTGCTGAGTCCAACGAGACCACCAACCGCTCCACAACTCTACAAACATACATGCACTGTACACTGTGAATGTCACCTGGAATAACAGCAACGCTTGCCAACATCATTGGCTAATGAAATCTGGTGGCCAAACATATGGTTAAGTTTACGTGTGTCGTTGATATACCTACTTCTGGTCGTAGTGAATTATTTAGCTACCTATGCTAACACAAGGCTAACAGCACTCAACTGAAGAGTATGGTGACAGATCAAAACGTGGAAGACAAAAACACTTAGATACAATAAATACTTCCAAAAGACTTCACAGGAGCTCTTCAACAGCAACAAAAGCCAGTCAGACGACGACTAGATGTAATGAGATCTCTGCCAGCTAACGTAGCTGTTACAAAGAATGTGCTATCATAGCTTTGATGAGCTAAGTGACGTTAAAACAGGGTCATAATTAACATATTAGTGAGGCACTTTTACCTGTGTCGCAACCACGCCATGCTCCCGGTAATTTGCCAAAAGTGAGGGCAAATACTCTGGTCGCTCTTCTTTCAAAACTGACACTAACCCCTCGGTCAGCCGCATACTGGCGGAGCCATGCAGCCAAACCGCCGTAGCCATCTTTGCGCTCCTGCACACAACTACTACGTCATTACTATTCGACGAAACTTTTCCTGCAGTCCATATGTGCGTGTGCGTGTCCATAACATGGTCCATACACAGTCCAAATCAGAAGGTCCCACTCCAAGAAGTCGGAATGATGAAAGATAATATATGTATAACTTTTTTATGGACTACAAATGTACATTTTTCAAATGTAAATTCAAAGCATTAGCCATATGAAAGTTCATCTAAGGGATTATAATAGAAATCCGTGACATTAAACACATCTTCGACAGCCTGGAAATATCCGACTTGGGAGCTTTGGGTTTTTTTGGATGTGGTAGTCTGTCAGTTTACCAATCTACATGCCAACATGTAGATTCACCTGTCTGTAGCTGTTTCACAGCGGTTGCATATGTATGCGCAGTAGGCCTACCTCCTGATAGCTGTTATGGACAACAAATTCAGTAGCCTAAAAACAAATAACATCTCTCTCGAAAAATCAAACAGGAAATACTACACATATTTCCTTTCTTATTGTGGATCCGTTAAAAGTCCAACAGAGACGAGGTAACAAAAAAGAGATTTGTAATGAGAGTTTTAATGAGAAGTACATTGTCCAGGTTATCACTCAGACAGTATGATAGCTAGTGATGTTTTGAAGTGTCGTTGGTTTAACTGACTTCTGGTTAAGTCAGGTACTGACCAATCAAACAAAAAGCTCACAACACAGTTGCAAGGTGCACTGGATACAATGAATGCCAAAACAAGACACATAATTTTTGCCAAGAACATTACAAGATAATTTAGATTTAGGTCTTTGGTTCTGTAAGAAATACTAACAAACACAGACTGGGTTAAGGCATGTCTCCTCTCCTAGCACCAGTAATGGCTAATCATTTTAAAAAATAATTTTTCATTAAAAAATAACACACATTGTAACAATGTTGCTGTCAAATTTTCTAAGTTTTCCAGTTAACAAGTCTGTAATTGTAGTGTGTAATTATGCACACAAATGGTACAAAATATATACATTATAAAAATGCAGGACCATACTGGCAAACTTAATTAAAATAAACAATCAGTTTACCACTCTCTGAAGGAAAGGTATGAAGGGGAAATTATAAATTGTGAACTAATACTACACAATGCAGCACATCAGGAAAGTAGCAGCAGCATCAGTGTTTTCATAATCTTTTCAGTTTCTTAGCAATAACAGTACACATCTATTAAATCACCTCAAGAAGTTAGCAATTAAAACTATGCATGTTCCTAATTAAATACAATTACTCATAAATGAAATGAGATAGTGACGGTCCTATGGTTTTTTCTTTCAACCACAATTAAAATGTAAATGTCAGTGGGGTAATTGTCTATTAACAAAAGACAAAAATGTGTGATGTTTAAGGAATGCACAATATAAACAATTTCAGACACAAACCAACATAAGTTTTACAGGGCACAGCTAAGTCATACAAGAAAATACAGAACCACATGAAAATAAACATGTTTCTTGTGTCCAGTGTCTTTTTTTGCATAAACAGATTCCAGTTTGTCAGACCTTGCAATTTAAGAGGATCCATCAATCTAGTTCTCTTTATATATTGTATGATGTTTTATCCTATAGTCAATATAACCAATGCACAAAAACTGATTGAACTGATTTAAAACAACATGCAATGAAACTACCAAGCATTTACCAAAATGCTCCTGTAAGCTTTATGATTTTAAATTTATTTTTTTATCCTAAGAGTAAATACTGGACCAGATCCTGACAAAGCACACATCAGAGCAAATGCTGGGAAAACAACTATGTATAAGTGATGAAGTGATGTTATTTAAGACGGCATACCGTGATGGCATGCTTTGCTCCCAGCATGCACAGGACAGACACAAACAAATAACTTGAAAATAATTATTTAATTGCTGCTAAGAATGAACACATCATTATTTGTTAAAGTCAACAGATGACAAAAACACCCACTGAAACTGCAAGAGAAAAAGACATACATAAGATATGCACTGACTGACTGCATGCCAAAGCTGAACGCTTCCATCATTTACCAAATGTATATTATGTAAAGTTAAGTTTACTGAATTTGTTTAATTGTTTTTGTAAGACAAAACAACAGATATGATTGTCCTAAGATATGTGTGAAAGACATTCACTTTAACAGGTAATGGATACATTTTTAATTTTTAAAAATTTAACATGTAAAGGATGCCCACTGTGTTTAAAACCTATGTTAGCTCACAGTTAAGTTTGCTACAGAGGAACATGAATTGTAAACTAATTACAGGAATTGTAAACTAAAACAACTTGATGTAATGATCAAGGGATGATGAAAGTGCAGCTATGAGCAAATCCGGCTTGCAAATTCTGACTTCGATTCCAGGGGCTGCCATTATGCACTGGAGTGTATACTAGATCTAAAAAAAGACATGCAACATAACTGTAATCATCGTTATACTTGAAAGTCTGTTGCCCCTCTAGTCGTTTCCAAATTGTTAGAAATGGAGCCCCTGTCAATGCCTGTAGTCAACTAATGGCAGTGAACCACAATGGGGCTTTTCCACAGCACCATTCATCATAGGGATATGTCTGGTCATATTTACTTACACTGTACATGATTTAAATGTTTACATGTTTAAAACCAATACAAATGGATTAACATTGTTTTTTTTTAACTCATTCCAAGAAAAAGGGAACTAGACTCCACATTGGGCTGGTAAGCAAGATACACTACAGATTGTTAACTTCTGCCTAAAGAACATATCAGAAATAACAAGGAGTTATGTTCATATTTCAGTAAATTACATTATTCTGATAAAACAGCAGCAGTTTTTTTAAAATCTGGTCCAACAGCCATTGCATTTCTACTTACATTAGGGGGTCTGTGCTAAGGAAATTAGGCTTTCCTTTCTCCTATTGCGCTATATACTGCTGTATCATTTATTTTTTTAGCGCACAGATTTTTGGCTGCTCAGCCAACAGTTATAAATAAATAAATAGCAGTGCATTGCCACTCCTTCAGTTTAGTTCAGAGAACATTCACTTATTGTCTTTGGTTATAACACTATCTTTTGGGTTTACTTTTTCAAAATATGTATCCTCAGAAAATCCATACAAAAAGTCAATTTTGATGTGCTATGATGTGTTCTCAGAGAGGAACTCTGTATCTAAAGCAGTATTTAAAAACAAATCAGGTGGAAAAGGCACTAAAGCAAAATCAAATGTAATGGCACAATAGCAGCTCATTTCAGACACTTCAGCTCACTCAGTGGAAGAGTCTCACATTCTACCCTACCTGACTGGTGCCTCCATGATCCCAACATTAGTTAAATTTCCATGCAATTTATTTGAATCATTTATGCACATTCATAGTTGAGGAGTCCATGGGAAAAACGGGTCTCAATATCAAAATGATTTTTCAAGGTCTTCCCCCTATCGGTAGTTGCATTAAAACCCCTGTTTTTTTTCAAAAATAATCCTGTGAATAAACAAGCATAGTCTCTAGCTAGAATCATTCAGTTTTTTCAGTTTCTGTATTTTATGACCTGCTTGTTTTTCCCATGGACTTTTAAAACTATTCGTAGTAGTAATTTGGCTTGATGAGATGCCTTATTCAAATAACTAAAATGTGCATGAAGTTGGATGGAAACCTGGTTACTGTCTCAATCGTCCATAATCAAGCCCTTCTCACTCCTGACCCACGCTGTCCTTCAGGCCACGGAGCTGCTCCTCTCCCAGGCGTATCTTATCATCTAGCTGCCTGTGCTCCGCCAGGAGGGCAGCCTTCATCTTGACAAAGTGTTTGTAGTCACGCAGTTGCTCTGGGGTGAGGCAGCCGCTTAGCACGCGCCCCACGGCCTCTTCCCGCCTGTCCACATGCTCTTTCAGCTCCTGGGCCTCCCTCAGTTGTTGCAGCAGTTGCTGCTGCTTCTCCAGCAGGGGGAGCTGTAGAACCACAGAGTGCCATGAGACACAATAAGACAGGTAAGACTAAATTCAGATAATCAATGAGCAGTGGATTATAGAGTTAGAAAAGTAATAATATTTGTGGACGAAACAGGAAGGGAATCTATAGATAGATTGTCTAAATCTTTAAATCCTCAGATGTTATCTCAGTGCCATTTGCTGTGGGCATATGACCTGTTGTTCCAGTGCTGTCACCACTACATACAGATCTGGGTTTTTGAGTTCTGTAAGGAGATGAGCTGAATAAATGAGATATAAGCAAATAGAACTGTAGCTTGGTGGACCAGACTCTTTGATGTCGCTTTACTTTGTGCAAAGAGTCTGGCTACTTTCAATAGGCATATGTTTACTTCCTAGTGGACAGTTTTTTTGTGGAGTTAAAAACTATTGGCCTTTTTTGGTGAATTCCCTAACATAGTGCTGTAACAAAATACTACACTGACTGGAGATACTACAGTGGTTCTAGCCTGGCTAATAGAACTAGGTGAGCAGTTTAAACACAGCTTGGGAGTCTTTTCTGTCTTACCCTTTCATGGTGACCTGTCTCCACATCGAGGGCAGTCTCCACTCGCAGAAGCCTGCCTGAGAGTGACAACAGCAGGCTAATGACTTTCTCCAGGTCACCAATGAACATGCGGAACTTGTCCACCTCATTGGGTTTGCAGACAGACATGACCAAAGCCTCTACTTCCTCACCCAGCTGGGCATTGGCTCTCATGTCCTCCTGCAAGTCTCGCTGGGCTTCCTGCAGCACGTTCAGCTTCTTAGACAAACTCTCCATCAGTTGCCTCTAAAAAAGATCAGCACACACACACAGAAAATGTGATTAATACAAACACATCTAGCATTATTTAACAGCATGAGATATTTTACCACTTGAAGTTAGTGCTGAAGGTATGAGCCACATCTGGACAACACAGCAGCCAACTATCCTGTATTTTCAGACCCATCTTCCAACCCCTCTCATTTTGTCTCAGTAATCTTTCGTAATTTACAAGGTCTAAACTGCTTTATATTGACCATTGATAGGTCCAGGCTCATTTAAAAGAGCAGAAAGATTGGTCCTCGACCTTGTTTGAACCTTAAACCTCAGTATTTTTACAGAAGATGTTCTGCATAGCAACAAGCCATTACCATAAATGCAGGATTTCCATATGATTTGTTTCCATTTTTTTGGCAATATATTTAATTACAATCTCAATATTATCATTGCAATTGCACTCAGACATAATTCATTTTCATAACATATATTGCATGTATGGACTATAGTAAGGAATTTGAAGACATCTGAGAGGTGTGGGTGCCTGTGCTTAATATGGAATTTCCCTTGGTACCGGATCATGTTTTTCATGTCATTCATCATGTCATTTTCAGAACGGACAGTAGTGCATGTTTGGACACCCAGGACACATGTGTTTAAGACCAGGTGGGGTGACTGATCTTTAGTTTTGGTAACTTGACCTTTACTGTCTTATATATAATACAGACGAGCACTTACTTTGTAATTGAGCTCCTCATCTTCATGGTTGTTTATATTCAGAGATGTCTTCATTTTGTTAAGTAGTTGGGCTTTAGCTGAAGACTCAGCTAAAGTCAGATGGTCAGATGTGGTGCATGACTGTGTTCCATCTTGTCCAGAGGACCTGTAGTACAATTGCCAATGTGCGCTTAGACAGGTCATGTGCTACCAAACAAGTTTTTTTTATGAAACTGGATCTTCAATTTGATTAAATTTGCCGCTTATAGTTCATTACACATACAGTAATTCATCATGTACCAATTTTGAGGTCAGTTTTAGAACAACTGATTTTCAACACACATTGTTACCTTTCCAGTAATTTTTCATCCTGTCCCAAAGTAATGGGTTCCTCAAGTGACATGTTTGGAACCGGCTTTTCTTCCACCTGTGGGGCCTCCTCAAGGACAGCGTCCATGTCTGTCTCCAGTACAGTTATGGGACACGCAAAGCACTGCATCTCTACTGGAACCTCTGGCTCTCTGCTGAGCTCCACTGTCTCCCCCTCAGTCTGTTCATCAATGTCTGTCTCAAGAGGGGCATCTGCTTCCTGTGTTGGAGATGTAGTGCATGTTTTGGAGTGCTCCAGCTGCCTGTAGCAAAGCACTGGGGTGCCAGACCCTGTCATCTGTTCATGCTCCTGTTGCTGGGGAAACTGGTCATCAATGGTGAAGTAGGACTCTGGGGTGAGCTCTCTTTTGTACGAGTTATTTTCCTGGACCGATACACCATGAGTCGGTGCTGGGTTGTTAACTCTGCTGAAGTGTTCCTGTGTTGAGCTGCGGTCCCACTCAGCAGTTGCCCCATGTTTGTGAGATGCCTTAAAGGCTGGTGAATGAATGTGATCTTCCTGTGGTTGTGTTCCAGCATCAAATAATCTGGTGAAGGAAGTTTATGATTATTTAATAAATATAATAAATCATTAATTCATTTTCTTACATTTAAAAAGTTATGTATTTATACATAAATAAAATCAGTAAATGTAAATACTAAAATAGAGTAATTATTTGGAAAGTAGCTGGGTTGTATGTTAACTTTTGTGTGTGAATCAAGGATATAATGCATGACTTAGTGACATGTGAGAGAGACTTATTGTTGTCTACATGTTGGCATTTACCGTGTGTTCTGATCCACTGGAATAATGGATTTGACTTCCTCTTCTGGTGTCAAAACCACTGGTTTAAAGGTCCTCTGCAAGTGGTTGGTGCTGGATGCAACTGTGGGGTTCTCCTGGTGGAGGTGCCTGTTAGCAGGACCCAGGTCTCTTGGTGGCAGGCTGTAAGCCCGTTGCCTTATCACCTCAGAGTTACTTACAGGTGAAGAGGGACTGGGCTCTTGCTGGGGTTGCCATGGTGAGCACTGGGGTTGTGTAGAGGAGGGGAAGAGGCTGTGATGGGAAGCCCTCCGCCGGTAGTACTGATCCCACTTTGGAGGAGGGGGACGGGGTGGTGGAGGAGCCTTTGGTTTTGTGAGACTTAAAAAAGCACTGCCCTCCTCTTTTACGTCAGGTGTTTCAAGCAGTACTTGCTTTTGAGAGCACCTCTGGTCCATACTAAGGTTGTTTTCGGACATCGCACGGTAGCGAAGTGGGGAGGAAGAAATGAAGGAATCTGCCTTGCTGCTTACAGGAACTTTGCTTCTCCTATGGCCATTGTAACACCGGCAAACAGAGCCATTTCCAAGCCTGCAGTCGTGTCTGCATTGTGAGTAGTCCCTGAGAAAGGAAATATCTGAGCGATTACAGATTTACCCATCTCTTCCCTATTGTTTCATTCTGTCATACAATACAACTGTAGTATCACATACAATAATGTGCTCACTATCCCCTGGGAGACAACACATTTTTAGACATGATTACAAGCATTGATTTTAATTAGGAAATGCCCCAAATGCCTTCTCATGTAATGTGTGGAAAAGGTCAAACATAGTTAGCTGTGACGGGACATATAATAACAGGAAGTATCCTCACCTCTCCGTCAAGCTGAACTTCCTGTTAAGTTTTGTTGGTTCCCACTGTCTAACAGGATATGCCTGTAGAAGAAATTTACCAGGTTACTCAACTACAAATTTTTACAAAGGATAGTGCAAATATTTTGGCCTGAAATCCTGAGTGGAATTTACAGTCTGGGTCAATAGAATATTGAAGGCTTGAGATAAATATAAATGTAAAAAAGATTGCTGCTTAATTAGCAGCAAAATAACCTTCAAGCAATGTTTGATTCATTGCATTACTATTCTCTCATATTTAGTACATATGGTAATAATTAGAACTGCTGGCTATTCAGAAAGTCCCTTGGGAAATTAAGTGGCTTTGACTATTTGTGTTACCAATTACCATTTGGTCCTCATATTTGTGGGTATATGGGTCTATCCATAAAGGAAACCTTGCCATATAAGCTTACCTCTGTGTGGGTGTAGCTTCTCAGGCTGTATGCAGGTGATGGGCACTGGGTGTTGCGGTGAACTGGAGCACTCACTGGGTAAAAAGCTGAGCAAACAGGTTCTGAATCAACACAGTCAGAGGCTGGATGACAGGGTGATGGTTGCAAGGGCTGACTTTGCTGTGGTATTTGACAAAAGTCCTGAATCACGGGTTGCGGTACTTCATCACTATACATGTCATGGTCACACCATGAAGATTCACTTTCCAATTCTGACTTTTTTCTGTTATGCACCTTCCGTTTTTCAGTTGGCTGTATGCTCTCCTGTTTACTGTCAGGTTCTCTCTGCCTTCCCTGTTCCCAACGTAGAAGCTCTGTTTCACGCTCCTTTTCTCTTTTTCTTTCTTGTTCTTGCTCCATCTCCTTCTCCCTCTGTCTCAACATCTCCAACTCCTTCATCTTCTCTCTGGCTGCCTCCCTCAACCTCTGCAGCTCTCTCTCCTCAGTACTGTCACTCACTCTGTCTTTCCCTTTAATCCTGTCTTGGGTTTTGCTTAAAACCTGCCTTCTGCCATCTGTGGGTCTGGAAAGCTCATCCTGTGGCAGGCCTCCCTGGTAGGAGAACCTCCTGAAGGCTATCTGTGGTGCAGGTCCAGCTGGATCTACAGAAGACATATTGGGCTGACACCACTGCTTCTCTGGTTTCTGCTGGTGAACGTTGATCCTTGACAGATTCGTGACGGACTGACTTAGACTGCGACTAGTTTCCTCAAAAAACTTTCTGCGGTCAGCAAAAGGAAGGATGTCACACTCAACTGTTCGACTGGATGAGCGACAAAAAGGTGGTGGATTTGTGTTCTGATGTTCACTGACACGGCCTGAGGATGGAAGCCCTTTCCCCTTTCCCCATCTTCTCCCTGTATCTGTTTCAGGCTGGAGTTTGTTCTCTGGTGTCCAACGCCAGTGCCGAGTCCTATTAGCAGCTGGCACTTCATCCCCCTTCCTCCCATAATCAAGTTTAGGGGGCAAGTGTTGGATGCAGGTTGCACTCAGTCCTTTTTCAAAAGGGGGCGCCAATAGTGGCTGGTGGAGCTGAGGGCTGATGCTTGAAGCCAATTGGCTATGCTGCTCTGAAGGTGGGAGATTTTCACTGTCTGTATGTCTCAGGTGAGGGCTGCACATATATGCTGATGGCTGCATGTCTGAGGATGGTAATGGAGTTTCTTCTTTTTTGAAAGTGTTGTTTGTCTCGAGTGGGAGCTCATTGCTCTCCTCTTCCTTTACAGTCTCTTCATCATGCAGCAACTCATCAGGGCCTTTGCAGGGCCTCTGAAGTTCAGCCTTTTTTCTTTGTATCTCATTCCGGAGGTTAGTCGCAAATCGCTCATTGCGTCGACGAAATTTTGATGACCGTAACTGCCGGGAGGACTTATGTAATGGCTTCATGATTTCTTCTTCACATACTTTTCCTCTAACGTTATTTCCTTGACTTTCTTCTAGCATTGTATCCATGCTAACAGCTGAACTGATGGGCATAAATTGCTGTTCTAAGACAGGAGAGTGTGATGACGTTGACCTCACAGTGCTGGAGAACCCATTCATTTGTTCGCCCGGAACACTTACAGAGCGGCCCCAGACATGCTGAGGGGGAGTAGATTTTTGTGGTGAATTCAGGGCTTGTGTGTCTTTACAGGGCCTCTCCCACTTAGGGACAGGGCTGGTCCCCGGTGTGGAACATCTACTGCTACTCCACCTGTTTGGAGTTAAAGAATCAAGGCCGGCGTGTTCCTCCAGTTCCTCCTGTGGGTACAAACGTGACTGTGACCATCTGCTACAGACAGACGAAGAGCGGTCACTGTGGTCACTACTGAACTCTTGCTTGTTCTCTGGCTTCAGGTGAACATCTAGGGTTTCTTCAGTAACACTTTCTTTTGTTAGGCTATCAGTTATTTGGTGCCTTGGACTGGACATTCCCTTCTGGAGTCTTTGAAGATGATTCTCTTGAAAGCTGTTTCTTCTTTCCTCATCTTGACTGTGGTCTCTTGGTTGTGGTTCTGTGTTTGAGGTGATTATGAAGTATGGTTCTAAACTGCCATATTTAGAATCTCCCCTTCTTCCTATGGTGCCATTTTCAAATCCATTTCTTTTCCAAGAACCTGTGAGTCTTTGCTGCTGATCCTCCACCTGGTAGCATGAAGGGTTTGGAATACCAACCGGGGCAGAAGTGCAACGTTTGTCTGAAGCACCTGTCCGTGTTCTGGTGGCTCTAAAGCTGTCCTTTCTTGCTGGTGGTTGTGGGGGTCCGTGATGCTCATCCTCATAGCTGTAAGACAGAGGTCGACTCTTAGCCTCAGGCCTGGCAAGGACCAACCTGGATTTTAGACTTCCAGGTTCTTCCAGCTGGTCTCGTGGTCCACTGGCAGAAGACGGTAGGTGACCCTCTGGGCAGCCTGAACCCAGGCCGTGGAGAATGTTGTCCATTGAACTGGCATCATCTGGCCTTAGGGATACTGCATAGTCTGAGGTGTTAGAACTAGCAGAAAAGGAGCTGTAGGCTGAATCTCTCTTGTTGTTGAAAATAGCAGAATCAACTGGGGACAGTTGGCTGTCAAAGTATCTCTGGCTGGGTGGGTTCTCAAGGCTTTCCATACTGCCCCCTGAATTGCTGTGGTGTCTTGAGAGAGGCCTCCACTGCATAGACAGATCACTACAAAGAGAAAAAAAGACACAACATAAGAAAAAGAAGAATATACACAAAAGAAAACAATACACAAAAACATATTTAGCAGCACGACATAAGCTACAATAGCAACATCAAAATATTCTTGGAGACGTGCAGATAGGTTAATATCTATTGTGCATGGTTTATGAATTCTCACCTCACACAGAAACAAAGCCATTACTGTTCAAAGGATGACGCCAGAAAGAGAGCAAATGAGGTCTTCCACATGGGAAATGACTAAAATTTCCTACCACCCATTCTCTAACCATCACAGGACATACACCACGTAAATGCATTCCTCTGGCAGTGAGACATCCTGTTAGGAGAGCCTTTAAAAGGCATAACATTTTTAGTTATAGTTTGACGTCTTCGAGACAGACTACACATTCATCACCAAAAACATGTACATTCCAACACTCTCTGAACAAACATGAGAGCATACAGTGTGCAGAGTGCTCAAGATTTCATTAAGAACATGTAAAATTCAGTCACATGCAATTTAAAATTCTCTCTTGTGTTTTGCATGGTATAATACATACAATGTAGGATTTGTATTGATATCAATAGGCTTGATGCCTTTTTGCCTGTTTACATTGAATTTATGTTCTATTCACAGCTGATTCTAGGCTATGGAAGAAAATGTGACAGCCAACAACACTCTAATACTTCTGCTACTGCTGGGTTTTGCTACAGTTGTACTGTGTGTTTTAGAAATGTCCAGGAAATAAAACCAGACTGACAAAATTAAGTAAATATTGTCTGTCATTGTACTTTCCTAAAAATACATTTTCTGATCATTTCAGTAGCAACCTAAAAAGAATGCATGAATCAGTGTTTGAAAATAACAGTGGCTTCTGTAGACCTGTGTTGACATTGAACATGAGGTCATTGGCTTCCTACTTATTGTTTCCTTATGGTTACAGAACAAACACACTGGTGTGATGAGGTAAACGCAAGCCTACACAATCCAAAAAAAGATTGTGTCTTTGTGTGTCCACTGCCTCTTAACGTTTAGTTGCCACAAAGCCATGGTCAATATCATTGCCTGCCAAGTGTTTAAATTAGTAGCACTTTGGGTTTTTTTTATTTGTTTTTGCCCACCTATTGTTGGTGCCGGAGTGCCAGAGTGTGGGGAAATGCGCAGGGTGGAGCTGCATGTCCGAAATGCCGTCTGATGTGCCCGCTACACTCATAGGCTCTGCCTGCTTGGCCAGATGCCACGAGTACGGTCTGCTAAGTGGCACACTGCGCCTACAAACACAAACACACACACAAATGAACACAGACAGGTTTAAATACACAGCAAAAACAAGAACTGAAAGCCAATCTTGCAGTCTCAAATTTGTTTTAATTCTGTTGCTAAATAATTATTTAGAATGCATGACATTTTGTACATCTTTCTTGAATGTAATATCCAAAAAAAAATCTCAATAAAAATCTATTTATTACACAAACAAAAAGACAAAAAATATTCAATATTTATTTGGCTGCATACAACAAAACATAGGTTGCATGTGGATGTTAAGGATTGTGGGATGTTCAGGATTTAATCAATCAGCAGTTGACTTGACTTTGCAGTTGATTTAACCAATCAAGTTCAGTAAAAAAAAAACTACATTAACTACACTGCAGACCTTTTCATTTTCTGTGCTTCATTATTGTAAACTCAAATGATTGCTTGGACACAAGATCTATGGAAAGAAAAGACCCTTCTGTTCTCCCTTCTTTTCCAACTCAGTAGTAACACCACTTTCCCGGGCATACTAGAGCATATGTGGTTAATTGGTACAAACTGAAATATAAAAAGTTTGAATCTACAGAAGGTGGCAATATTTAAAATGTATTTAGGTTGACAAAGTGGCAAGCTAGAAAACACCTTAACATGGCAATACATTCAACACATGGAAATTAAAACCAAACTTTAGATATAGATTTCAGTTCTCCTCTCATAGAACAAGACAAAATATAAAATTATTGCACTGATTTTAAATGGGCTAAACTGTTTACAACTGCAACAAAATACAATGAAAAAGAATGACTAACTAATGTGGGTCAAAGAAAGTCAAATGTTGAAGGTGTACTGTTCTGTCAGTAGCTTGTAACCAGCTATCTGCACACCAAAGAAAATGCATATACCCTTCAAAATGATTAACATTTGAAAATGTGTTTCTATTCTCTTCTTAGTTTACTTTGATTTCAGTGCATGTATTAAATTGGTTTCAGTTTTATTTTATCGGAATTAACTAGTTTCAGTTTTGGTTGTATTTAGTAAATAAATATTTGGGTATTATGACAAAAGCCTTGATGCTTAGGCCTAGATGATGAATAGGTAGGGTGAAAAAAAAACTATGGCCCAAAGTATGATTCAGGCTATTTTAGCAATTCTAGGACATTCTTATTGGATCAGTGTCTTTGAAGAGGGCAAATGTTCTGTTTGAAGAGACAGTAGTGTGGCTACAACTGAGGGTAAAAATAAGAATAAAGTTAATTTGACCATTCTATTTATTTTAGTTTTGGACTGTTCATTATATTATCACTGCAATAATAACCATAATAACACTGACACTGATTCGGTAAATACAGTCACTGTTATTGCCGAGCTCTAGCAGAAAACAAAAACTACTTTGTCCTTCTATTGTTTTTTAATCTTCCCATCTGTTTCTCATTCCATTATCATAAATAGTTTCATCAACTAAAAGCAGAGGAAAAGAATAAAAATCTCACACTACACAAACAACAACAAAGAGCATCTACTCACAGATTTCCATACTCGTACTGTCAGTCACAGTGATCATATGAGCTGCAGTTCAGAGCAAAATCCAATTGCCCATGTCCAATTATAGTCAGTAGATCCAAATCTGTTGTTTATCTTCAAAAGGTGGGCAAATTCTGTATTATTCCTTATCAGAATCGGATCAACGGTAAAGTTCAGTCAGTCAGTTCAGTTAAGGTTTACAAACCACTGCCATAATTTGACAGTTAAAGCTTTGAACGGCGATAAATATTGACAGCGTTTAGTTCCGACAGCAAAGACTGTCATCTCTCTAAAATGAACCAGCACACGACAACCCCCCCACACACATACATACATACAAGTACTTATTTCCCAGACCAAACACTAAGGTCTCTACCTCCCACCCTCTTTTTTTCATCTCTCTCTCCCTTTCTATCTCTCCCTCATAGCTCCCTGACTCACAGTAATGCAATTAGGGAGACAGGAAGTGGAGTTCAGATGGAAAGGAAACTGTTTGGTGGAGATAAAGACACAAGCTGCTGCTAAAATAATACCCTGAGTTTGTCCTCATTATTGTTTGAACAAAAAGGAAAAAAATGCATGGGGCACTTCCGCTCTCCCTCCCCATCAAGTCTAAGCCCAGGGTCTGTGGATTGGGAGGCCAAAGGCAGGGAAGAGGTAAGCCTGGAAAGTGATGTGCTGTTTCATAGTGTAAACATTTTCTTATGGAAGTATGTGTTTTCTTGCTTTTAGACATTGTGTTAACAGTCAATCTAGGTTAAGCCAACTGTACTGCTTACTGATTCCATGTCAAGTGAGAGGAGTAAACACGTAAATGGTCAAAATGTTGAGTTTAGTATGTACACAATAGGATTTCAAGAATTGCACAGACTCCTATACAACATACTTTGACACAAGTCAGTTTCAGTAACTCAGCAAAGTAGTGACTGTCATCCCCCTTTGCTTAGAATGGTTCCTCGCTGAGCTGTGCTTAATGGGCATTTTTAAAATTTTATTTAAAAGCATACCACACCGTACGACAGTACTGAGTTCATTTTTATACCTTTGTTAAGATTTCAGGTATCCCAGATACCAGTTATAGAATGCTGCTACAAATCTAAGAACTCTTCACTAGTCAGACACAGTCAGGAAAACTGCATGGGCACTCATGGGTCAGCTGGAAAACTGCTTGGACACCAAAAAATCGGTACTGAGGATCGATACGCATAATCACACTAGGCATGTTTCACTCTGCTGCGCTACAGTACAGTTGTTCCTGGTATCAGTGGTATGTACTCACATTGTATAATATCGAACTGTACCCACACATAGTTTGTTATGTTCTGAATCACACTACATGTTTACCAGCATCAACATAACTTTAGTACGGAACGGAGCGATCAACATCTTTGGGGTTCAAGTGTACATGAGTACAGTATGGATGGTATAGTGTGAGTATGCCCTCAGACACTAATTAATACTAAAAGTGAGTTGGCCATCTAGTTCTGTGGATATGTGGATACCCAACAACTTAGATACACACATCATCATCAATATCAACAATGTTCTGTTATGTGCACAGATACAGATCAATAAAAAGGAGGACTTTCATACCAGGAAGCTAGCCCTACCAACCCAAAGTTATCTTGCTGCTTTTTTTTGGCACCAAATCAGACAGCTGAAAACGCTGTTGTCACCAGTGTTATTGTTTGTTGGATCTAATTTCTAGTTTCCCATATTTCGTATCAAAAATTGCATTGAGTATTAAGTATTTTCCCAGGTCAACCAAAAATTCTAGCATTGTGACAATCCTGTAAGGTATACTACCTACCATGTCATGTTATGGCCCAACAGTATTCATGTCCCTGACAAAGAGCCACATTGTACAGATAATCACACTGTGTTTAAACCTTCTCCTGACAAATAAAATGGCAATAACAATATAGTTAACGTGTACACAGTGCACATGTAAACTAAAATATATAAACATGTATCGAGGCAACCCTCAAACGGATGCTTCCGTACGTGTGGGGAATTCTTCATTAAAAGGTTTCTGGGGCTTTAACCTGATCACATGTCCCACTGGCCTTGTGACTTCTCTGTAATGAACACCAGCAGGATGCCTTTAAATCTGTCAATACATGTGACACATCAGTCACATCGCCTACTGAACTACATTTGTGATATCGCTACACTGTCTCCTTTTCTTTTTTTTTCATTTAGAAATAAAATGTATGAAATATGACAATAAGAATGTTTATGCTTATTATTTGTTTATTTTGGATACAGGGGAGTGGAGTAGCTAAAGCTTTTTATATTGCAATTGATGAATGCACCTGCGATTTTGAAGTTGCCGTTTTAGGGAGGGGTGAGCATATGTATATACATGCATGTGCAACAATTTACATAGAAAAATATTATAGCCTCGTGGCTTGATGAGCTATTTTCATTTTAACTTATCTTTCAATCACACATAACACACAAACATACATACACTTAATACAACATTATGCTTCCAGCTGCAATCAAGCGACCTGTTTTTGGTTGCCTGTTTCCCATAAACAGCCACACAGCTGCATTCCAGTCAATCACCAGAGTGGCTCCAGTCCATCAGGCCCTCAGACAAGCCAGACAGATCCGGCCTGATGCTTGGCCCTATACAACACAATGACTCGTAAGCAGAGACCACGGTCAATGTTCCCTCTCAATCTCTCCCTCTATTTTTAACTGTACCGAAGAAAACTCCTTTTCCAAACAGCTATGAAAACAACCTCTTCCTACGCTTTCTAAGTGAGTGAGTAGGCTAGTGTTCTCAAGGCTTTCTGCTTCAACAAAACTGTCATACAGCAATCATCTCAAAAATCAGGACTGTAATTCAACCATGGTCAGTCACAGTAAAAACACTTAATGCTTCATTTGCCTCTAACACAGCATCAAACATCCATATTCAGCTTTGAATCTATGCGATTCTTATTAAATACCAACTCTGCCCAAGACATCAGAATAGCCACACAACAGCTGCTTTCAGACTTTCCATAGAAAAAAATTAATTTAGGTCAAGACTCAGAGTTAAGCATTCACAGTTGAGGTGCACAGCCAGAATTGTCGGCCACCCACTAACTGTTAGTTTTACCCTTAAAGGCTAAGGGCTTAAGAGTTAAAAACATTTTTTCTGGAGGTTTTCGTTAACACAGACAGCACCTCTGGGATAAAAAAAGCTAAATTTAAGAGTTCAGGCTAGGTCTGACAGCAATTTGGGTTTTCTTTCACTTAGTTAAATGTGCATTCACAAGCACCTGTATAGGCAAATGATAAAATATACATAAACAGAGCCACACATTGCATCAAAAATGACATTGACAGGACATGCAACAGGACATGGCTGAATTCAAGGATAAATACACAGCACAGTTTATTTATTAAGGCGTAAACCTGTGTGCTAACAGAAAATGTAACAATTATTCTCTTTTAGGAACAGAACTTTATACAAGTGGGAACAAGGGGAGATGGCTAAAAGGGAGATAGGGCTCAAGGCAGAACAACAGCTTTGAAGAGGAAGTGTCTTGGAATGTCAGGAATTTGCATTGTTTTCCTATGAGTGAGGGAGCTTTTGTTTTTCCCATTCCCTGGCAATGCAGGAACAGGGTGGAGAAGTCAATGGGGAGCAAAGGGGTCACTGTGGGTAGCTATAGGATGATCTACAATGATACATTTTCTTCTCTGCAGTAAAGTGTAGAAGCTGAAGCTTGGTCAGAGCAGTGTTTCCCACAGCGACTTTCTTAGTTAATGCCAATTTATATTCCAGGTGACAAGTGTCACTCGACAGAAAAATTAAAAGTTATCAACATGTCACAGTGGCAGAGGCTTAAATACTTCCGCACCAACCACTACAATACTTTCGAACCCATTGGAACAAGGATGTATGCTGCACCTGATCAAAGCAACACATCAAAGCAAAACTTTCAGTTGCTATCCAATCAGAGTAGGCGACAATGTCTGTGCCGTTTCAAATTTTTTGATGTATGCGACAAGCTCCGTGACACACTAGCAGACAGAAATGTTGTCTCTTTTACGGCATATTCTGTCACCTGGACTATAAATTGTCCTTTATGGTGGTAGTTGCCTGGGAAGGTGCAGGGTTATAGTTGAGAAATATATCACTTCAAAATGATTTATATTAGTTCTCTGCACCATGTTTGTTTTAAGCTTTCCAGCTGGTATGAATGGAAGGCAAATGATGAAGTGTCATACATAGTCCTATAATTTAATCACCCAATTTTAAGCCCAAATCTAATTTTAATGCTCTATTGGGACAATCTTGTTAGAGTGGGAGGGATATGCTGTTATGGTTGCCGCCTTAACTTTAAAGCACCAGAGGAAAAACTGGTCAGTGAAATAATCAAGTCCTGTGAGACGGACTTAGTGCATTTCCTGAAAGCGAACATTCCTCGCCCTATGTTCCGTGGATTACTTTAGCCTCAACCTGTGAGCCTACACAGGCTAAGCACCTTCAGTGTTGGTGATGAGTTTCCCTTCTAATTAGGAATTATACATTTACATTCCCGTGTCTAGAATTTCACCATACACAGAGGTACCCACAGTACTTTGCCTCTATAAACACATGTTTGAAATGAAACCCACTTTCTCTAAAGTTCACATGCCTGTCAAAAGCATTTTACTGTACTTAGGTCCACATAGTATTTTGCCTGTATAAACACACATTAGAAATAAAACCCATTTTTCTTTCGAGTCTGTATGACTGCCATTTCACCAGATGAGCCACAGGAACAGCAGACTGTTCTTGTCTATGTGGGCATGCAAAGGGGAAAACATTATTTGGTACTTCTTACACAAACAATGCTTTTCTCAAGGGGCCATTGTGTTTCCATTTCCAACTTAAATAAAGAAAAAAAATAACGTCCCGGATAGGGCAGCAACACTTCCCCCTTTCACGTGGCTTTCCTGTGTATCGTCTAACCCTTCCTTCAGAAATGCATTCAGAATACAGTCACAGACAGAAACACACAAACACACACGCTCCATGTGAACAAGGGCATTGTCCCACTGCAGCCTCAGGCTCGCCAGCACATTGACTGAGTGCCTACCAGCCTGCTGCACATGTGTGTCACAGAGGAAATAAAAAGTCACTGGGTAGAGCAAGGGAATGTGAAACAAGATTCCACGTTATCTCAACCCACTGTGAACACAATAGCAAAAAGACTGGCAAGCAATATTCCCCCTTAATGTCAACATAAGTAGAGCTGTAAGAACTCATTTCCCTTTACAACTAACCATCCTTACTACAAGTAATATATGCTATATCGTCAATATGCTATATCATGTTAAAACAAAATGTATCAAGGGGAAAGACGTTTTTTGGCCTAATACCTACAGGTCTTGGTAAAAGCCATGGAGGGAATGTCTGCCAATTGATAACTTTCAGATGCTTTGCACAAAGTGAAATGATGGCTTCAAGAGGGCATCATGAATTAGCCAAATCCAAACACAGTTGCCTGTCAAACCTGAGCTTGTTTAAAAAAAACATACCATGACTAGGGGGCCGTCACATAGATATTGGAGAGGGGGTAGCACAGACTACACTACACTGTTTTTTTTTGTTCTCAAACACGTTAGTTTTGCATTGGTGTTATCTATTACACTAACACAGCACGTTTTTAATTCTGATGCCACCATTATGATTGTTATGTTATGGTGTTTTTTCATTAGCCTGATTTTTTGGTGCCCCCCCCTGCCACTTGCAGTCCTGACCTACGCACAGTGTGTGATGCGTGTTATGGAATAACAGCCTGTTGAAATCATAGTAGGCACTGTGTGATGAGCTTGGAAATTATAATTACATTACATTAGGCGGACACTTTCATCCCAAGTCAAAACATATGTGAACTTTCTAAGATTTACTTCACATCACAAACAACTAACAGATATTTGTCTTTTTGCTTGCTTAAAGAAAAGAGAAGAGGACCACTACAACTGCCAACATGACCTAGAAATAATCCCACAATAACTTAACTAAAACCAGGACTTAACAATGCTCTCCCTTGCTTACATCTCTTCATCTCCAATTTTAAAATTCTAAAAAAAAAAAAAAAAAAAAAACATCTGCAAGTGTCTCTATAATAAGCAGAATGAGTGGGCAGCACCTTAAAAAAGGAACACAGAGCGGTCTGACAGAACTGAAAATAGAAAATGTTTTTTCTCCAGCATACTTCACTAAGAACACAATGCAAACTACCTACAAGAGCCTCTTCTCCTCCTCTAATAAGAAGCAGCAGTCATCTGACCTGTGGCTAAGGAGGGATTCCCTTTGTGTAAGGGAGAGCCTGAAGGAATACAATTCAGGACAAAAAAAGGAAAAGGAAAGAAATAAAACACTCCTGCTTTGTCTGATACACATGCATTCTTGGGTCAACCATTTTAGCCTTCATTTATCCGTCAAGCATCATTCTGTTGGTTCCTTTTTTCGTAAACCACTGCTTATGACTTAAACTATATTAAAGTCTAAGTAAACTAATATCACATGTTTGGTGGTTCTATGTAAATGCCATTAAATGTGGTTGTTCTACGTACATGCTATTAAATGTGCTGGTTCTATGTAAATGCCATTACATTTTTTAATTGCTTTAATAAAGAGTAGTTGTCCATGTAATGATATGCCTTCATATTTATTAAGAATGTCATTTTGTGGTATAGACAATCTCAGCTTCTAGCTAAGTCAGTATTGTATTCTCTTGAGGTATCAGGTTGGAGGTTAACTGGCAATCATTACAAAAGCAACTAATAAAAATAATGCAGCGTCAGTTATTTGAAAATATTCTGGACGCATAACAGATGACCTGTTACGATGTTCTGAACTGTTTCAACACAGATGTTCACCAAGTCATGCTGAACACACGAGGAAACATGACTAGCTGTCCAAAGCCACCTGCACACAACTATTTCTGTATTCATTTTTGTTTTACTATTATTATAAGAGTTATTATTTATGCTTGCACAATGACAATAAATTCTGAATCTGAAAAAAGGAATAGTTGTTCTCAAAGTTGTAGGAATTTACAAAAGATGTGTTTTGTACAAAAGCACTATTGAATGATACATCAAACCTTTATTCTACTATGTATGTATAATGTTTGTAAAGCTAATGTCGGATATGCAAATACTGGTACAGGTTGCAAAACCTCAAGAAATTTTCATGATAATCTGAGCATGACATTGACAGAGGATTTCAATGGACATTTCAGTGTTTAGAATCTCGCTGGGTGCAACATTATGTGGTGACATACCTGCGGATGGTGATCTTGAGTGAGCGGTAGGAACCCTTGATGAGGATGAGGGCCTCCTGACGTGAACCATAGAGCGGAGAGCCATTGATGTTGATCAGCTCATCTCCCACCTTCAGCTTCTTACTCTGAGAAGCTTTACCCCCGTCCTCAATCTAGCAGTAGAGAGAATATGCCATTAGTGTCATCAACATGAGATGTTTCCACTGCAGGAAATCAGAATTTATGAGAGGTCATCTGTGTCAACAGTACAAGCTCCCTTAACAGCCCATCTATCCCTTCTCTTTCCACAGCATGGTGGAATTCTGCATTGTTTTGCCTTAAAAAAAGGTATAAGATGTTTTGTGTGTCTGAAAGAGAAAGACAAGACAATGTTTTCTATATCTACCTTTGGGTTGCTCCCTTGTTTTTTTTTAATCTACTGTAGCAGTAAATACCATAAATCAATCAGCCGTACCTAAACAACTGCCGACACTTTGGGTAAGATGGCCTTTTTGCCCTGGAAATATGGACATTATTTGTACCCCTCTTGAGGTAAAGAACGAAAATGTTGTGGTGGGTTGTACTTCATGTGCAGATCTTAGAACCTGTCAACATTAAGACATAGTCCCTCTAATCATCTGAAGCACCTTTTAAAATGGCACACTTCTTCACAGCTAATTACAAAGACCTCAGGGCTAACCATGCTGACAAATAAGGTACTTCCTCGATTTTAAACCAACACTTCTTTTCCTCTAGATGCCATTGTTCTTAGGCTGACCGTGCCAAGTGACTTCCATTCACCCTGGATTTGGATCCCATTGAGCAAATGTTCATCACACTGCTAATATTTTCAAAATCATGATTTACTTTCATAATGTACCATCACACCAAATAGACTTTAAAAGGCCTAAATGTCCAGTCTAAAATCCACTGACTTTGACATTTGGCTTCTGAGGCCTAACAAAAAAAGAGAAAGTATAATGTAAAAGCATTTCTTGTAAAGAACACATTATTACAGCTAACAAATGAACATACAACGAATCAATGATGATACAAGGTTGAGCAATAACCTTTCAAACTCTGTCCCCATCTATGTAAATCCCTGATATTGTGAGGTAGGGCTACATACGACACACAAAGGTCGGTGACACAGACACCTCAAATCACACCTAATTTACACAATATAAAATGACACTTTTCAAACAAAATAAAATATCTGTACAACTACTATACTTAAATGTTTGTTAAACCATTTAATGCCATACCTGATATGCATACAAAAAACCTCCTTACCTCATCTTCTGTTCCAAAACCCAGATTTTGACTGCATAAACTTATAGAGAAAAAGGTTGATAAAAGAAAAGGCCCATGTAACCGTTTTGTCCAAGTTGCCCCAGATGGAAATCTTGCACATCTCAAGCTCCCTGAATGCCACTCTATCCTAAATAGCCTGGACCCTTCACTACTGAATGTCATCGCCACACACACATGATCACACACACCCCACACAAGAAAACCCTTTTTACATTTTGCCTAACCCTGGGCTTGTACATGACATAATTACAAGTCCTGTATTTACTCTTTCCATCATCACTCCCTTTACTTTTTTCCTCCTTATTCTGAGGAATCCTTTCCATATAAAAATAACTGCAACACTGAGCACCATACCAAAACCACACCTCTGTTCTCCTAGAGTAGTGTCAGTGTATAGGCTGTGCTGAGGCTGGCTCACCTCCCAAAACTGTGGTGACTGGCAGACACAAAAGGCCTTTGTAAGTAAGTCTATAATCTTCTTTCACTCCTCCCGTGTGCTCCCTCCTTTACACATCTTTGCTAATGCAGAAGCCTACAGGGAGGTGTTCTTCAGAGTTGAAGCGGTTTCACACTCCAATTCGGCAAATGCCACTCCTTGGAAGCACATCAAACGAAGAGATTAAAAATAAAGCCAAGAGACTTCAATAAAGTTAGTCAAACTCTACCTAAAAAGGCACAAAAATGCAAGTTTCATTATGCTTAAAATAAAAGCGTAATGGATGAGAGAAACTCAAGGATTTGAGTCACATTTCCCAGTGAAAGTAGCAGACTGTCATTTCATTTCTACTCTGAGTTGCTGTGTGTCTGTGGGAGGCACTTCTACAGCAGACATCAGCCTAGTCAACGTCAATGTTCAACCCAGCTAGGAAGAGAAGAATGAGCTCACTGTTTGCAAGGGCTGCTTGTCTGTGTCCTGTGTCTGGCTTGGCAACATGAGGTCACCGTCAAATGTGCTATAAATAAGAGGGTGTTTCCCAGCTCCTCTAGAGTGGCCTATTGCCATATATTGTGTCCAGAAGAGGAGCTACCTTTTGCCAGGGGATGAGGAACTGCCCAGCCACATTTTGTCAATCAACATCCCAGAGGGTGAAGGCTTTTGGTTTGGCGGTATGTAGTTCAAACATTAAAGAAACTGTAAAGGTGTAAAGGTGCTTGCTGAGTAAAGACCACTTTCAGATGACATTTGTGCAGAGCATTTTTTCTTGCATAATCTCCACGGTCTTTTTCAGTGGCAGATAAACACATAGTGTAAGCATATACTAGACATTATGATGTTATATTCAGCATCCTACCTCACATTAGTGGATTAGGCTACGCTCCTTCTTTACAAATCCAACATGTATGAGGTTGCATGATATAGGTCTACTCTGGTACACAATTCATATGCATGCCTTACACAAAATGGAAAATAGTTCAAGAAATAATCAATAGGCCCCCTAATTATGACCTTCTTAGAGACAAATTAAAGGGACAATGTGTATTGTTTCCATTTGTTGTTCTTAGTAAAATAGATGCCTGAATTCATCAACATGTGCTTATAAGTATATCATTACCACAGCCAACAATCTGATTTATTCTTATAAGCCAAGCATTTCTGATTTGGAAATGTTGCGGTAAAGCCTGTATGGTGTTCCACCTTCTTAAAAATACATGTGCCAGCAAGGGACATATAACACTTGGGTGTTTTCGATTGAAGCCAGAATGACTGATACACTGATCAGCAAGAGGTGCTTTACTACTACCCCGCAGTAACAGTAGTTGCAACTCACGTTTAAAAATCAAGGGGCTGAAAAGCTCCATCCGCTGGATTGCAATATACGATTTCAACATTAGATGAGAGCAATTCCTACACACTGAGGTTTTAATGTTTCTGTAGTGAGATAACAAACATTATTGTCAGCAAGAGCACAAAGCAGTTCATTCACAGGTCACTGAAAACAACAAATCTGTGAAATAGTATAGTAGACCTAAATATCTTAAACGCTGTACAAATCGCACAGGCCTACTTCATCAGTACCAGATCTCACTTTCTCTACGAGATGGTATCAGGAACTTCCCTGGCATCATCTGTTCTGTTACAGGACAGTTCTGGTTATGCTTTTTATATACCATAGTGTCAAAGAAAAAACATTTTGAGGACTAGCCTAACTCTTTCCAGAGCCCGCCTGCCCTCTGTCATTGCTAATGATGGGACTGGTGTGTTCTGGGGACAATATCTAAATAAGCAGTTAAAAAAGGGGGACACACCTGGTTCCTAAACTAATCCGATTCCTTCAAACTTATTCACCTGCATAATTGTGTAAGGGATAACGGCCGCTGAGGTGACTGGTTCCGTGGAAATAAAGGCAAGGTGGAGGCAAAGAACTCTGCGAGGTGGAGTGTAGTTCCCAATGCCGAGTCATTCAGTCATTTCCACTGAACTAGTCACCTTGAAGGCTGTTATCCCTCTCATCTCCCGTTTGCATTTAGGAAATATTTTAATACACAATTTTCTTAATATTTCAAATAAACTATGAGTAAACTACCAAAATAACCGTTTGATTTGCTTCGTTATAGCATTCATCAAGAAAAAGTAGAGAGTGGAATAGACAGCCATTGAACCATTAATTTGGCAGTTGTTACGGTTACCAGTTATAAGCGCATTGATATGGAACAGCTATTGAACGTTTCTTTTGAGATCTACTTCAAAGGTAGCCAGTTTGCAGAAAGCTAATGCCCACCCCATCAGCCAATCAGAAAACAGAATTCCATTGTTAAGGGAGATAAACAGTGTTGCCTCCTGCTTGTTTTTGTATCCTGGCTAAAGCTGGTGCTCTCTTCCGTGAACGATGTGGTGCACACACTAGAAAGAAATGCTTAGTTCCTGAGGATTAATTGCATAAAATTACATTTCATATATCACAACTATACTGGACTTGTGTATTTTCTAAAAAAGCTCTGTTAAATCAATCAGTAATTAATTTCAGCATAGATGTTCCAGTTACTCAAAAAGTGTACTGCTTTGTTGGACTGCATAGCAGTCTTCAGCCACACAAATTTTAATGAAAAAGGTTTTCTGGGGTGATTAGCTTGCCAAACATGTCACTGAAATGCAAGCATAATGGTGGCAAAACAATGAGCCTTTTACATCTTTGTGTATATTCCATTTAGCCATTTCCCGCTGTGTCTCACTAATAGAGACAATATACATGACTGTTATAATTGTGGTCTTAGGTTGTTCAAACAGACAAAGTGTGATTTTCTTTCAAAAACAGAGATCTGACTTTCCTTTTGAATGGGGATTTCACAGGATGTGACTTCAAAATTCAAACTGTCTGACTCCTTACCCACATTTAACCCACCCCCCAAACCATCCTTAGTAATATTGCAATATGTTTGGCTTGGTGAAAGCTTTTTCTGGACCAAAATGCAAGCCAGGAGCGGGGGTGGGGCATTAGACAAAAACAACCCACATTCTCACATGCACTTTAATGCAATAGTATTACAAGACAAAAGCCTTTCACAGAAAAGTACTGAGAGCTCTCTTGCTCCGAGTCTGCTTTTGCTAGGCCTTCCCTCTGGTCACGCCGCCCATTGTATTCAGAAAGTGTAGTGACCAGCAGAGAAATGAGCCCAGTAAAATGGGGAAATGGCTTACTGACAATCATAAATATAATGTTACATTTATCACATGCATAAGACACCCACATCCACATACATGCAATCACACACACATCAAAGGTCATTTTTTTAGATTTGCTTAGAATTTGCTTTAGCTTGTAAGGTTTAGGTCTACTGCACGTTTAACAAACATACCAGTGGTGACAGACACTCACACACAGACACACAGAACTGCATCCACCCACACACAGTCATACAGTGAGTGTTTTGTTTGAAAAGAGGGTCAGAGCAGAAGGAATGTATCTCGGTGGAAAAGTTGGTTTTAACATTCCTCATTTTGTTTGCTTCGGAGAGTTTCCACCAGAACTTGCTTTAAGGATGGATTCCCTGCACACTGCTATAAATGCTAAAGCACAAATGCGAACAACACGCACACTGTTCTCACACTTGATATAAGGCAGGCAAGATCACTGTGACGACAACGCCATCTTACCCAACTTAAGAACACCAAACAAAACTGCTCATTTTTGCGGAACACAGAACAACCCACAATCCCAAATTCAGTTAGTGTTCTCAGCGAACCTTCTGGGGGCTAAAGGTATAATTTGATTCTGGTGTGCTCCGATGCGGCTAAAAGACCTAAGTTGAATGAATCCTAAGTTACCTATAGTGGTAACAAGCTATTTTATTGGTCATGTCATGTAAACACAAAAAGAATATCACCTAAAACGCAAATGTAAATATCTTATTTGTGAGCTTTTAACCAAATAACAAAAAAATTGAACACATTTGAACAAATTCTCCTCTCGATGAAAGCAACGTCAATCATGCCTACTGGCTCATTCACAAGCTAATTGTGTCTTGGGCTGCTGGTGATATACACAAAAAAGGCACCAATTTACACTTAATAGAAATTTTAACATGGTCATGTCACTGTAACAAAATGTTAACATAGTCGTTCTTCATAGTCGTCAAAGGCCTTCTTTATATAAAGGAGTAATTTTCAAAGCAAAAATCTAGTGTAAAATGGAGCAGCCAAGTCGAATACCCTTCTGTCAACAACGTGACGGTGCTCACACCTTCCCAAATCTCTATGGCAGATGACATAGATGTCATGTGTTGTGTGTGGGGGACAGAGCAGGGGAGGGGGGTTGTAGTGGGGTGCAGAGAGTTCAGTGGGGCAGTTGGAGGACAACGCACTTCACAGACGTCAGTGAACTTTAAACAGTGCACAAAACACCCATTTCCCCTTGTGTTAACACTCAGCAGCAGTGCGGGTATTTCAAAAATTTCGGAATTGCGGTAACAATCTATCACTCTAGCCTCATCTGTATAGTACCTGACTTGCGAGAAAGCATTCTATGCATACTCAACTTTGTAATACAGCAAACGTTTTTAAACACAGCACCTATTCTCCATCCTGCAAAGAAAGTCACTATAAAAGTCCCTATCTGATCACAATGTGTATACTAATTTGTTAATGACAAACACCTACAACCTGAAATAAGCTCAACTGGTCTTAAATGTTACCCACAAGACAGGATATTGCCATGATCAGTTAGGAATGTGTGAATAAGTAAAGAGATTTTAACTTCTGAGATCAGGTTACCCAACACTGCCCATATGACCCTCAACCTTATGTAAAGTGATGTTTATTTCATGTATGTCAATGGAAGATATAGACAGTAAACACCACCCTGGTCCACCCCAAAAGACAACTTCATGATTTCAAAACCATTAAGGGACATCACCTTAGGATCGTTAGGATCAGTGAGGTGGATACAGCAGAGGATAACATTTTAGCAGAAGAGACTAATGTTAGCAGAGAGAGAACTGTGCAACCCTTACGATGACTGCCATTAAAGGACAGTATTAGGTGCACAATGTGCACAGCTGATCTTGCAGGCCACAGCAGCACATCACTGTGTGAGTACCTGAAGACAAAGCAATGCCATAAAAGAACCACTTTCAGTACTTTAAAGAAGCGTTGAGGCACTAGTTCTTTAGGGAACCATTTGACACTGATATGGCATAACATGGCCCACTATGACCTGAGGCTCTGAAGAACCATTTCCAATGTTGAGTACCTTTCACATATATTCTCAAAACTAAAGGTGCTTTAATGGTTCTTTAGCCATCTCTAGATGATCCCATGAAGAGTAAAGGTTCTTCTATAGCATCAATGATCTGGTACTGGCCCCAATATTTTTTCGAATTTAGGTAAAGGAGATTAACTATAAGTCTCACCTCAAAAAAGCAGCCCAGCACTGGTGACTATACTTTGAGGAAGATCTGCACAACACAGCAAGCAGCTGTTCTCACTGATGGAATCCTGAACATGCTGGGAACAGACATGAGGTCATCCCTTGTGGAACAATTTTTTTAAGTGAGCGAGCATCCCAAAAAGCTGAGACGAAAACGGCAACAAATGGGTTCATCTAAGGCTGGGCGATTAATTGTCTGCAAATTGTGATTGTGATTGTGATAAAAAATTCCGGTCAATCGCGACAATCAGCCTTGGGCATTTTTAGTCAATCACATGCCAGAGTTTACCTGTCCCTGCACCACTGCCATTTGTGACTTGCTGGTAAGGTAAAGCTAAAAAAGAGCAGCATTAGTGAAAGTGGACTAGGGGGCAGCAAAAGTAATGCTGGACAGTAAAGCTGGTCTTAGACTTATCTAAAGCTGATGTCAGTATTGACAAATAAGGTTATAGATCAGGCTATCAGTTGTGTGGCAATGGGTTGCTTATGGTCAGAGTGACAGAGTGGAGAATGCAGTATGTCAGATGTTGGTGTCTTGAAAGCCAGGTTTCAATCCAGATACTCTCAAACTAAGAGTGTCAGGGGGGGAAAAATCGTGATGAAAATCGATATCGTGAAATCGATATTGGGAATCGATATGGGAAAATACTGTATACTGTTGTCAATGTTTTTGGTCATATTGCCCAGTCTTACATACATCTGAACACAAGCTGGTTCAGGATATAACCACCGGATGGAACCGTATTATACAGTAAGCTGACTGCTTGAGCATACAGTAGTTGGCCTGTAACTGCAACACTGTCCTACTTAACCATCACACACAGGGACAAACTAAATTTTGACTTAAAAACTGCTTACCACAGACCTGAAACCATTTCAATGTGTAACTGTGTTTATGGGTGGGAACAAATACACCACAATCTCTTCAGTACCTCCACATGTTCAGGGGCTAGTAAAATCTACCCTGAGTCAGCAGCAGCACAGCTTTACGGAGTGACTGCTAGTTTCTTAAGCAACTCTTTATTTACTCAGAGACCACACCAAGCAGAGTGAGCCTCTCTTCTGCACTGGACCAGAGGTCTGGAAAATTGAAGTTTCTGACTCTGATTCTTCTGATTTCAGTTAAAAATGTCCATGACCAAGCCAGTGCCACCACCATTTCTACAGCTGTTTAAGGCTATACAGCTTTTGTTTCACTGCTCGATTCTGGAACCAGTAGTGAGAGACAGGAGAGAGAGATGCGGATTACAACAGCCAAGTGAGGAACGAGATTAGTTTCTTACCAAGAAAGAAATTCCATTACATTGGTGGATTGCTAACAAGAATAGACATCACACCTTGGCTAGGTTAGAAAAGTCCTACTTGTGCTTCCCTTAGCATCCTTACAGCACCTCTTCTTTGCAGCAGGCAAAGCTTCCAACAGGAGGGCCCGAGCGTATGGACATGCTTACACGTCTGCCCCGCAATGCAAAGGTCATTTTTACTGCAACTGACTATATTCTTGCAGATCTATTCTTCCATAGTTTTACCTCAATGACCCGTCTTTGAAGATCCATTTGCTAAATAAGCCAGTTAAAGTAGGTTTAAAGTTTTATGTATTTTCTGTATTAAATTGATGTCCACCCTAATTTTACATGGAGACTTCAACAATTTTTGTTTCAGACCGTGTAAAGAAATGCTTTCTGCACTGTAGAAAGCAGTTGGTTTTGTGTTTTATTTTAGTTATTCATGATGTAGGAACACTTAGTGATACTATGTAACTTTGAGTGTGTTTTCTCAGCACTCCTTAGTGTCTCCCCTAAGTAAATGGACACTCTTGTAAAAATGTACTGCTTTCCCTTCACTTCACCCTGTGCATGTGTCTTCAACTTAACTCATCAGAGTAGCTGGTGAATACGAAAGTAGTCATGACCACAGAGGTATGTAAAGTCAAAATTTCTTCAAAATTTAACATAATCCTGTTTCTCGCGATATTTGAGACTTTGTGAGTCTGAGGGTGCTGGGATGAATGCTAGGGACTCACTCAAGCGTGCCGCTTTAAAGGACAATTTCAACATGCAGCTCTATTGCTCAAGCTACCCAAGAATTGCCAGTACTAAAGATGCAAGAAATTTTGGTCCAACCAATATAGGTCTCCTTAAATGGAAAGTTTGCACTGACAGCCAACCCATGAGGGCAGCATTTAAACTGTGTTTTTAGTGTCTTAACATGCTCCACATCTTACCCCAAAAGTTATGCAATATCAGCAGCCACCTTACAACACAACACTGTAGCGTGTATAACTCAAAATGAATAAAAAAGGGATGAAAGCAGTGTGTAAGCAGCCACATACCGGCCCTGGCTCCTGGCAGTCCAAACAAGTCAATCTGTTAAGCTTATGTTTAGTCCCTCACCAGCGGAGACGAAAACTTCAATTTTGCAGACAGAAACCGTATTCTAGCATTTTTGTTTTTCATGACATTTTTTTCACTCCGATTTTTATAAACTTAGTAAGAACTGTACGGCACAGAATCTAAAAACACTGTTATTGTAACAAAGCAATACACGAGAGTTGATTTGCAGCTCTTCTACCAGCCAACTATTCAGCTATCAATTCAACTAGCCACCGGTTGTAAAGCTCCAATTTGTGGCTGTCAGCAGGGGTTATCTTCTGCTTCCATGTGTTTTCAGCGTTATTAGTGCCATGCATGGCCGAAAGGGGGAGTGCGACAGACCAAGGCTCATTTGCGTATCAGTATTAACCCTTAAAATGCTGGGAGCACTTCATAGTTTTTTTGTTCTTTTGTCAAAATGCCACAGTGACTTCAGGAAACATTCAGGAACATGACTGTATGCTGAACCATTTTTAAAGATCACATGAAATGCCCCCTTTTGTACAAGGATACAAGGATGGCTTATTGTCAAAATGAACACAATTCTCCAATGTTTCAATAAAGTATCTGTGACATACTCTGGTCAAATACCGTGAAGGTTAAAAAACACAACTCTATTTTGACCCTGTTTAGGTAATCCAGTTCACAGCAGGCTGTTTAGAGTACCACAGCTCCTCTCTTATATTGTGGTACTACTGGTTGCGTGTAAATCAGTCTGGTCATGGTAAAAAAAAAACATGTATTATGCAGAGGACAATATCACTGGGGATTGAATTTCTACAGCTAAACAATTGTTTAGTCCAGTCTCTTTTCCAAATGCATGCTGTGTTGAAATGTCCCATATGCCAAACTAAGATGCTTGAATTCTTTATGTTACTGTCACTAGCTCATAGTACATTCCATGTTGTAGAAACTAGTCTATTTTATATGAAACACCATTATGCTGACGAAGATTTTGCTAGACTTCTCTGTTACAGTATAAATGCAAAAGATGAAATCGAAAGGTTCTAAAGTTGTTTTTTTAGGTTATGGGTGGAAACACAAACTGCTCCCCTATTGTAACAGCAAGCAAATCCAGATAGGTTAGCCTACTGAAATACATTTTCTGATTTGTGAAGCCCACAAGAAACTGGCTGGATGGTAATATTTTAGTGTTGCAAACTGCAGAGACTGCAATTTATGTTCATAAAACACTTAGACATGTTTTGTTTCCTCTTTTTAAATAAAAATAACTTTGTAAATAGTTCGCTTTGTTAACTGTAAAACAACAGCCTCTGTCCCTACATCAGTTTCAATCATTAGCCTTTCAACATTGCAATTCCTTGTTGTAAGTCGCTTTGGTCCTTGTTGTAAGTCGCTTTGGATAAAAGCGTCTGCCAAATGCAATGTAATGTAATGTAATGCAATTGCAGCCATTATAAACAGAGACTAATTTTCACCACTGCTTGCTGCCTCTTCATTTCTACGAACATGGTGGTTCCATACTTACCAATGAACCATTTTAGTTTCTGAGCAAGTCATTCTTGCGGTTATTATAATTTTGCCATCTCTTGCTCCTTGCATGATTGCAGTCCATCCAGCAAAGCTGCAGTGTTTGCAGTGCAATACTTTTAATACATGTTTGATAAGCAAGAAAAATGGTTCTACTGATGCACATTGCTGAGACTTAAGAGACTTGGTGATGATGAGAGAGGTTCATGGGGTATATAATAACAACAACAGCAACATTATTTTAACAATTATTATTTTGATTATATCAGTTGACCAGCTTGAGGGACACCGGCTCCAACAAGTTTGAGCCTTGGTCTACTCTGATTAAAGTGAGACTTTCTTACATAGGAGAAAGACTTTGGTTTAATCTCATAGCTAGCAAAAATGAAGCTATACCTTTCTTAACCAATCAGAAGTGAGTGTATGAACTGACCAATGACAACGCGTTACAGTCCAAGGCAGATCAGTTGTAAAATGTGATTTCTTTAATACGAGAATTTCGTTTTTTGACTGAGCAGGCGTGTTGGTCTATTGTATGACACCGCGAAATAATATTATTATGAGCAATGAAAATAAACGCCTTAGTCAATTTCCATATCACTACATTGCGGGTCTGCGACATAGAAGGCCATGGGTTTGGCTAAAGTCAGTGAGACCGCTAAACTTTGTGTGCTGGACTATGGGCGCTATGACCACATTGCTTGATAAAGAAGTCACTTCGTAGATTTCTGATGCTTCCAACTGAAATGCTTTGGTGTGTAAATAGAAACACCAGAGCACGGGTATTCATTGTTTAATTGTTTATCAATATATTGAATATGCTAGACTGCGCTATTATAATAAATGAATGCGGCAAATGTCTTACTAGCATATTCGCTGTCCCCTGACACAGTACGACAGAAAGAAGGTCCGTTATTTCAGTCCGAAAAAAGGTTAGTAGTCTGCGCATGTAGCCGGGGAAAGTTACACTGTTTTTCTAAGACACGATCAATATCTTAAAACTGCTTCAAGACCAAAAACTTCCAACAATAGGGCACACACAGCAGTGATGATGCCAACAAGTTTTCACAGAAACTTACACGCGAGGTATATTCATGCAAAAGAAGAAAACACCTTATTAACTATGCACAGTAGAGCCTCTCTTTTAAACTATTTCGGGAGCAAAGTAGGTCTTAAAAATCATGGATCTTACTTTAGTTATGATAAGCGGTTCGCCGTGCTCAAGTCCCCCTTTCAATGTGAATCCCCACGGAGCACCTCCTTGCAGCTGGACGTGGATGTGGTTAAAGGACACGAGCTGTTCCACGGTCTCCATGATCAATCGTGATGGCTTTTCGTGTACTTTTTAAGGGCTGTGTACACTTGGCCAGTGTCTCCTGCCCCGGATCTCCATGACCAGATGCTCATTACGATAACATAGGAAAGAGTGAGGGTGGGTTGGACCGGAGAAGTAGAATAACTTCACCCCAACTTTTCTGGCGAAGCGAATTCCTTAGTTCCTGAGATCCCCAAGTTAGATTGAGTGACAAGTGGGACGACCCGTCAGAACAGCCTCTGGCTGTAACGGACCAATGACTGAGGCCTGGGGTGTAATGAATGTGTGAGCATCACGGTCCCAAATTCTAGGCGGCAACCTCTGCGGAATCGGTTTGATTTGAGGGTTCTTGAAAAAAAAAAAAAACAACTGGAAAGACGGTCGACTCTTAAAATGAACTAAATGACATTGGAGTAATTTATGCTATACCTACACCCACCCCCGTCAGTTCACTCTTTTACATTTACACACAAATGTACCTTTCTTTATGGACTTTAAAATTCAGAAGTAGGCTATTTGCATGCGCGGGTTTCTGGGGTTATTTTACAGTTGCAGTGCAAATATTTAAAAGTGCATAAATATTAAAACTGGACAATGTGAGTGACTGTTTTCTTAAAAATGTATCTGCATCTCTCACACACATACATTCTCTAATTAAAGTTATTTCATTGTATTTCAAATGCCTGTTGTGCACAGGTAATATGCCACTCTTGTTTGTTTGTTGGTATGTGCACCGGCTAACAATCTGTTATATAAAATGCAAAGCACATTTTAGCTCTATTTGTACATGCTGAGTGATAGTGTTCTGATTTGTTAAAATAGGAAGCTATTTTTTAAAGAATATCAGTAAGCTGTGGCTATGGTACATGTAGGCTTGTTTTAAGAAGAATCGCTCAACAAGTTATGATCTTATGTGTTTACTTTTGTACGTTTTATATTTTATGTAATTTCACGTTTTTACAAATGGACACAAATTAAGTTATGGAAAGTCTCAAATTAAATTATGGAAACAGGACCCGAATTAAGAAATTCAACTGCGACTTACCCTTATTTTGTAAAGTAACAGTGGAATGGACAAAAATGTTGCACAGAAGAAATGCAGTTGATTAGTTCAGCAACCGAACAGCCTGTAAACGTAGCGACTACGAGCAACAGAAACCTCAAACTCGGTGTGGTAGGCCCGACCTACGTAGACAGAAACGTAGCAGAGGTTATAAAGGGGTCAAGGCCTTGACTCCCCTGAAGCCAAACGCAGATACTAGGTGTGCCACAAGGCATATCTCAGCCTTCGAGTTTTATACCATGGTAGCCCTCTTGGTTGAAGTGATTCACGCCAGAGGATGAACATGAAGGCTAAGTTTGTCCTTTCACAATTTGGTATATTGTTGTGTTTTTTACTGCTTTTCTCAACGTCCCCCCGCGTATCTGGTAAAATGAGTACTGTGTCTCATCTCGGTTTTTTCACGGAAGGATCTCGTCAGAGTTATTCGAAACAGACGACTCCACACCATACACCTTTTACGGACCCAGGAGATGGAGACCAGCACTTGCAGTTCATGTTGGGCATGTATAGAACAGCTGCTGATACAGATGGTAGGCCGAAAGGGCATAAAGTTTTCGGATCGAACACTGCAAGGCTTTTACGTGCGTCTGTGCACAAACGCAGGCTTGTAGCATCAAAAGGTTAGTCTTAAGCTCGGTCATTGGTTTGTTAAAATGCCAGACATGATATGGGATTGTATAGACAGCTGTGTCCTGCTACATGCTTTACACATGATGTGTTGCCAGCAGCGTTTTTAAAGAAACGGTGGTGGGGTGGGTGTGATAACTGATTGTCCCAGACCTGGGTCTGCCAAGATCAAGCTTGCGGATGTTATGTTGTTGCATGATATTTTTGACTTTTGTTCATTGTGAAGGGCTGTACATATACAACATATTGGCTAGTGGAATGGATTTAGAAGAAATCGTTGATTCAGTTCAGTTATAGCACAATTTTGGCAGTGTAAAAATCTGAGTACAGAAAATGAATGTGTCCAGTGTATATTGACTATTGTGGTAGATTATTTAGTGATTAATGTATGATGGCTATAACTACTTAATGGGTGAGTGTATGAATGAATGAATGAATGAATGAATGAATGAAGGCCTTTATTGCTTAATGGTTAACGGGTAACACTGATGAGCGCTTTGGGTAGGCTGTGCTCTGCTGAGTGGAAAAGCACCAAATAAAAGCAGTCCATTTATCAAGGGAACTGATTTTATTAAGGAGATAAGGCACAGCATGATGTCCATCATTTATCATTGTCATATCCAGTATCATGGCAACATTTTTTATATTCATCCAACCCTGTCTTCACAGATGTGCACTTCACGCTTCGGTACGAGCTGGAGAGCCTTCAGCTTGAGCGACTGGTGCGGGCCTCTCTGGTCCATATGAAGTTACCTGTGGGGCAGCTCCAGTTGGTAAAGTGCAAAGCCAAGGTCTGGCACCTGGGGCCAGCAGGGAAACGGGGCATGCTATCAGAAGACAACGTGATTCTGGAACCTCAGAAGCAGTGGCTGGAGAGAGACGTCACACGCCAAGTGTCCCAGTGGAAAGAAGGTCCCTTGTCCCTGTCTGCCCAGTACCGCTGCCATCAACTTAGGAAGAGCGTGACATATGACATGAGAGGGAGACACCAGCCCCCCCAGGTTTACCTGATGGCTCCTGCTCTTCTGCTCTTCTTGGAGGAGGATGAGGATAATCACCTTATGGGGAAGGGATTGTTCAGCACACCTGCACCGCACAGTGCCTCTCGGCATCGCCGGTCCCAGGAGCCCGGCAGCATTGTGTCAGATATCCCCAACTACAAGAGAAGCAAGAACCGTGTGGCTAAAAACCAGTGCAAACTACATTCCTATCAGGTGTCCTTCAGTGACCTGGGATGGGATCACTGGATCATCGCTCCTCACAAGTACAATCCACGATATTGCATGGGAGACTGTCCGCGCATCCTGCACTATGGACTGAACTCTCCCAACCATGCTATCGTGCAAACTTTCATCAGTGAGCTCGGCGTGGCCGACATCCCACCGCCATCCTGTGTCCCCTACAAGTACAAGCCCATTAGCGTGCTAATGATGGAGAAGAATGACAACATTGTTTACAAAGAATACGAGGACATGATTGCAGAATCCTGCACCTGCCGATAGATCGATGTAGGAGATGTTATGGACCCCCCTCCTCCCATGTGGACACCTGACAGGTGTCATTGGACAACAGTAAGAATGTTGTGTCTTTCCCTTGGGTGTTGTGAGCCATGATGTGTTCTCACATTTGAGCCCCACCTTTAGTGTCAAGTGTAGCCCACAGATGGTGGTTCGGGGCTCAGAATTTCTGTGTGTGTCTGTGTGTACGTCTGTTCACTTATGGCAATGTGTTTTTGAATGTGTTTTATACATGTGTGTAATGATGATGACTATATTGAGTATTGGTATATTACAGGAGTAAACAGGGTAGCATGACTGTGTATTATCTACTTTGGGTATATGTATGTGCATGCATGTTTGAATTTTTGCTTGTGTTTGTTCTACAGCCAGTAATTCAAGACATTTTGTGCATACAGCATAGAATTTGTTCTAGTATGTTGATATTCTTGAAGATCTCGTAATTCAAAAAAGGGCAAGTACTTTTTAAAGCTGTACTCTAAATGTTCCCAGATCTGTGTGCACAGTGTTGAAGCATATAGTTCTATGGGGGCATTGGGCAAGCAAACTCAACAGGTCTCCTGTTGCCATCTGTTTCATAGACAGCTGGGTCCACATTGTAAACCACAACTTTTTCCTTTTTTGTGCTCCAGGTAAGTGGCCTCTTAGAGCAGAGAGATTGTGGGAATGAGCGTAGAGCTGTCTGATTTGGGATGAGCTGATAAAGAATGAAAATGTTTCTAATGAGATACCAGTGGAAATGGTTGAAGCCTTGACAGTTCTTTTATAAACAGAAATGGGTATAATAATAAAATAAAATGCATATTTTGTATGAATAATTTGAATTTTGCAATTTATGACCTAAACAGGATTTTTCTTTGAAGACAAAAGGCAAACGGAGAGAAACTCTACTTCACAGAAACATTTTTTTTTACTTGTCGTGTAAGGTCTCATTGCAATTCTGGTTACTTTTCTAACTATTCTTTCAGTAATAGGCAATTTTACCTTATGTTAACATCTATATACAGTGGAAAAAAACAGAAACCACATAAAAATGCTGAAAAAAGTGTAACAATATATTTGCCTGTTTTTAGTCTAATCAACCTAAAATATATTGTTACACTTTCTAGCAGAGCAACAGTAATGATTTCATCACCAGTCAGAGCCACACATTTCAGGCTAAGGAGCAACAGAGATTAACAGTATGGCAGATTACATGTTTCACATCATGAATATTATAAAACGTAAAAATATGTTTGAGTTTTCATATAAAAATGTGGACTTCTGCTCTCATATTTTATGACCACAGGGAGTGGTCTTTCCTCTGTGTTAGGAAAAATACTGTTTACATCTACTGACACATATCCAAGCATTTTCTTGCAGCACACTTCTTCATTGTCTTTAGTTAAGAAAGCAGTATTAAAATAAAGTTTAGTTTAGAGTAATTTATATTGACCTTCTTGTCAATACAAGACCAGAAAGTCATATTGGCCCATGTATTCATTTGATATTCTGTAACTGTGCACTTCACCCTTTTGAGTGGCTGTACACATGTTGTGATTTACACACAGAGTGACGTTTTTTTTTTTTTTTACATTTACACTTAAAGTCCAATTTGGGTTCTGGATCGGTTTGTTGACAGGGGAGCATGCATGTATTCCCCCAGTCCTATGTTCCCACAGCCTATATGCCCACGTCTAATATTTTTCTTAACATTGGGCCCTATGTTCCCACATTTCCTTTTTCATAAATTTGTAGCAGATTGTATTCCCATTTCTCCTTGGCAGCCAACCCAATCTATTATCCAGTAGCAATGGACTACAGATGGAATATAGCATTTAGCTAAATCTGGTGCTCCCACCTTTTCGTTTATTGCAAACATTTCATGTAAGTGCACAACCTCGCATAACTTCCGGTCAGCTCAGTGAAATAAAGCGCAGCAACTGCACACAAACCATAGTTTGCAGTACATTAATACAGTCGTAGAAATGTGGAAACATAGGACTGTGGGAACACAAGGCCCAATTTTATTGTGAATTTTTTTTTTTTTTTTTTTTAGAAATGTAGGAACATATGGCTGGGGGCATGGGCTTCCACCAGGCCTTTTTTTCCGGGGGAACGTGCACGTGCTCCAGTGAAAAATTACCTGTGCCCCAGTAAAATATGTTTGGTAACAAACTAGTATCTTTGGCAGATTCATTAAGATCATCAGTAGGCTGTAGGAAAACAGTGTATTTCTATCATCTCTACTTTCAAACTCATTTTGTGATTGGTCTGGGTCTCTGGGACAATTTCTCACTGCTGTAAGTGCGTCCAGTTTTGTGCACAATACTGGAGAGATGAGGTGTGGTAGCGCGAAGTTTCTGAAACAAAAGTTTCAACGAACCCATTATCCTACATAAGCTACACTAGTATTGAATGACTTCTCTAAATGGATATCAGGGAAAAATTCTCGCGAAGCGGAGACGGGCAGGGAAACAGTGACAGGTGAGATTATTGTTGTGTATGCTAGTATAACTATAGCCAGCTAATCAGGGTTTGTAATGTGTGAGAGTTGAGGCTAACAGCCTGTTCGCTCATATGTGCATAGCCTACATTCAGCATCACTGTTCATTAAAACCCCTAAATGGCAGCATAGTTTTGGAGGGCAGCATAGTTTTATAGTCATGGGGGCGCGCTCGCTCGCTCTCTCTCTCTCTCTCTCTCTCCCTCCCTCTCGTTGACCTGTTCGTCCAATAACTACATTCACAAGAGTCTGCATTGCAATAATTAATATTGGCTATAATATTAATGGTATCCAGTCTGCACAGACTGAATAAAAAAACATTAAATTGTCTACATTAGCAAAGGACGGTGCCATTGCAGCACCCTATTAATTTCAAATTTTGCCTAAAACTGACTGAGAACACAAAGAAACGTTGTCCTAAATCTTAATAAATAAATAAATAAATAAAACGTTCTCCCTCAGCGTTGTGTTTTTTTGGCGGGGGGGCTGTAAGCAGTGCTAGCGGGCCCGTGTTGCAGGACGACGATTGCTAGGATGTTTCCCCCCCTCGGCTGAATCATGATCTTTCGTATAACTTCGTATAACACCTTCCTTTGTATGTCCGAATAAAGCTCATTCTTCAAAGCTTGATTTTAGTAGTGTAAGTTGTGTTCACCTGATTTATAAACAGGTTTATATTATGTGGGTTTAAACTATCTTAGCTTATCTGACGCTGAATTCAAGGAATTATGGTCAATATTTTTTCCGGACAAAGTGTAATAGCACGTGGGTTTGTTTACATAATGGGTTCCTTTAAAAATATTGCAGTGTGTTCATCAAACGAAGAAGGGGGCAAGGGCGATATAACTTAAGAATCTTTGTAGTGGGCTACTTGTCGCTAGCATTAGGCCGCTGGTAGCGACATTAGCCTAATTTGAAAAATAACACACAGGTCTTGAGTGGATTTGTTGACGTCAACCTTAGAACACCTCAACATTCTAGTTTAGAGTTCGACGTTCTGTTTACTTTAGCATGGTTACAGTAACTGTGCTGGCAGACTCTCCAAACGTGTTAATAAAGGGAACTCCATGACAACATTCTATGACCTAGCGGGGATTTCCCCGAGACTCCAGTTTGTGCTCAGTCTGTTTCAGCAAGGTGAACGAAATGCCACGATTGAGAAAAGCTCTACGTCTCTTATGCTGCCTTAAGGCAGTAAAGGATGATGTAGCGGACAATGTACCGCGTAATTTACCGGTAGATACTACACTACATCGAGGAGAAGAACAGCGTCGAGAAACATGCCCCCAGCGTGAGATCGGCCAACGTAAGACTGTGTTGGGCAGCGACGGGATCCACACTGAGGAGTTTCCCAAGACGGAAACCCTCAACAAGGACCTTGGTCAACAAGTCTTGGAAAATAGCAGAGCTGAGATTGAGCAAGCTCTCCGCTCTGCGGGCCTTTTGAGTGATAAGGTGGCTGGAGGGGAAGGAACCAAGACAGAAATCATCCTTAAGGTTAGATTCACAAGGGCAATTGTCCTGAATAGTGGCAGTAAACGCTAGCCTGGTAAACCAGCCCCTCGTACTACAGACGGTCTCGCTCCGGTCTTATTGAAATGTCTGGTTGTAGGCAGAATCCTTCCTAGCCAAATGAGCGCACAGAGTGAGTGTTCGTGAGCGTAAGTCGGTAGTTCGTTAGTTTCCGGAAAGCTTCGTAACTTCCATCACGTTAATGTTTGGGTCAAGGCAGATCCAATCTTTTAAAATTTCAGCAGAGTCCAGGAAGAAAAACGTTTCTCGGTACAGCACAGCCAGATCTCAAAATATACAGCCTTTCCATGCAGTATGTAAATGTGTATTACATTGTTTGGGTTGGCCTGTGGGTGTTTGTGTGTACCCTGACACATTGGTTTTTGTATTGAAGGATGTGAATGCCAGCACAGTGGACATTGAGGAAAATGGAAAAGCTGTCCTGGTCATTAACAGGAGCACTCAGGTGCTTACTCCCAATGCACCAAATGCTTCTTGCAGCAATGAGTAAGTATTTTAATTTAGCTAACCTGCTTAGTGTCAAAACTGAACAAAAGATTTTGTACAGGCCAGGCCCAATTAGAAGTATTTACTGGTGTAATTAACTTTACAACCTTATATGCATGGGCCAGAGTAAAAAAGCTAAAGATTATGGAAATCCAAAAGATAAAGTGGTGACTGGTCCCCTCTGTCTGTCTGTGCCTAACATGAAACATGTTTGTTCTAGGATCCAGTTGAAGTTTGGCACACCAGCTAAGATACTGCAGTTTGTGCTCTTTAGACTGGACGCAGCTGGTAATGGAAGTGGTAAGTAAAGTAACTTTATGTGGTAAAATACCTTTATGTATGACGCCTATTGAAAACCCAGATGAATGTAGCAGTTTTGGGGTAGATGAAACTGAACTGATGTTTATTGTGGTGTTGAGAAAATGTAATGAGAACGTTTGGAGTGATTATAAATCATTTTGAGTTTTCCATGTTTTCTCTGTCTGCAGATCCGTTGGTGTGCACCTTCCTCCTTACACATCATCTCTTTATGCCATCCGAAGAGCTGTGCACTGCCCTGCTCAATCAATATCCTTTCACAATAAATGTCAGAAATAGACAATGTTCTACAGTAACATTTAGGCAGCAGGATTTTACAAACACGCAGCAAAACTGCAAGGCCCTGCTCAAAGATTCAGGTTTCTTATGTGTTTAGAAAATGGCTTCCATGCTTAGTTTTACTTGTGGCAGAGGTCATACTTCCTTAACTATCATTTTACCCTCTCTTCTGAGCCATCAGAGGGCTCTGAGCTGGAGAGGGCTGCCTGTGCCCTCAGGACTAGACAGCAGGTTGGAAAGCTGATTGTCCAGTGGGTGGCGCTGTACGGCCTACTCTTGCTGGATAACCCGGCGGTGGTTCCCTTTCTGGAGGTAATGAGGGGTATACCTTCATACCAGTGTTATGGGAATATTGGGAAAATGAAAGTTCTAAAAATATTTGGTTCTGAAGAATATAACGTGAAATTCTAGAAAGTTACAGTATTGTAAAAAGCATTTTTATTGTAAAATGTTAAAAACTCACTCCCTTACCCCTTAACCTCACAGTGAGTGTATATTCTTTAGTGGAGTTAAATGGAGGAGTTAAGGAGACAGACCTCTCTGGGTTTTTGTTGCTATTTTGAGTGAATTTTGTAATTTTGTGCTTTCCTAAAACAGAAATTGACCAGACAGATAAAGGGCAACGCATGTCTCCGCAAGCTAAGACTGTACATCACCACCAGGAGACCTATGCTGTGAGTTACACACACACCCCAAATTACACACCTGGAAACCATAGCACCTGCCAGATGAAATGCTCTTCTGTAATATTCTCATTATAATATTCATGTCTTCGAATGTTTTTCCAGGGTTGACAAAGGACATCAGCCATCAAAAAGGGTAAATGAACTGTGCACCATATTATCTCATGAATTAGTTTTCAATTAGTCTTTAGTATAGTCTTCAATCACAGTTTATACTGCAGCAGCTGAATCATGTTCATCTTATTGAGCAAAGTTTAAGAATAATCTATTATTTGTAAATCCAATATTTAGTGATATTAATGCATTTACTTGATTATTTGTTGCAGGCATGCCTTCAACTTCATCCACCCCTGGTTTGTGACAGTCCTCTGCAAATCAACCGGCCAATCAGAGTGAAGGACACAGGTTTGTTTAGCTAGCATTTGTTTGACAGTATTACACAGCACCTCCCTATCTTTGCTAAATTTCATTCCTGGTGCATTTTATAAATACTGATTGCAATATTACTTACACCAGAGATTTCTCTTTGCAGTCTTACTAAGGGTCCATCAACTCAACAAATGCGTCACATTGAAGCTGCCCCTTAATGTCTTAGTAAAAGATGTGGTGGCTACCATGAAGGCTTCACCAGCAGACAATGTGCTGGTGAGGATGAAGTCTTCTGGAGGTGAGTAGAATATTTCACACAACAGTTGCCCTTTTCATTCAAATGGAAATAAACACTACTTAAAAAACAGTAAAGACTTTTTAATGTATCAGTTAACAATGCTAATAGGGTTGAAACATCAGTGAAAAAAGGATATTAGGTCTTTTAATTAATTTGCATCTGTAGTGGTAAACAGACTTATTTCTTGTAATGCCTAGTCAGGTAGAGTGTTAAAATGCTTGTGCTCTCCAACATTCCAGTGAAGACGCAGCTAAAGGCAGAGGACAGGGCCATCTCCTTTGTAGACATGAGTGAAAGAGTGTTTCTCTGCTCTACCAGCCAGATTAATAAACTTGTGAGTGCATGGTGACTCTTAACACATTTATGCAGCCATATTGTTGGAAATCAGAGAGAAAGAGAGAATTGTACCATTACAAATTCACACTCATGGCACTAGCAGAGCTTAGTTCTTCATGTATGGAGATTAAGTGTAATAACCTGCAACCACATCATCTGTGATTACACCTAGCACACTTTTAAAGTTGCTGTAAACTACATTTGCTCTACTACCTTTTTACCCTTTATGGAGATCAATATGAAAGAACTGATTCATATACAAATACTAATACAGACGTTTTGTTTTAAGAGAACTAAAGTGTGTGATCCCCACAGGCGACCCTGCAGGATCAGCTCCATCCAGAGAGCAGCACTTTGTTTTCTCTAAAATACAGAAGCTCCAAGGCCATAGCCGCTCAGCTCACCACCTATGACTGGGAGCTGTTTAATGCCATCCATGAGGTAGGGACAGCAACAGAACTGTAGAGACACATGGAATGAAAGGAAAGGAGTTAAAGTAGCAGGAAAAGCGTTCATTGTGAAAAATAACTTGATTATAATTTGATTAATTTTGTTAATGTGACCACCTACCTTTTGGAAATTCCATGACTGTGAGGTCAAATTAAATTATATTTCAGATAAGGTAAAGGTACAATGGTAAACGTTCTACCAAGAAGCTGAACCAGTTATCTCTTAATATTTTTAAATTTTTGTTTCTATGCAGAACTATTAGTGTTGTTACACCCCTGTCTCATCCTTACCCCTCTACCCTATCTATCTAACTAGACCGAGCTGCTGTACTATGTTGTGGGGAGGCACAAATTCTCCAATGGCACCACAGCCAACTTGGAGCGCTACATAGGCCGCTTCAATGAGGTGTCCTTCTGGGTGCCAACTGAGCTCCTCCACTGCAGAAGCCATGGAAAACGTGTTACACTGCTTAAAAAATTCATCGATGTTGCTACGATGTGAGTGTAACAACAGCACACACCTCATTCCCTGGTTATTTATATTTATGGCATTGGATAAGGATACGGCAGTGTGTAGGAGCATAAAATTGGTTGTAGTCAATTCCTTGATGGATCCTTTGAGTGCTTTCCTTTGCACTGCAAATGTAACTTCAAATATAGCCTATTGGTTGTGCTGGAGTAAATATGGTACATCTCTTTTTCATCATTTCTCCTCCCCTTCAGCCTGTACGAGCAGCAAAATATAAATTCATTTACAGCCATCATGTACGGCCTCACCAACACTGCTGTTATTAGACTTCATGACACCTGGGAGGTGAGAAGAGTTTGATTAATGTGTTATGATTTATTGATTTAGTTCAATGACTCGTACATCAACTGCATCAGTTGCTGTCACAAACATGCTGAGGAAACTTTCCCTATTGTGCCTTACAGAGATTGCCAAAAAGAATCATGAAGACTTTTCAAAAATATGAGCAAATGTTGGTGAGTTCAACCAAATCTAAATACAAAATACAGTATAGAAGGGAAGTTCAATGATCAGTTTCCATCTTGTCTTGACATAATACTGGTGTCCTTAAACTACAAGGTTTGTTATGGACTTAACTGCCAGTTTAGGGTTTGGTGTAGGTAGTGCTAAAGATTTTCTAATGTTTTTCAATGGCAGCTTTGCATTTCCCTTCCTTTCCAACAAAATGTTAACGTATACATATTTCTTTACACTCAGGATCCCTTCAGGAACCACAAGGCCCTCAGGCAGGTGGTTGAAAAACTCAGCCCACCATATATACCGTATCTGCCACTTATTCTGAAAGGTAATGCTGACACAGTAATAGATATTTCTTTAGATGTACACTTTCCTTTTTTCTCCATTGACTCCAGCCTTCTCTTACACATCTGTCTGCTATTGATAACAGACCTCACGTTCCTCTACAATGCCACAGAGACGTTCAAACATGGCCTAGTAAACTTTGAAAAAATGGTGAGTTGTAAAATCTGTGTGATCTTCATGTCATTTTCATTTGTCCATGTGTCATGCAACTTGTCCATGTTTTGTCATATCTGGATGACTATTCGCTCACTCTTTCCATCGAATCAATTGCTTTGTCTTTACAGTTCATGATGTCCAAACATCTGAAGATACTAACAGGCTGCAGGAATCGGCCGTATTGTACGTATGACCATATTTAACTTCCAGTATCACAGTACTTAAATGACCATTACACCTCCCTACCACTGCAGAATAGTAGAACATAGATGTATAATAAAACCTAGAAGAAAATAAAGAAGCCAAAATATAATAGATTGTCATGTATTTTTCTGCAGTGCCCATTTCATTTATGAATTCCGACAAAGTGTTCAACAGTCTGGAACCACGGCATGCGACATGTAAGTACACTGATGTACAACTGATATACACTTTTATAACTGACTTCACAAATAATATTTATTAAAAGGATATATTCTCACCCATTTCCTTCCTTAACACTCATTATCCTCTTTTTTTTCATCAATTTCTGACTTCTGGCAATCACCAGTGGATCGAGACAAAACCATCAGTCATTACATCAGGAACCTTAAAGTCATAACTGATCAAGTCAAACTTAACAAGATGTCTAAAACCATTGAGCCCTGAGATTTTTTCAGAGAAGAAATACAGTCATCATCCAAAGGCCAGTCAATTTACAATCTATCCATTATTAAAGTTTTATCCCTCCCCCCCAGAAGTGCATTTTGACTTTCATTCCAATACAGGAAAAAGCTGGTGTGGTCTTTGAATGTGTAGCAAACAGGATGTTCCAGCTTCTGCCAAAGTACTGAAGGTTCTTTTAGACATTTTGAGTAAATTAATTTTATATGAAGGTATGCACATTACAAATTCTCAGTAAAAGCTGAACAACTGCTCGGGCACATAAAAGACTGACTCACAAGAAAACATTCAAATCTAGTTGTAATGTCCTAGATCTTAATGCAACATCCTGAAACATGTTTCCAACTGAAATACATGGATGTGGTTTCTGGACTCCAAAAAAGAACAGTAAAAAGGTGGAGTGGTCAGTCAACTTCAGGGTCAGCTGGAGCCAGTTGTGTCCACTCAGTTGTTTTAGTCGTGCAAGTATAAAAACCTCTTTCATGATTTTACTGCACATATGAACTCGGTGTTTGCAAACCTTGTGCATATACGTGTCTAAAAACATGGACATGGGCTGCGTTTAACATTAAAATACAAAAAACTTGTAATCTTAATGTAATGTAAATAGTCAGCTGAGGAACATCTGTGGGGACACCTATTGGCTAAGGTTTTTATCTGCAATATAACTTTCAATAGGCATTTAAGACACATACACCGACCAAAACAAATTGGTCAAAACATTTCTTTTAAAAGCTCAAAGGTGTTATAACCCTTAAAATGTCAGCTTAGTTTTTATTACTTTGACAGCTAGGAGGCAGAAACATCACGACACAACACATTACAGTAACATTTTTGTTGAATGATGAAGTTGCCTAATAAATCATATTTGCAGTAACTCTGCTTCATTTGAGGTTTAAGGCAGCTGTAGGAAATAAAACTGTAGTCTTCATTCCTTGTCACGTCATGGCAAATTAGTCATGGCCAATGTAGACGTTTTATGCCTAGTATTATTGTAGGAAAAGTATAATTACATTTTTTTATGGACTATGTTGGTTAACTTCAACTAATAACAAGGGTTTTGTGCTGCTGCCATCTTTTAAAAATTGCATGGTTTCCTCCAGGCTGATTGGTAACTGCAGCGTTTTCAGCTCATGTTAATATTCATGATAAAAGGGTCTTTTGGAGACACCTACTGGATTGCCTGCTTTAAAACACACAACGGTTTGTGTATAGGTTGAAGTCCAAGGTAAGCCACACTGTTGGCACACAAGACCATTGGTTTGTGGCTCTGGGCAGAGCAAAATGTGTGTCCCCGAACACCTCAATAAGAAATAACAGAAGATCTGATGCTTAGCTCTGTCTTCATGTGTTAACAAGCTTGAGGAGCAGGGACGCAGAGCCTAGGAGGAGAACTTGGTAGCATTAGGTGATAAATAAAATGGTAAATACGTGCCACAAAAATGTGCATAAGTGAGTAAAATAATATTTTTAATAACTTCAATTAAGGGGCGAGGGGGAGTAATGTACAGTGTTATTGTTTGCTAGTATTCACATTTAATCTCTGGCAGAGAGGTTTTTGTTTGCCATTGGAGATTGAGTATCCAGTCAGATTCTAACGTGTGTTATGTCTACATGAATATGAACACATGAAATATGTAGAACCTTTAAAAACAAAAATAAAGATATGGGTAATTAAGTGACCTGATTAGGTAAATGCAATTTACAGCTCTGACTCCGACTCAGTCTGCACTTAGATGCACTGTGTGGCATACTCTTGCAGAGGTTGATAAGTCAGCTTATTACAGTAAATTCCCTGCCACATAGTCCTTCGATCTGTGTTCTTCGTATAGGTGATTTCACTAAATAGTAGCTCATCCACCTGGCTGAAGAATTGAGCCACTTAGGATCAGCTGGTTCTATGAATTTTCTGGAACAAATATACGGTATTGCAGGACTTTTACTTTCTGAACCTGGGATGTACACCTGTGTTCAGTGGCTGTTATTCTAATGACCAATGTACTTAGAAATCTGTGGCACGATGGAGCACAGCAAATAGACAGGGTAGAGGCCAAACAGAAAATGTCCAAGCCATTTTAAACTAGAAAAATGAGTAGACTGTGCACTGTCTTTTGTAAAAAAAAAAAATAATACAATAAAATAACTGCATAACCAAAACAGCATATCCTCAGTAGAGCAGCAGCCCAAAAGCATCCACATCAACCCCCGTGTATGTTAATTTTTAATCTCCACTACCTCCGCATTGTAAATATCATGTATTAAAATAAATATTACATGGGTTTTCCCCTATTAACAATTAATTCCAAAACAATCATCATTGGTATCTCTGTAGTTAAATAGTCTGTAACTATCAAAGTAAAAAGAAAGTTAAGAGCTGTGTATGTGTTAGTTAGTTAGTTAGTCTTTATTGTCCAAATCATAATTAATTGTCACAGTCGACACAGAGCTTTACAAGCAAATGTATACAAATCACAAGCCCTACATGCCCAAGTAAACATGTACACGTACCATTAACCAACTAACCTTTGTGCACAACATACATACATAGAATTACATTTAACTGGTAAGATCTGATAGATTGGGATTGTGTAGACCAGTTATTTTTGGAGTCTGCGGTCTGGGTGATGTGTATGAGTGTTTCTGTAAGAGGCAGATAGCATGGTAAAGAACCACAGTGTACAGTATAGTAAAATGTGTTTTAGTATGCTTGTAAGACTTAGGTTTTCAACTTGCTTTTTTTTTTTTTTTTTAATTTATTTGTTGTTGTTTTCCATTTCAAAACAAAAACAATTACTCACAGTACAGAACACGTAATGTCGGTGGACTGTTCCCTTTGAAAGGCTTAATACATTGCCATGTTGCTGATACCTTGCTTTTCGTGCACTGCTAATATATTAGGTACGCCCAGATACAATTTTAAATATCTCATTGGGGTGCTGGTCTAGCTTTTTTGATTGATTTATATCAGGACCAATGCGTATACTAGACTTACAGTCTCTGTTCAGTCAGCTCTGTGGTGTAATCTGGACATGGGCAGTTATTCAGATGAACAGTGTATTCAGAACTTTGTGGCATGATGGAGCATAGCCAAGAAACAGGTCAAAGGACAAACAGAAATGTGGACATTGCTGTGTATAAGCTTTCAGTGTATTTGCTGTGTATAGGCTTTTATTTAATTCTTTTTTCAGAGCAGATAACCCTTAAATGTATTGTTGTTTTGTTTAAGAGGCTTGTGTTTGTCTTTGTCTTGCAGTTTTAAAAGACAGACGTATTGTTCATCGATTACTTAAATAACTCTTCAGTATTGGTGACAGAAGGCCTGACTGGAATATCCTCTGATAGTATACATTGGCAGAGCCTTTAGACTACTGATATTACATCAGAAAAACAAAAGTTTAGTCCTCTGGTTACTGAATTAAACACCTGTTTAGTTTTCCTCGACAACACCCTGTAGCAGAAGCTGATCCTCAAATGTCACTAGCACTATGATCCTGTTGTACAAAATTTGTATGAATATATCCTGACATATAAATTCTGATTCTTTGTAGTAACTTAAAACTGCAAAACTAACATTACAAAAGGCAACTGAAATCACATATGACTATGATGACACATATGACATCACTATGAATATTTTAGTAGCTCTGTCAGCAGAAATAGTTTACCCAAGTTTTGTTTGCTATGGATAATTTACTCATGACTTTTTTGAGTAAATTAATGTGTGTGTGTGTGTGTGTGTGTGTGTGTGTGTGTGTGTGTGTGTGTGAGAGAGAGAGAGAGACTTCTACATGTGGACTATCTCTTTGGTACTATAAATATGGGAATTGTTACTGATTATGTGTAAATGGTGATTAAAAATGGTCACATAAAAATATAAAAGGCATCACTGATCTCATCTACTACTTTTTGAACTTTTCTTTCTGTGATTTTAACTAATTCAGTCCTTGACACCTACAGATGAATTATCCCATTATTACTCGTGTTTTACCTTTGTATTGTATGTGTGTATATGCTGCATATGTATATGTACCGCATATGTGCAATATGTTCTGTATACTCTTTGTAACAAAAAAGATAGATAGATAGATTTATTTAATTGATCCAAAGCTGGGAAATTGACTTGTAGTTACAGCATGACATGTACGGACAAATGGAGACAAAAAGAAAATCTATCTATCTATCTATATGTATATGTTCTGCGTATGTGCAATATACCCTGTATGCTCTTTGTAACCAAATGCATTGCACAGAGCACACAAGGGAAGAAAAACATATGTCCTGAGATGGTGGCTAGATATACACAATCAGCCATCTCGATGTTTGCATATCACTTGTCCTAGAGTTATTAATTTATGTAGGATGGTACTGTGGTTTAATGGCAAACTTTGGCCCCTTTGGCATTAGTGTCAGCTGAGAGGCTCTAGTTCAGGACACGGCACTTTGTGTGCAATCTGATGACCATCTGCCAAGACTCACAAACACCAGAGCAAGTGCTAGCAAAGGTCGTGTGTGTCTGAGTGACTGTGGGTGTGATGAGACCTTGATGGACTCGTGCACCTCATGTCTCCCTCTCCTGATCCTGATCTGACATAATAGGCCCATTAAAACTATAGATTGACCTCAGAAATCTCAATTAAGCGATGACTGTTGTATTGGCAGTTAAATAGTCTGTTTGTCATTGCTTTAGTACAAAGAATATGACTTCCAAAACATTGTTTATCTTAAGGTGATTCAAATGTTAGATGGTGTGTTGCAGTGAGTCATTGCAGTGAGCTATCATGTTTACTAGGCTTTCTCCCTCTCTCCTGATCCTTTGAATGGGGACACTTTAAGGACATTAAAGCTTTAGATTGACCTAAGAGATTCTTCTTCAGCCATGAACCACAGATGTTAGATTGGCAGTCAGATAGCATGTTACTACTTCAGTTTAAAGAATATGATCTCTAAAACATTGTTTATTTTTAAACGTGATTCAAACTTTTCAATGAGTCACTTGTTATTATGTATGCTTTGTCATTAATCAGGTTGTTAGGTCAATAGTTTCATGTTGAATACTTTGTTCTCAGAGGTCTAAAATTATATAACTTAGTAATTATCTAATCAACTGCTGCAGTGCTGATGATTTAACATTTCCGGTATTTAAAAATTACACTGTGTGTTAATTTAGGCTAATGGTTACACAGATAGGCACAGATTCCTACATAACTGTTGAAATTCTTGTGTTACAGCTTTCTGGAATGATTTTCAGTTCTGTTGCAATGTGCACTCTGGCACGATTGGTTAGATCACCAATCTTGTCTTTGTTGCGTAGAGATTCTTCTTATGGTAGGCAATTGTCTTGTGTTCACATTTCACATTGTGAATGAACCCAAAATCTGATTGGTAAGGGGTGGGGAAAAAGAACATATATACAAAAATCCTGGCAGTCCAAATGGGCATTAAAGTCCCAACGAATGATTTTTGTTAAAAAAAAAAAAACTCTCTGGGATGTAGGATCCAATAGTCAATATCAGCTCGACATTTAACATACATGTTTAACATATGTCTCCCATTTTGTGTCCATCACCTAGAAAGAAGATAATGATGATGCCTCCCAGCACAAACTAGCTCGCTGGTGGGTCGACATTGTACCTTCACTGTATAGGTTTTTCTTCGTTAACATTAAGCAAACAAGTGACATCATGGGAGCACAGAGAGGCTAGAGAGAGACCTTGGGAAAGTGAGCGAGCGAGCGAAGAGCAGCACTATGACCCCATGTCTCTGGGGGAGAACACATATGGTATAAAAGCGCACTGAGAGTTTGACTGCGTTCACTGGTCTCTGGGCTGCAGAATCATCACTTTCAGCTCCTCCACATACACACTCCCACCTGGTCACCTACTCAGCATGCAGGGGCAAAGCCACATCTGCAGCATGACGATCAGCACATGGTGCCTTCTCACACTGCTCATCCTGCAGCAGGTAAGACAACAGCTTTTGTACAGACCTGGTGTGTGTATGTGTGTGTGTGTGTGTTGTTCTGCAAACATGACATTACAGCTCCCACTTCAGTCTAAGAAGTGAAGCATAGAACCAATTTAAACAGAATTGATGTGACTGGCTGCATAGATCATTTTATGTTGGTTCAACCTAAGAATGTAATGGACGTTTGAACTGCATGGCAAATTCAACCAACAAAAAAAAAAACATTCATTCAAAACTTTGCCTTAACTTTTTAAAGTTGGTTCTAAAAAAGAACAGTGTTATAGCAGCTTGTGGAACTGTCCCTTGTGAAAAAGTCAAAACCTATGTTTGCATGTGTGCTATTCCTCTGCCCTAGGTTTCAGCAGGTCCTGTGTTGCAGCCAGATAACTCAGCCGGGTCTGTTCAGAATGTGCTGAGGCGTGTTGCCAGGATGACACCTCTGTGGAGAATCATGGGCACTAAACCTTTTGGAGCATTCTGCCAGAACAACTATGAGTGTTCAACAGGAACTTGCAGGTATGCACTGCTCACGTAATGTTCAAGCAAGTGTCTGTTTTGAGTAACATTTTTTTTCTGTTTTTAATGATTTATCTTGTTTTTATGGCATATGCTTTTTTTCTGTGTTTACGGTTAATCAGAAAGTACTGCATATTTTGTGTTTTAAAATGTAGGATGTGAGACACTGTTTTTGTTGTGTAACTGAAACTAATGCATAACATATCTCTATCTCCAGGAAGGGTCATTGTTCGTTCAACCAATCCGTTAAATCCTAGAGGTGTGGTTGAGCTCCCAAACCATCTCAGCGCCACAGCAATTCCTCTTAAAAAGACATATGCTTCTGATCATTATATGAAACATGTAGGTCGCCGTTGTTAGTAGATTGACGCCAACTACTGACATGACACTGTACAATGCAAACATGTACAAGAGATGGATTTTGCACAATTGTTAGTCAGTTAGCTTACTCTGAAACACACATATTTATAGGGGACAAAGTTACCCAACATGTAACTTGTTCATATATACTTAAGTACTGTACCGCGCAAGTGAAACCTCATAATCAACATGCACAATTATGAAGAATAATGATGACACTAAGGGTATTTTTCAAAACTGTAGACTATAAACTTGTGATAAACTGTGATACAAAAAATGTACTTTAAAAGTGGTTTAATCTGGTAATGGTCTGATATTTGGATGCAGTGTTTGCCTGTTGGACTTAAAGAGAAACGTGAGAACACACCGTACAGAGAACAGAGGTCAAACCTTAGTGTCAGTGAACTTTGGCAACCCAGAAGAATTGGAACTCAAATATAAGAAAAGATGAAGAATTTAATTATACCAGTGTTAAAGTGAATTAGAGTATTACAACAGATTTTGCACATATTTTTGTTTGTTTTTGAGCTGTCTTTTTTATTACTTACTCTTGTAATACGTAATATTTTTAGTACTACTGTTAGTAATTATTTCATTAGAAAAGTGGTGCATCTCCTATACCTTACAAGTTTTACACACTTGCTCACTGTTCAAAAAAATCTGATAACTGGAATATCCCCATAATTAGTTTGTCTGACTTTCATTCCCTCACTTAAAGGAAGATATCTTACTGGGTAATAAGAATTTATTTTTAAGTACCAACCCATTATGTTGTGTTGTTTTTGTTATTATTTTATCTGTAAAAAATTAGACATGTTTTTTAAATTTTCTGGAGTCTCTGAACGAGAGCCTTCAGACTGCCATTTCAGTACTGTATGTTGCATGTTGCAGTTTGCCTTTATAAACCTCAATAAAGCCTTCAACATTTTCAATCTGACAAAGGAGCTAAAACTGTTTGAGTTTGTTTGAGACTTTCAGTCTTTTTTGTTTGACATTGGTAACATTCTATACTTATATTAGCAACACCATGTGGTATTTCTATGTTATGAGAGGCCTACTGTGTATCCTCTGTAAAAAGTCCAAACACTTTATACTTAAGTGAACTATAAGACCATTTAGGGCTGTGGAACTTACCTGTGGGCCCCCTTCCTTTCCCTTCTGCTACTGGGGCCCTGGGTAAACGTGTCTCAGAATGCCCCCCACCAGGGCCAAAAAACACAGTGAAATGGGGCTTTGTGATATGTCTTTATTTACAACAAAACACTGGTAGTGTGCTTTTGAACACTGAACAATAGTCTCAAAAGAATTAGTTGCCTCAATAAACGTGAAGCAGCATAGTTTGCGGAACACAAGGTTTGTGTCACTGCCATAATGCTTGACCGCACGTGTACTGCTTATATATAATGTACTCCAGTAATATACAAAAATCTCCACGTCTTTTTGTCACTCTCTCTCTCTCTGTTCTGGATGACCTGACCTTGAGGCTGAAGTCCAAATTCTTCATTGCATAGTCATCTGGCCGCTGTGACCAAGCATGAGCCGAGCATGTGCATGCCTGAGTGAAGACCCATCTTCTGAGACCAATATATCAGCCACACTCACATGGGACTCGATAGCAAAAATGCTATTGACGTGTTTCTTTTTCTGAGAAAGATCAGCAAAAGTACACATGATCAAACTACAGTTGAATCAATGATTCTAAGCATTTTGTGAAATAGCAGACATTATACATTATACAATTTTGTGAGCACTGCATGGGGTTTTAACAGATCAGAACAGATGTTTAAATGTGTACATGCATAGGAGAGGTGTGCTGCACAATATTCCATAAGTCATTCCTATAAAACAATATCAAATTGAATCAAATCAGATCGAATCATGTCATTAGCTTGTGAACCAGAATCGAATCAAATCATTGCATTTCAGCCAATACTCAGCTCTAATGCAAAGCTCTACTTTGCACACAAGTACAAATGCAAGCCTGACGCAGCAGTAAATAGGGAAGCAACTGAAAGTCACAAACTAACTAAAAGAGTTTAGCATTAATTAAATGCTATAACTGTCAAATAAGCCACAGTCTGTTAAGATCATTGAAGGCAACAGCTTGATCCATGTGCAGTTTTTTGTATTGCTTATAGTCTTCAGTTTTCTAGACATGGAATTTTTTTTTTCATGCTTGGTGATGTCTGCTGAATAGATCATGAATAAAATTACAGCAAAAATAACAAATAATTCAAAAATGCGTATTTAGAAAAAATCTTAACTGTAATCCAGACAAAGGATTTAGCTGGAGCATTGATAATTGCTATTTTAGTTTAAAAGGAGGAAGAGAGGGCAAAGAGGGCATCAAAAGTTATTAAAATGTGGACCTATAATCACAGCACTACAAACAGCTCTTAACTGTTCAATTATGAAGAAATCTCTGATTATAGCACATCAGACAACATAACCTTTTTGATAATATTCACAAAGGCCCTCACTGCCAATTCCTTTTCAAAGTCTGAGAGAGCCTAGTAGTCGAACCCCCCCAGGTCACCAGACCAAAACATACACAATAATCATAAACAGCAATTTCTATTAGTCTATGTTGTAATGTTTTAAAATACAGATGCAGAACAGATTGAAAACATTTTTTTAATTTTATTTGTAGCTAAATGTATTGTTAATTACATTAAGCTACAAAGCATGTAATCATGCAAATCAGATAATTTCTAGGTAGGGTATATTGTTTTCGGTACAGTGATGGTTTAATCTTTAAAACACATACATAGCCTACTGTTTATCCAGAAACCTTTTTTACCAGATACCCTCAAACAATCTCCTTTTAAAATAAAATCATTTAAACACATTTGTTTGTTTGTTTACAATTTAACACTACCCTAACTAAGACATCAATAAGCCCTTATTTGGGTTGTAGGCCTAGCTGGCGCTACAATGGTTGCACTGCCCTCATGTGGAGACCATTAAAAACTGCAAAACCACACTGAACGTCATTGTCACTTTAAATAATAATAATAATAATAATAATAATAATAATAATAATAATAATAATAATAATAATAATAATAAACATGAGTAGTAGTCAAGAACCGGAAGCTCACACAACATGCAGAAAATGTAGACTTAATTGCAGTGGCTGGAACTGGAACTAGTTTCAGGAACTAGTTGCAGGGAAATACTAATGTACAGAAAAAAAGACCAGTAAGTGAAGTGTTGTAGCCTTGACTATTTTAAAACTTACAAAGATTAAATACATTTGAAGACATTCATATCATCTATCATCTCATGTCACAAGCCACGTTAAACGCCCCAGGAACACGTGTGCTGCACCATAAACAGTTGACCTTAAAGGAGAGCGGAACCAACCAACCAACCAATCCTTGCAGGGACGAACTTCAAGACTGGGGAAATAGTTAACCTCGGCATCCTGGTTAACTGTGGAGCTAATTGCGTGGACAATTTTAGCGTTGTCGAAACTAATCTAAACGTCGAAAGATACAGAGTTCATTAACTTCGGTACACTAACTTAATGATCGTTCTGTTTTGCTTCCTATTAGGTAACTGCTAGCCCATTATGTCACAGCTACGCTTACAGTTCTCTTAGGTTTTTGAGGAACTTGTGCGTAATGGCGTGTGAATAAAAACTACTCTAAGTTGCAATTTTACCATTGTCACGCTAAATCATCTTCAGCTGGTGCGTTACACCAAGCAAAATGAGACGGTGAATTAGCAACTCCACCATGACACTGTTTTGAAACTACACTGGAAATGGAAAACCTGCATTAAACAGATTGACACAATGAGAAGTCGCAGTAACTCCGGAGTTAAACTTGACAACTATGCACGAATTGTTCAGCAAACCATCCTCCGTCACCAGGTAGGTGTTGTCCCAAACGTTTGAAAAAGACGAATATATATGCAACAGTTGCTGTCAGGCTGAGATTAAACTTTGTTTCTAGTCTTTCCAGTTTTTGGTGTTAGTGCTTGCAAGTGCTTACTACAGCAGTAAGAGCTTTTAACACGTATAAGCTCAGTCTGGACATGCATTTACTTGCGTAAACCTAACCATAATTAAACATTTCCATAGTCGTGAATGTCAAAGCTCCACAGTGACGTTTTTCCCAGACGTATGACGTCTATTTCCCCGTTCATAAGAAGTGTATGGCAAACCTTTAACAATCAACAGCTATTTTCGAATGAAGATGTCCGTCATTTGAAATGAATGAATGTTTGCCTTTTAAAGATGGTAAAAAACTTGTGCACTTATGGTATATAATAGCTGAGATGGTCGAGAGTGATAAACTGAAGGACAGAAAGCTTGCAAAACGTGTGTGCTAAATGGAATATCATCATCATTGGAGAACCTGTGGACAGATGATTTGAACTTTTGGAAAACCCATCACTGTATGTTTACAGAAAATGCAATTAAGAGCATGATTACTTCGGCCTTCATGGTATAGGTTCTCAGATGGCAAAGACACAACAAGGTGCCGAAGAAATGGCAAGCAATGAATCCAGACCTGAATCCCATAGTGCACCCCTGGAGTTATTTCTAATTAACAATTGTGAGAAAGTAGTGCACTATCTGACAAGTGCAGATATGCTTACATTTTCAGCTCTGACTATGTTATGTGCACACCTGTGTTCCTGTTTTGAAAAGAGACAGTACACTTTGAGAAGTGGCTGAGCATTCCACAGGGCGAGAAATTTTGCATGCTGGTTAAAAAAAAGTTGCAATGAAATAACTGGCAACATGGACAAAAATGGAGATGCTGGCTTCAGAGATTAGAAACTCTGCCACACATTTGATTCAACCATTTTCCTAATGAGCACATAAATCACCAGCAAGGTAGATCAGCTGATTTAAGAAATCTTCTGTGTTATGTGCATTGTCAAAAGCAACACATGGTTTTACAGAATATAAGGTATTTAGTTTCTGAAGCTGGGATCTTCACCTCAGGAAGTGAGAATGCCCTGGCCAAAACTAAGGGTACCAGGCACTCTGAGACACGTTTACCCATAAGTGCATTCATACTCCCCGCCACACATCGGTTTTGTTAGTTTTTCTTAAATTTGATATATGATTTCATTTGCACAGGGATCTTGGTAATGGTGTTAAGATGTGTTGGGTGTATCCACACACACACATTCAGTGCTGTCTGATCATCAAGCGTCTGATCTACCTACTGTGTCAACATTTGTATTAGCATTTGGAACAATAATTTTATCTCACTGTTGTGTTTGCTTTTCGCCAGGACCCAGTGACGGGGCTGCTGCCTGGCTGTGGAGAGCAGCCGGATGCCTGGGTACGGGATAACGTCTACAGCGTTGTTTGTGTGTGGGCCCTGAGTCTGGCCTACCGCAAAAATGCAGACCGCGATGAGGACAAAGCCAAGGCCTTTGAGCTGGAGCAGGTAAGAGCACAGGACAGTATAATGTAGTACATTATAGTAGACAGTAAAAGGGTACAATATAGTGTTGTATGGTAATAATATATAGTGTAAAGGAGTTTGTGTGCTTTTGCAGACATGGCTATGCAGCGATATGGATGTGACATGCTGGCATGCAGATTGAGGGAAAGCTTCACACATGCACGCAGCCTGTTTGCATGATGCAATTTATGTCATATAGACAATCCATCTGCAGACCCTTTCCATAGAAGAATACTATGGTATAGTGGCCCTTGACTGAACTGCTGCCCCGTTAATGTCCTGGGGATATAAAAATGGAAAATATCAAATGGCTGCTTACTAACTTTTCCAAGTCTCGACAGCCCAAACAGGGTAGAATTATCAGTTATTATTTACTTTCATAATTAAGAATATATCAAAAACAAATTGTGAAAGTATGTTTTACAAAATGAGATTGAAAATAAATTCTATGATCCCTAGAAAGACAGAATACCTGTGTGGGGCTAACTGAGCATATACTATAGAGTTTTTTTTTGGTTTTCTGTAAAATAAAAAAACTTCTGCACATGTAAAAGGCTCTTATGAAATCATAATATCTGTGTGTGTTTTAGGTCTGGTTAGGTCGAGTTGTGTGGGCCTCAGGGGTCTCAGGTTACTCTATCCTAATAGCAGTAGGGAACAGAGGGAAAGGGCAAAGTTGAACTGGGTGTGTGTTTGGTTGCCTTCTCTCTGGGTGTGTGTTTGCTTGCCTCTGCCTCTCTCTCTCACTCTCGCTCTCGCTCTCTCTCTCTCCCTGCCCCTGCCTGCCTGTGTCTATGACTTCCTAATAAAAGCAGCATGTGAAAAGGTCAATAATGCATACGATAATAATTATGCATTTTAATAATTAAAGCTCCTTTCAAAATGCCCAAAGTCACCTTACAAATACAACTAAAATCTACATGAAATTCAGCTAGTTTAGTGTCCTTTGACACAACAGAAACTCTCTCTATAGACGCGTAAAGATAGGTATCCAAGAACAGATTTACAAGGCACATCTGATTCGTTTTCTTGAAGAGGATTGACAGTAGAGGAAGTACTGATCAAACTGAGGCTTGGGGGACGGGTAGTAGTAATGAAGCTCTCTCTTGGCTATAGTGCCATTCCTGTAACCATGAGGTTTTTTGACACCAACCATAGTTATTGCGCACTAAGCAGCCTTTGTAATAACCTGTTTCCTCTTTGCCTTGGTATTTGTGGCTTTGTCACCATGTCTTGCTGTTAATATTTAGTTGACATTGTTCCTCTGAAATCTTAGTGTTGCTTCTTAGACTCACTTCCATCTCAGTTATAATGCAGCACAGTGTAACGACTGGAGTTGTTGATGTTTATTTTCCAGAAATAACAATATTCTTCCTCTTCCCTCCCTTCTTGTCTCTAGAGTGTTGTGAAGCTAATGAGAGGAATACTGCAATGTATCATGAGACAGGTGAGTTGACTATTCATCTTTTACCTGTTTTTTTCCTACCTGTGACTTTTCCTGCTATCACCAATGTGTGGATCATACTATTTTTTTTTATGTTACGCATCCTTGTCGACCTAGTTGGATAAAGTGGAGAAGTTCAAATACAGCAACAGCACAAAAGACTCCCTGCATGCCAAATACAACACCCAGACATGTGCCACTGTGGTGGGGGATCACGAATGGGGTCACCTCCAGGTGGACGCCACATCCCTCTTTCTGCTCTTTCTGGCACAGATGACTGCGTCAGGTAGGTTGGGAATAATGTGCATCTTAAATGTCTTACAGTGACTTACGAAGGTATTCAAAATTCTTGAAAGTCCCCATGTAGAACTTTTTGCAGTTACAGAACACTCTGTCTTCTAACTCTCTTACATCTGCTCACAGTAGTATTCATAACTCTTTGAAGTCCATCTATCACAATTAGTGTTGTAGTGCCTTTACTCAATATGTCAATGCCAAGTCCATGCCCACTCCGGTTAAGAACCGTGTGTGAACACATAATGACCATACAAAGAACGTGTTTGAGTAGATAGCAGTCTGGAAAACTACCTGAAAATAGCTGCTAAAAAGCTACATTTAACTAAGTTATGCTGACACTATAAAAGGCAATAGATCTAATAGCCACATGTAAGACAGATACAGTGCAAATTTACCAAGACAGGGAAAACAGACTGTATATATAAGAGAACTGTACGAAACCATCTGTGAGATATGCATAGACTTTCTTACAGACTGGATGTCATGACTGGATGTCAGTCGGTAAGTGTCTGTCGGGCCATACCCTAGCAGTGCCTCCAGCAGCCACCATAACTACCCAAGTCACCTCCTAGCAACTGAAAGATATGTTTATGATCAGTTCTAATCAATATTAGGGGGATTGAATACTTTTGCAAATATATGCATCATATTCTGAGTGCTGTTTGTCTTCCTCTATAATGTGAATTCTTTCAAAATGTAATTATGTAATTGTGCTTGAAAGTACATAACAATAATACATGTGTATTATACTATGTAACAGGACTCCATATTATTTACACACAAGATGAAGTGGATATAATCCAGAATCTGATGTTCTACATTGAAACTGCATACAAAGTAGCAGTAAGTATACAGGATTGCATTTTTTCTTTTAGAATTTCAGTGTATTTTCTGTTCTATAACCTAACTCTGGAAATGTTTAAAATATTATTTCAAGAAAAGGAGTCTTTCTACAGGGATTGTTAGTTTATGTAGTTTGTTTGTGACTACACATAATCTTTTCTGTACATTTCACGTCAAGCTGGAAATGTAACCATTTCGAATTTTACATAAGGTTGGTGGTGAGCCTCCAAAAGTAGGGTCCGTAACCTCTCATGTAACTTGGGATTAAGGTAAAATACTTGTTTCTCCCTAACAGGATTACGGAATGTGGGAAAGGGGCGACAAGACCAACCAGGGCATCCCTGAGCTCAATGCCAGCTCCATAGGCACGGCCAAAGTAAGCCCGGTTCATTGCAGGACTCACTGATGTAGAGCAAGTGTTGGCTTATCTTACCGTACTAACTGATAATTAATAGCTGTGGTAAACTTCAGCACAGCTCAGTGGAGACCATAGGCTGGAATCATACCCATTGTGGGGGGTGGGTGATTTTGGCAACCATTTCTTTGGCCTACCAAGTAATAGAAACAATGCGCTTTTGTGCTGCTTCCAAAACTGGTCACTTTTAACTGCTCTGTGGAAGTGTGGTGCTAGTTGCCATGCATGCATATAGGGACCCGAGTTGTTTTTTTTCAGTGGCTTGTTTATTGTCATTAAAGCTTAGATCATCTGCTTAGTGCTACCATTACCCGGTGTTATAAAGTTGTTTACCTGAACTTAATCCCGACACTTCATATTAATGCATTGCTGCACTGGTAGAAATGTGTTAGGTCACCATAGAAAAACGTGACTGTGTTCACATTTCTGCATGACGAATAAGGGTCTTACTGAAGTGAACTCTTAAAAACTGTAAGCTTTTAACAATTTTTTCCATGTAATAATTGACCATTTACATCAGTGCCTCACTATACAGAGGTAAAGTGTGAGGTAGCTTAGAGTGACATTTGGGATTTACCCTTGATGTGATCACACTCTCTCTGTGCCTTTGCCCTTCCAGTGAGCAGCTGAGAATGCCACTTTGGCTGGCATGTTGGGATCTATGAACCTGTGAAGCACCCTTTGGGCAGACTGACCTTATTTAACCCCAGTATAATGACACTGGTGTACAGTTCTCAGCTTAGCTGCTCTTAGCCCTATGTGAACAGCAGTAGTTGTATTTAAGCAGCTGTTAGTATGGTCTGTAGAGGGCCTTGGATAGGCCTGGGTCACTGCGATTACTTGTGCCTAGTCACTTGTCAACCAGCATGATAACATTAGGAACTGACTGATTGTACATTCATGAAAAGTCATTTTGGGTGCTGTGTATGTGTCAGAACTCTTGCAGTGAATAGCAGAGGTAAACTAAACCAGCTTGAGAAATTAAAGGTCCTGCCATGTAGTCCTTCTGTCTGCACTCTTAACACAGGTGATTTCACTAATTGGCTCCTCTACCTAACTGAAAAGTTGTACTAATTAGGATCAGGTGCTGTAGTGCATTGTCTGGAATTAACATGTTGAAGGGCCTTTACTTTCTGAGCGCCCTGAACGGATGCTTTTTGGTAATAGGCTGCACTGGAGGCACTAGATGAGCTGAACCTGTTTGGTGCTAAAGGAGGACCGGGATCTGTTGTCCACGCATTACCAGATGACATTCAGAATTGCCAGGTAAGACCAGCGTTATTGAAGAAAGAATAAAAATGAGAACTGAGCCTGGACCTGAAAATATGTATATGTATTATGATCATCATCTGTGTTCATCTCATGGTGGTCTTTGGTCTTCGAATATGACTTAAGAAGCAGTTATCTTCATAAGTCATATTCGAGGACATTGAGGATTCAAGGATATTGAGGCTAAGTTGTGTTCTTTGTTCTTCTCAGTCCATCCTTAATTCCTTGCTGCCCCGCGCCTCCACCTCCAAGGAGGTGGATGCAGGTGTTCTATCCATCATCTCATATCCTGCTTTTGCTGTGGAAGACATGCGAATAGTCAATCTCACAAAAGAGGAGATCATCTCCAAACTGCAGGTCTTTATTGTGTTATCAGCCTTCAGTCAAGTATTTAGCCTTCAGGACAGAAGCCATTATCCTAATTCTCATTTACCTCTCTACAGGGACGCTATGGTTGTTGCAGGTTCCTCAGAGACGGTCACAAAACGCCTAAAGAGGTGAGGCTGTAGTTTGTTCGATTGGGGTTCGATTGTGAAATAAGAACTCCTATGTTTTCCATTTGCAAATAATGGAAGCTTTTTTTTCATCTCAACAGCATGTTTAAAGAAAATATTACAAATGAAGTTAAGAGGATTATTGGTGACCCATCTCATTTGTGATACAGTGAATTTGAGCTTTTGCCATTAGGGAGACGTTTGAGATTAGCAAAGAGGGAATAAAAAACATCTACAAGAAATACCTTTTTTCTCAGTGCAGTCAGGCGATTAATAGCACTGAGACTTTCCCCTAGTGACAAAGGGTGATGCAATTTTTTCTGCAAATCAAGCAGATGTTTGCTGTTTACTAATTAATTACTTAGTATCAGTCAATACATTTTGTTATTAAATTATTTTAGTCTTTGCATGAAATGATTGTCTGGTCTGAAATTGTTTAATGTGTTGATTGTTTTGCTGTGTTTTGTTTTTGTTGTTTTATCGTTTAAGTGTTTAAATGTCATGTCTGTTGTCTCTTTTATGGTAAAACCAAAGCAAATTTATCTTCCCACTTCTACAGGATCCAAACCGACTGTACTATGAGTCTGCTGAGCTGAAGCTGTTTGAGAATATAGAGTGCGAGTGGCCTTTGTTCTGGACTTACCTTATTCTGGATGGCATTTTCATTAACAGCCAGGAACAGGTTGGTTTAGAAGAATCATTTCCAGGGGTGTGTAGCTGTGTGCACTTTTCACTTAAACATATGAAAAGAACTAATGTAAAGGCATCATTTGATACAGACAAAGTATGAAAATAGTGTGCAGAGTGTCAGAGAAAACATCTCTTGTGTAGCTGTTGTGAGTGCAATAGTATTATCAAATCAGTTTCATTATTTGGTCTCATAAATCATTTTCTTATTCTCAAAAAATCGTTAAGTTTAATGTTTAATGATAAACAAATGATTGGTTTATCCTAATTTTTCCTCTTACGCCACTAGTGTAGCTTGTATTGCATTGGATGTACGTATGTACAATGTTTGTATACATGTATGTATGTTTAGAAATGAACGTATAAATCTGACTATAAATAAACAAATTGATGATGATAAATGCTGTCTTAAATCAGGTACAGGAGTATAGGGAGGCTCTAGATGGTATTCTGATTAAACAGAAGGATGGGATTCGTCTGGTACCAGAACTCTACAGTGTCCCGCCAGAAAAAGTAAGAATGTTCTCTGGTCTTCTGAATGATTGGCCCCATTTCTATTTGATATATTTTTGTTGATTTACACATTCGGTGTGTGCTTGCCCAGGTAGATGAGGAGTATGTAAACCCCCACTCTGTGGAAAGGATCCCAATGGGAAAGTGTCCTCTGAAATGGGGCCAGTCTCTTTACATCTTGGGGAGCCTCCTCGCTGAGGTGAGATATTTGTGTTTGATGTGTTTTTCTTTTTGCTTATTTTAAACATTTTTGTAAAAATGCTGTCTTTGTTTAAAGTATATCCTATATTGCCTAAATCTACTATGTGTGAAGCAGAAAATAATATGCCTAATCTGTGAGCTAAACCAGTTTTTTGATTTTCGCCTAGGGTTTTTTGGCTCCTGGAGAGATTGATCCTCTAAACCGCCGCTTTTCCACCATCCCAAAGCCTGATGTAGTTGTGCAAGGTTTTTCATATCTGTTTTTAATCTTGGTTGATATTTTCTGTTTTTGGATTGTTCTCACTTGCTTATGCATACTGTAGATAGGGTCCTGTTCTCATCTGGCACTAATGTTGCTTTCGGTGTGTTTTTATTATTTAATATGCTTTTAAAAATAATAATAAAAAACATGTAATGTAAAGATATATATAAATGGAAATGTTATTAAATTGATGTTGGAACAGCTTAAAGATGGGATCCTTTTTTTCCCTACTTTTTGGCACTTTTAGTTTCCATTGTGGCCGAGACAGACGAGATCAAGCAGCTGCTGGTGAAGAACGGGATTGAGGTGGAAGCTGTGTCAGACATCCATCCTATCCGGGTGCAGCCATCCAGAGTGCTCAGTCACATTTACGCGAGGCTTGGTAAGGGCTGCTCCATCTAAATATTTATCTGCCCAAAGTATTCAGAATGAGGATTGATCATTGCATATAGACTAGATGGAGACCCATGAGGTACATCTCTTGAAGACCTAAAGGCAACAGTTCTTTTATGGTCTGCACTTTCATCATTTGCAAGAGCTCCTTTTGGTTCAGCGGCTGCAACTCTGCATTTGTTAATGTTACTGTGTTGCATTTTGAAAGCTTACACTTGGACCCTAAGCGCATTCACATTTGACAACAGTTTTTAGACAATCCTTTATTGAGGTGATTTAGAGATTGTCAGCATTTCTATTGCTTGTACTGCAGGACGAAACCAGAGGCTGGGTCTAACAGGGAGACCGTATCGGAGGATTGGGGTGCTAGGAACCTCAAAACTGTACATCATACGAAACACCATCTTTACGTTCACTCCTCAGGTACACAGTGGCAGTAGAAAAGGATGTTTTAAAATTGTTCTGTGCCTCTGATTCACTCCCCTTTTTCAGAGGAAATTTTATTTGAATGACCATAGTGGACATCCCTTGGCTTTCATGGTCATAAAACATCATACCACTGGAAAGAGAATGGAATGAGCTTTATTTGCATATATTTTAATTGTGATACCATAAATGATTGAGGAGGATATAGTCATTTAAAAAGTGGTTCAGTTTTTTATTGCCCACAATGTCTATATTTCATTTTAACTATGCAGTTTTATTTCTGTGCTTTCCTCTTTTAAAAATTATCACAAACTGTGCTTGTTTTAAATTCACCATAATTTTTTTTTTTTTACAGTTCATTGACCATCAGCAGTTCTACTTGGCCTTAGACAACAGGATGATCGTGGATATGCTTCGCACTGACTTGTCTTACTTGTCATCACACTGGAGGATGACTGGTCGACCCACAGTCACTTTTCCCATCTCACAGACTATGCTCAGTGAGTTCATGTAGTCATGCTTCACCCTTGCTTCAGTTGACTCTAAACTCAATGTCATCTTTCAATGATATGTCAGCTTTTTTATTGAAAACATGTGGATGTTTGTCTCCCTGTTGTGTTTAAGCTGAAGACCACACTGATCTAGATCCAGCTGTTCTTGCAACACTCAAAAAACTTCAGGATGGTTATTATGGAGGAGCAAGGTGAGAACTGAAATACTACACCGCTATACTACACAGTGAATATAGAACAGCAAAGGGACTTGAAAACCATAAGGACCATCCTTACTTTTATCAAAAGTATTTCTTCAAACTTATCCCACTCTTAGGATACAGACTGGAAAGTTGTCAGAGTTCCTGACCACTTCCTGCTTTGCCCACTTGAGTTTCATGGACAGTGGTAAGATGCGGGCCAGCTGCATGGTCTGCGATGAAGAAGAGGATGACAGTGGCTGCTTTGCTGAACAGCCTGTGCATGAGTTCAACTTTGATGATGGTAAGGGGGGAGGCAGTGGCATCAGCCTCTAGTGCAGGCCTGAGAGTGATGGGCAACATGGACTCAGAAGCTGCAGTCCAGTACCATATATTCCAAATCACCTGGATCTGTGTGTTGGAATGGGTGATTTCAATAATTAACTCCTGTACCTGAATGAAGAGTTAATTAGAAGTAACTGATTTAGTGAATGGTTGGAACAAATATGTGACACTGGAATGCAGAGGCCAGCTTGCCCATCATTCAGGCCCAATAAGTTATAAATTATTCGATGTGCATTATTTAAAGAAACCTAAAGGGCTGGTGCTACTGACTTCAGGCTCAAGTAGCAGGTTATTAGAACTAGTTTTGGAGTGCCATGCCATTCCACAGTGAAGTTTGCCCAGTGGACTATTTGTCTTTTTTGTTTGCTTTTTTTTTCTGTGTATTTGTTTTTGTCTTAAAGCGCTTTGTGATGTACACTGGATGAAAAAAATGCGCTACATAAATAAATACCTATCTGCCTAGTAACCTTGTCTTTATGAAAGCCATTTATAGAACTTCGTCATATTTTTTGCAATTTAAAAAATAACCCCTGAGATTAATTTTCATCTGAAACTGACTTGTGTACTTTTAGTTGTAGAATTAATCAGTAACTAAGTGTTACTTAAACCTTTAATGATGAATACATTTTAAAAGGAAATTTCCACTCTACTGGCCTGCACTCAGTTTGCTATGCACTTGTGTCCTCATTTCCCTGAGCCTTTTAATCATGCCCTACTGGCTGTGAACCCATTACCCCTACCATCATTGTGACTGAAGTAGAATAGCTTGACTGTTGCTTTATTGCATGTGAACACTATAGAAAGCATTTTGGCAAGGTGACTGTGATCATTGCAAAATTTTGGATTTGGAAAATGGATGAAAACAAGAATGAAGAGAATGAAAAGACACACCGAACAGAGCTTGGAAAGACTTTATTGTTTGTATAAGTCCAAAGTGCATGGCACATACATTAACTGTATGAAAAGCATGTCTGTACTGCTTTGGAAAAATGAACATGAATTTTTACAACTTTAAATTAAACTGAACATGTTGACAGCAATAACAAAGAGCCTGCTAGCCTTATACCCTCTGGACTTTCTCTCTCTTAGAAACAGATGACCTGGCGCAATACCTAGACCAGCTCTTGGCTACTTCAGCTCCCCAGCAAGAGCTCACTGCGAGTGCGAAAAGCACTGGACTCAGTCGTTTCAAAGCAGCAGCAACCAAGACACGAGAGATGGTCTCGCTGATGCGTAAAGCAAAAGATCTACAGATTCACAGTGGGTTGTATTGCTGGCACTTTCATGTGTTTAAATGGTGTTATAGTTGCAGCATTATTTTACAATTACTTGGAATTATGACATACAAATGCAACCTCTAAATTGTGGGTCGTCTTCTTCTTCGTGTAGATGTTCACATGTATCTGCCCACTAAGCTGTTCCGCTCTCCTCAGCCTCAGCTGAACCTTAGAGATGGTACCAGATCTCAGACAAGTCAGGTCTGTGCTATTTTGCATTGATCAGAGGTGGACAAACTCGTTTGAGAAAGTTCCTGAGAATGTCCTACCTTCTATATTCCTTTTGCCTGTGCTCTTAACACAGATGATTTCACTAATTAGTTTATCTACTCAAACTTATCTTACTTCCTAAACCTGATATGTTACACCTCTGGCATTGATGTTAATGTGTTCACATGCTTTGTTCTTCTGTTTTTGTCCCATTGCTAACCTCAGGGCCCCGAGTTCGCACTGACTTCGGAGTCTAACTTGCCCAGAAATGCCACTGGTGCCATTGACTACGATGCTCTGGCCAGGCTTCTCTCAGAAACACCCCACCTACAAGACCAGGCAGACATTTTGTATATTCTTTTTAAAGACAAGTTAGTATCATCTTTCTTTGTAAAAAAAAGCCTTTTAAAAATGTGACCAGCTTTGGCAAAATGAGTAACACTGACCCAAAATTCAAAATTGAGATATTGGTACCAGGAAAAAAGATGAGACAAGGAACTATAAAACTATTAAAAATGTTTTGAAAATATTGGAATTGTGCAACTGAACTACTGAAAGTACTCATAAAACATTTAACCTTTACATAGTTATCCTAACTCTTAACATTTTTTCTTTTGATTAAAACCACAATTGGCCTGTATGTTAAAATTAAAATCTGCAACTTCAAACTTATTTTGCCAGATCGAGTCAGTTGTCGTTCTGTGCCTGTTTACATCATTCCCTCTCGCCCTGTCCCCTGTGTGTGTAGAGGGATGGAGTGGGACACGCAGGTGCATGGCAAGGGCACTACGGTGCGGCGTCTGCTTGTGGAACTCTATGAAAAGGCCGGCGACATGCGCCAGTGGGGCCTCATCAGGATGATCTCAGGGATGCTCCGCAAGAAAGTGGAAGAGCTTGACTGGGTTAGATGTGCACATCGGCATCATTCGCATCTTACCGATGTTCTAACGAACAGTGTGACACATAAATATGAATTTAGGGCATACATATAATTTATGATAAACGATTTTCTTTGTTGTTGGATGGCTGTCAACAGGCTTGCTCTGATCTGCTGGCACATCAGAAACACCTGACAGTGGGCTTACCTCCAGAACCCAGAGAGAAGACCATCTCTGCGTCAGTCCCACACATTTTTTTTCTTCAAACAGCTTTAGATACATTTTTATTATTATCATTATAATAATCATCATCTGCATTTGTATAGTACATTTCATACACGGATGTAGCTCAACGTGCTTCACAGTTTGACAAAAAAACACAGGATGGAGATGTTAGTAACTGTTATAGTATTGCTGTTAAGTAATCCCTTACACTACTTATTACTGAGAAAAGTATGATTCAATCCAATACCATATACTTTATTGTCAAAAGGGATATTTGTGAATATACGTAGTGCCCCGTGCATTAAAAATATTTAAGAGACAACACTGAATAAATAACACATAGAAGACTGTGACATCACAGTATGCAAAACGGTATAAAACAGTACAGACAAAAACAATTGAAAAGGGTAAAACCATAAAAAACAATACAGCTAAGAACAATAAAAACAAAATAGCTTAAATAACATTGTGCACAGAAAATGCAAAACAATTTTAAAACTAAAAACCAGACGGCACAGACAGACCATAAAAACAGTCTTGTCTAAAGCTTCATGAAACAACTGCATAATGCTTACAGCCTTATTTAACAGTTCAATGTGTGTAGGCACTTGTAAATGATTTTTTTAGTGGTTCAGTTTGTGTAATATTTGTGTGCAGCGTGTAAATATAAAGGTGCAAATTTATACGTCTTATACGTGAAGTTATATGTCTTGAAGTCACTGAATCTGTATCTCTGCAGGCCCATGCCTCCAGATGAGTTGGTCAGGCTTATTGATCAGGCCAGTGAGAACAACATCACCATCGCCATTCTCACTCAGGTGAAGAGATTATTATCATAGCCTATAGCAAGTTATTCATTAAATAGCAAAGTTAGTGTCATTGTAGTGACATTGTATTAATAACATATCATCCTGTCTGTGTGCTTCTAACACAGGAAATCATTGTGTACTTGGCAATGAACATCAGAACTCAGCCCGGCCTGTTCAGTGAAATGTTCCGGCTTCGTATCGGTCTCATCATCCAGGTCATGGCTACTGAGCTGGCACAGTCCCTCAGATGCTCTGGTACCAGTGTTTATGTCTATGTTTATTTGGCAGACATTTTTTCCTAAGTAAATGTTTGACATTAGAATCATGGGTTGTATTGTAGAAACGTCCTGTGTTATGTCTTCAGTTAAAATAGGATGAGTATAAAAGAACCTTTTTTTTAAATTTGGTATTGCAGAAGTGAATCCTAACTAAATTTAAGATTATCGTAATTAGGTTGGGACATTCTGAAGATTCTAATCCTAGTTACCAAGGTTATCAAACTGTCAAGATGGCAACTAGAAGTGAAGAAGTTCCTGTAATATGGCTTCATAATCACACATGCAGAAACTACTACATTTGTGCGTCATTCTGTTTTGTAGACGAGGAGGCCACCGAGAGCCTGATGAGTCTGAGTCCCTCTGAGCTGAAGAATTTGTTGCATCACATTTTGAGTGGAAAAGAGTTTGGGGTGCAGAAAAGTGGTGAGTATATGATCAGTGTTTGTGTGTCACACAGTGTATGTCATTGTTTTAGAAATTGTATACCTGCGATGCAACCTGTATTAGAAGCTATATTCTAGCAGACATATTTCAAATCACCTGGCTCTGCCTGTGCACTTGATACAGGGGATATCAGTGGTTAACTCATCTTTCTGGCTGAAGAGCTGTGCTACTTAAAGGGGTCCTTCCGCGGAAAACCACTTTGAGTAGCTCTATTTACAATGTGGTGGGTCACAACAAGCAGTATATGCACGCAGCATTCCAAGACGTGAAATTCGACCCTCATGGTTTTACTGGTCATTGAAGGGTCGAGCTAACCAAAACGAGCGGATCAGAGCAGGCTAAACCTATCTACGTCACTAGGTCGTAAGCCCCGCCCAGAGCCATGTATGGCAAGCCCACATTTCAAAGGAAGAACAGTGGACAGAAGCTATAGGTGAGTGAAAGACAGTGAATTTGCCCAATCAGAGGTGCCTTATTGACATGTCATGGATATTCACGAGGGACACCAGAAAGGCCAGTCGTTCAACCACTAGACCTGTTCTAGCTTACAGAAAACAGCGTCAAGCAAGAGAACTAGGACATCATTTTTCACAGAAATGACACACAATGCATTGAACCATAGTGGCGACACAGAAATATGAATAAACATAACGATGAAAGGACCCCTTTAAAACTCTGTGAGTTAGCAGGGTTAGCTTCTGAAGGCAAGTTGCCCAGCACTGTATACCAATATATTTTTGTGTTCGGGTATAATCATGTTATATGTTTATAGTGTCTGTATACTGTACATAATGATTTCTTTCAATCTTGTGTGTCATTCTTCAGTTCGCTCTGTAGAAACAGGTGCTAGTCCTGCAATTTCCATCCATGAAGTTGGCAATGTGGGCGCTACGAAAAGCGAGAGAGCTGGCATTAGCAAACTCAAAACGGACATAAAGATGGTACGAAGTCCTATTCCATCTGCCTCCTACAAAAAAAATAATGTGGTAATCCGGCAGGAGTGTTAGTGGTTGCAGAAAGACATATGCCTAATTTAATATTTCCCTTGTAGTTGGAGGAACGCAGGTTGTCATGGTCAGAGGAGAGAAAGGTATCTCTGTGGTCTGATCAAGACCAGCCTTGCCTGGTTGGATCAGTTTAGCTACTGGTGCTAATTGTCCAGGTCTAATACAGTTGGGGAGTAATAAATGGATTACGAATAAATTACGGATTAAGGGAGAGGCGACCAATTCAGATTCTTGTTACTGATGGAATAAAATCTGCAAAAGATTGTTGATCAGGTTCATGGTGATCAGGGTGGTTTGGAGTGTAATTTAAATTGATCATAACACCGCTGATGTTTTATTTAAAACATAGGAATTTGTCCTGAAGTAAAAACTTCACATGCTTTTATCCACCCCTTTTGTCTCCTTCCTAGAGCCAGCATACACCCACTGTGGATGTAGAGCATGTAGATCCTGGGGTAAGAGGCACATCTCCAGAAAGCCGTTAATACCAGTTTTTACAGCACGGAAAGTAGATGCTGAGTACAGTATAGGCATCTTCAATTAGCCTGGTAAACCAGTCCCTTGTACTTCACCTTATTTTGTGCAGAGGTACAAAATGAAGTGAAGTACGAGGGGCTGGTTTACCAGACTAATCTTCAATGCCCTTTGGTATGATTTTAAATTGATACTTTCTTTGTAGAGGTGTCGGTTTCCATCCATTGAGTCTTTTGATGGAACCACTGGGCTCAGCAGTAGACCGTCGGCAGGGTCAGCAGTAGACAGTCGGCAGGGTCAGTGGCTCCGCAGAAGAAGGCTGGATGGGGCACTGAACAGAGTTCCTGTGGGCTTCTACCAGAAAGTGTGGAGGATCCTTCAGAAGGTAAGCAAGATCGTATAACCCACATGCTACACCAGATGGAACCAAAGCAGAAGTGTTTGCAGAGCAGAATTTCTGTTTTGAAGACTGGTGTATTTTTCTATTTGCAGTACTTGTGTGTCTGGTGTAGCCACTTTCTATTGATTATAGTGTAATCCACTGTAACAGTGTATGTCCTTTAACTGCTGTCTTGCTCGGTTTAGCTACAGCTTTAAGTGCCTTAAAAAGAGCTCAGATGATAGGGCCTGCATGTGTTGTCGATGGTGATTTCTCTCTTCGTATTTTCCTCAGTGCCATGGACTCTCCATCGAGGGATTTGTGCTCCCATCCTCAACTACAAGAGAGGTAAAACCTAATTACAACACTAAAAGTAAAGGTGTTGATCTTTTTCCCCACTAGTATTTTAGCGCTTCTGGCCTTCTGGTTCAGTTCTTTGTATTTTCCTGCATTCTAAAATGTACTTTTCATCCTTTAAGATGACACCTGGGGAAATAAAGTTTGCTGTGCATGTGGAGACGGTGCTGAACCGCGTACCCCAGCCTGAGTATCGTCAGCTGCTGGTGGAAGGAATTCTGGTGCTCACGATGCTTGCAGATGTGGACATCGACAGCATTGGCAGTATCATCCACGTGGAGAAAATAGTGCACATTGCTAATGACATGTTCTATAAGGATCAGGTGGGTTTACTAAAACACTTCTTTCACAAAGTGGTAAGATTTCAAATACTATTTAACGTCATATAACCTATATTATTAAAAGTTTAATTATATTATCTTGGTATATTGTTTGGCTCAAACCTGTGTTCTTTCCCCTACAGAAAGATCTGGGTGCAGAGGATAGTATTCTGGATAAAGACAAAGCCACAGGCATTTGCAGGCTGTTGTATGACAGCGCCCCTAGTGGCAGCTTTGGTACCATGACATACCTTACCAAGGCAGTGGCTATCTATGTTCAGGACTTCCTTCCAACTGGGTCCTGCGCATTACAGTAACTCCCATGCTGTTTTTAGATTGGTTGACCGGTATCACTGGCAGGTAATTGAGGTTGCAGTTATGATTATTATTTCTGTGAGATTAATTTAAACGGATGTATGTATGGAACATCTGTGAAACTGTCATGTAGTAGATGCTTCAGTAGGTCATTTCTTGTTGTCATACACATATGATCACCTGTCTGAGGCCAGTTCATTAAAGCCACAGTGGTAGTAAGAGGGATTAGTGAAACGGTTTTTGAGGTTAAAAAAATAATGTTCTCATTTTTGCCATTATGATGCCGTGTATGTTTCTTGAGAATAGTTATTTTGTCACATTAAATTTAGATGATGGCTTCTTTAAAGACCACCAAAAGTAGTGTGGGGTTTATAGTAAAAATTTAAAATAAGAATATCAGAATATTTTTAAGCAATTGTATGTTTATTGGGGCATTCCTGTTACTGCACAAGGCTGATGACAGCCTTAGTGTACATCAGTTAATCACCAGATTTTTACCAGAAATAAAAAACATGAAAGACTGCATGACCCGTGAGAGATTAGCACTTCAAATAACTGTACACCACAGGAATTGTAACTTATTTATTAAATTAATTTTTAGAGTGTTGAGACAATAAAAATAACTACACTTTTCACTGAAAAAAAAAACACTGTTTCGTTTACCTCTGTACATCTGTAGTGTGGTTATATTTTGCTGTGTTTATTAAGTGTTTATTAAAGGAGAATTACTTCATAATTATGGATTTCATTTTGTTGTGGAATGTCATACCAAAATGTCTACAGCTAAAGTGTTTTTGAATATCATCTGATGACACCAGGGAGAATGCTCTGAGACAATGCAAGCTGAATTTCATAAAACAAGTATGCAGTGTTTCATTTACATTAAATTAGGATTTACATTATATTAAAAGCATGCTAGTACACTTTTGAGGACTACATCCTTCTTAGTCAGCTGTTTTTCCGGTTTTCTGATGTGTTTCCCCATTGTTATGGCACATATAAAACCTCATTTGTACCGTGCTTGAATCGGTTTCTGTCCCTTTTCCACTGATGGATTTTCCAGGTCTTACATACCAAAATAGTGGGTAATCGGTACCTTTTACCAACTGACATAGACAGTAGTTGGGGTAGTTTTCCAGTCACTGCTATTTTGAAATGAGTCCCTGGTAGGGGGAAAAAAAGATTGTGCTTCCACTCTTGAATAACGTTTAAAGAGTGCTCCCTAGAGGCCTGGGAATTAAATGTTTTGTGATTAACCATTCCATTTACCATGGAAATGGATGGTTACATCACATGTTATGGTCTTAGCAATTGGAAGTGTGAGACCCCTTGAAACCATCTAGTTACATGTGAACTTGTTGAAATGTTGGTGTCTCACGCTCTGTGTGTGAGACTTGAAAGCCCTGCCCACTGAAGAGGCGTTGATTGACATGGATTTCACAGGAATCATGGCACCAACATCACCACGGACATCCTGCACAGTCCATCCAACCCTGGGACCTTACAGCAACTTCACATTGGGAAGAAGACGGGCTACCAGGTCATCAAGTGTCAGGAGAACAATTTACCAACCTTGTAAGGCCAAGCTGGGCTAGCAGACATCCGTTACACATCCAAACATTAAAGACCTGTTTTTATTATGAAGGGGCCACAAATTCAGTTATATCTCACAAGTCTTTGACATGTTTCTCAGAAATTCTGACTTTAATCTCAGACGTTATTTCTGATTTTTTTTTCTTGCACATCTGTGACTTCAATCTCAGAAATTCAAAGATTTCTTTCTTGGATTTATTTTACCGTCTATGGGTTCAACCTGTTTATCCGTATCTCTAGACATTTCTCAGAGAGAGACCCCAATACATCAGGAGGCGCTAATGTATTAATCAGTACGCGTAACTACAATAATGGACAATGAGAGGCTACATACCGGTGAGAAAGTTTCAAAATAAAGTTGTATATTGCCGTAATCAGTAGACGAATTTATTGCTACAGCACATACAAGGCCGTGGTTAAGTCATGGCCTTATTTATTTATGCCTTTAATCTAGTGTAAGCCACTAGACATAGTTGCACAGCTGTCGTATTGGAGCTACTGGAACTGGGTGCTTATTTCAGAAAAGTATTTCCTTTTTCATTGGCTTTCATCTGTTAATCTTGAAAGATTCGAATATATATGTTCCTTCTGTAAAGTGTGTCTTTCCCCATCTACATTTAGCATGTTAAGTAGGTAAGTGTTTAAAATAGCAGTAAATATTGTCCTCCTTCATAATTAAAGATGGGTAAGTTCTTTTATTTTGAAAGAATACGGAACGTTGGCCATATTTCCGGTGTTATCGCTCAGTACACGCCGCTTCAAGGCAACAACATTTCCACAATTCATTTTAATTTACACTAAATGAGTGACGACCAAAACCTCCGCAATGTCAAACGAAATGTCCACTATATATATAGCCCTGAATATATTGAAATCTGCGATTCTCTCTCAAAAGTTCAAAACCGGGTGAGACCAGCATTGAGCTTAACATTACATGCTAACCTAGACAGTCTAATGCTAAGCATGTTCAAAGTTGTTTCTGAGTGAGGTAAACTACTGTTGTTTGTTTTAACTGTATGCTGCATACTCTGCCTTTGACGACGAAAATTGTCTCCTTCACAGGCATCAATGGTACACTCCCTGATAGAGGCATATGGCTTAACAAAGTACATGAAGTAAGGTGGCTTGCAGAACAGTTACACTTACACCCAGTTACAATAGCCTTACGAATGTGTGGAGCATTGTCACGATGAAAGAGTAGTGTTAAAATCTTAACAACGGTCACAGTAATCTGTAAAATAAATAAATAAATTGTATTTATGAAATGGCCTACCTATTGCAGATGTATGGACCCAGGATGCGCTTAAACTGATCAAAGTTTGTATTCACTTGCAGAATAATAAAACCACAGGCTGCCACAATGGAGCAGATGGCGGCATTTCATACAGGCTCTTACCTGGAGCACCTACACAAAATCAGCCAGGATGGGGACAATGATGATCCTCAGTCTTCTGATTTTGGGTTAGGTATGACACCGAAAACAGATTTTTGCACTGGCCTGGGCTCTATGTCAGTGCTGTTAATGGTTTAGGCTACTGCTGCTCTCCCAAGTCCATTTCTTTCAAACTTTCTTTATATAGAGGTCAGCAGACCTGATTGTGTTTCTGTTGAAGACATGAACATACTTTTGAGTGAACTTCCACTAAATTTCTGTCCTGCATTTAATGTGGCATATCCGCTTTGTTTGTATGGTAGATCTCTCTGTTTACAGCACAGTTACATGCTAAAGAAAGGTTTTATTTTATTTTCCAGCTTTACATATCTCTATTTTTTCTGTTTTCCTGTTTTATTTGCATACGTTGAATTAAAATATAACTCTTTCATTTGACATTTACCTGACCCCTCCTGCTCTCTGTCTCCCATGTGCCCCTTAGGCTACGACTGTCCTGTGGTGGAGGGCATCTTTGACTATGCTGCAGCTGTTGGTGGTGCCTCGCTCACGGCTGCTCAGTCTCTGGTGGATGGAAAATGTGACGTTGCCATCAACTGGGCTGGGGGGTGGCACCATGCCAAGAAGTAAGTGGACTGGAATATCAGACCTTTTCAAGTCTGATATGTTAACTTCACCTACCTGTTTTTGATATTAAAGGGAGACTGCTATCTAATATCTAGATCAGTCGTGGCACAGCTCCTTAATCAGGTAGAAGAGTTGATCAGTAAAATCACCTATATTAAGCACACAGGTAGAATATGTGTTACTGCATTGTAGCCTCTAAATCAGGATTACCAATTGCTGATCTATATAAACAGGTATATAACTATAAAAATACATACATACACACACATATATATACAGTATGTCACAAAAGTGAGTACACTCCTAACATTTTTGTACTTTTTTTTATTATATCTTTCCATGGGAGATGTCTAAAGATATAATACTTTTCTACAACGTAAAGTAGGCAGTGTACAGCTTAAATAACAGTGCAAATTTGCTGTTTCCTCAAAATAACTCAACACACAACCATTAATGTCTAACAGCAAATTTGCACTGTTATATAAGCTGTACACTGCCTACTTTACGTTGTAGAAAAGTATTATATCTTTAGACTTCTCCCATGGAAAGATATAATTTAAAAAGTACAAAAATGTTAGGGGTGTACTCACTTTTGTGACATACTGGATATATATGTATGCTTTATTTATGGTAAGGAGAAACACCCCCATTAAAATGTGTTCTACACATTAACATACATAACATTCTGAGTACCTATCTCGCTGTCTCTCCTCCCAGGGACGAGGCATCTGGATTCTGCTATGTGAACGATGCTGTCCTTGGCATCCTAAAGCTAAGGGAGAAGTATGACCGTGTGCTCTACGTAGATGTGGACCTTCATCATGGTGATGGTAAAAGGGGCCATTTAACCTTTTTATTACTTTAACCAAACAAAGCAGTTACTTAAGCACTAATTACTTGTATTTACCTGTCATTATGCCTCCCACTGCACCACATTAACATTACAGTGTGAAAATGCCATTATGTTCATGTACAGTGAAGAGAAAAACAACAAAAACAAGCACACAATTGTTGATAGCCCCGGGTGATGATTTTATAGCACAATTTTCAAACTACTTCATAACATCACTAGTTATACCAATGGCTGTTAAGTTCAGATTCTTCTTTACCAAAACTCTTTCATAAATGTGCTACATGTCTCTGCACGTGTTTTCTAACAAGTACAGATGGCAGAAAATAGGCATTTAAATCTACAACAACTGAAAGAGTGCTCTAATAAGCACTTCATTGCCAAATATTTTGACCATTAAAGAAATATGTTTATGTATGTATACTAACTAGTCTAATAAATACTGATTTGTAAATGAACACTACTGCCATCTGATATTGGCCTATTACTCGTATGGCTTGTGACTTTAGGCAGACTTTTATGGTCTGCAAATTAACCACACTACGCTATCCCATTAGCCACAGCAAGGTTTTGGACACAGCGTTGGTCTTTATCGCATTTGCACTCTTCAGTCAGCCTTAGTCTTAAACACATTGTCATTGGTCAGCTAGCCCACTGTGTTCTCATTGGACATTAATGCTACAGAAGAAGAATAAAGATCTGTGGATTGAGTACTTTACTCACAGTACAGTTAAATGCCTTGAGGTGGTTGGTCCGGTTTATAAAAGTTTGCCTTTCTCCACACAGGAGTGGAGGATGCTTTTACGTTCACTTCCAAAGTTATGACTGTGTCGCTGCACAAATTCTCGCCCGGCTTTTTCCCAGGTAAGCATTTCTTCTTTGGTTTTGCTTTAACCCATTAAAGCCTAATGTGTGCTGAAATATAAGCCATTGTCAAAAAGGCATTGCTTTCTGTCTACACCTGTCTCTAAAGCCTCTCTATACTACCCCATCAACACAACATTGAAGCATACAGAGGTTATAGGCTATAATATTGTTGCTCCCTGAAGTCTTTCCTGTAACACTTATAAGACCCACAGTATATGAAGATAAAATACAATAGTAATAGTACAAGCAATTACATAAAATACATTTATAGTAAACATATAAAATATGAAAATTAAATGGTAATAAAACATGAAAAGGATGTAAAAGAGTAAAGTGCCGTTCCTGTTACCATTTTTTAAATTATTATTTTGAATAATCTTTATAAATAACTATCCATTTTTCCCCCTTGCACTGTTTTCATACCAAACTGTGGTGCGGTGTGTATCATTCCACCCCTTACATATCTAGGTCTAGTGGAATGGCGGCTGTGACGTCTACTTTGAGACTATTTCCATGGTCATTAGCATATGCATACCCATGATGCTGTCAGAGGCTTTTTTTCATAAGAGCTCTGCACTGTAGGCACAGGTGACATGACAGACACAGGCCTGGGGAAAGGACGCTGGTATACTGTCAATGTTCCACTGGAAGATGGCATAGGAGATGACCGATACTATCATGTATTCACCAGGTACATTACCTTTCCTTTCTTATTTGGAGACATCTACATGTATGGTTAACTCATCTACTACAATAATAGTGTGGTAATGAAACTCAGTACAAAATCTCACCAAATCCAACGATTTATTTACAATCGAGAAGGTCATAAATAGTTGTTTAGGGTTTAGGCTAGGCTCCTTGCCTTCTGTGAAGGGCAGTCTTAATGGTTCAGCATACCAAGGCTGTTTGGACAATGCTATGCGTCCAACTTTGTAGCAACAGTTTTGAGAAGTCCTTTTTTATATTGACCTGTTGATTTAGATGTGAAAGAACTTAACTGGCCCTCACAAGCTGTTTTCAGACTTCCAGTCCAGTGTCGGAGCTGGTTCCCACACCAGTTTTAGTGGCAACCAAAGTGCTTCTTCGTGAACTGCTCATGTTCATACCATAATGTAAACCCATGACACGCCATTGACAGAGGCCACCAAAAGAAACATGTTGGTTCTTGAAAACTCTGATTTCCCATGTGAACGTCGGCCGTTTGAAGATTAGGGGCAGGAACCAGCACTGGCATGGTTCTCAGTCAGTCTGAAAACACCTACAGAGCCCTGGCCTCAACTGCATTGACCACCTTCAGTATAAACCAGAACCAAGATTAGGCTTTCTTGTACAATATCAGTGCTCAACCTTATATTGCTCTGTGGAATTAATAGGTATAAATTAAAAAAAAAATGTTCCAAAACGTTGTGGGAAGCCTTCCAAGAAGAGTAAAAGCATCATTCTACATTAAAAAGTACCAAATACACCTGTCCATATAGTGTATGTAACTCAAGCCTTAGTAGAAGAGTGCTGTCCATTTCTCAGTTTCTTATCAAACTAAAGCAGACATGGGCTAATTAAACAAATTATACATCTGCTGTTACATTCATTTACTATAGTCTTTACTATCATTTACTATATAACTTTTACTATATAAATTAATGTGTTGTGCTCTTGTTTTGTTGCTACAGTGTGATGCAGCAGGTGCAGACGTTGTTTAATCCAGAGGCTGTCGTAATGCAGCTTGGGGCAGACACCATTGCAGGTGACCCCATGTGTTCGTTCAACATGACACCTGTGGGAATAGGCAGGTGCCTGCAGTACGTCTTGGAATGGGAGCTGCCTACACTGTTGCTTGGAGGAGGTTTGTTTGTTTCTTTGTTTTGTGTATGGTGACACACTCACTTTCATACCTTTTTAAATCATCCATAGTGGTGCTCTGTCATTGCAGATGTTGAGTTGATATGAATTAGATATTGCCATTTTGGTGATAATTAGGCTGTTTAATAGCAAATATAATTTAGAAATTAAAATAGTTCATTCAAAAAGAAGATAAGTCTTTTGACAATCTAGGCAAGATAGGAGCTCAGTCCCTGCACGCATTGAGCTTTTACTCATTACTCAGGTAATCAGTCTAAATTGGTTCATGGTTTACTTTTCTTTTTTTCTCCCTGTTTTTCTATTTCTCGTTTATTTTGTGTTTTGTGTTTCATTTTTGTTTCACTCTTTCTTTTCATGCTGTTGTGCTGCTCTGGGTGGAATCAGGAGGTTACAATCTTGCCAACACAGCACGCTGTTGGGTGTATCTAACAGGCACTCTCCTGGGTCAGTCGTTGGCATCGGAGATCCCAGACCACGAGGTAAAAATCCTGCCTGCCTTATATTAGAGCTGCTGCCTCTGTCCCTGCTTTTCCTTCTATTCTAGGCCCCCATTTTGTCCAACTCTGCTGAGTCACTCCATCTAATCAAAGAGTGTCTGCTGGCTCTGAATAAGTGGGTCTGTTTTCAGGTGATTGGACGGGAGTGTGTGTGTGTGTGTGTGTGTGTGTGTGTGTGTGTGTGTGTGTGTGTGGCTGCTTTGCCAACAATAGTTTTTTGTCCGAACTGATTTACAGAGGAACACTATTTTCTCTGCTACCCGTGGTCTTCCTCCAGTCCCCTATACAGAAACACTTCACTAGGGCATGAAGTTGCTTTTTCAAAGGGAGATTGTAAATTCTCCATATAATTACTTGAGTAAAAGAGAGAGGACAGGATGAAGATGGATAGAGAGGTATTTCTTAAACCTACAGTAAGGTAGAGATATCGTTCTGTCCTCTATGCCTTTGGTGACTCACAAAGAGGGTCTTTCTGTAGTTGTGGTAGAGGTTTTTCATGGTCAACTAAATAAAAGCTGCTCTTGTCTCTGAGCCTGACCTTTACCATGTGTGTGACCCATGGTAACCTCATTACGAGACGCCACTGAAACACAGCTACTCTCTGTGTGCTGTTCTCTGCGAGCTCTGTGACATGGGCAAGGAATGAAAGAGATAACAAAATCAGACAACAGGATTGAGTCAGATTTTTTCAACCTACTACTGGTGCTCCTTGCTGAAAAATGTAGGAACTCCCCCAAGAAAAAAAAAACAACTTTTTTTTGTAAAGAAGGCTTAACATAGCATGGCACTTTGGTAGTAGTATTATCATGGTCTTAAACCTACTTACGTATTTTCTTTCATTTACCAACAATTTCCTCTCCAGAAATTGTTCTTTGTTCAGAACTGAATCTACGCACATGCACATTTAAGCGATAGTTTGTTAAAACAAGTTCATACAAGATTGACGTTAATTATGGCAATTTAGTTTTAATTCTACAGCTTAGAAAACGATAATGATTTAACCCCGATTTAAACATAATGCATTGTATAAAAATTTAATATAAATGGTTTAGATTGGAATGGATTGTGCGCCATTGCGTGGTTTTAATGAATAAGGCGACAGCTCTATATGTTGGAACCTTTGTAGTCACTGTTAGCGCTATTACATTGATTGTTGCATGCACCAATTGGATAGAACTCCAGAGTTTATAAAAATTGGCATAGAAAACATGAGTTGTGTTTTATTCATTCTACTATAGAAAGTTCATAAAATACAAACTTATGAGAATTCCTAAGAAGATATTGGTGAATTAGGGCCAATTGTTGGCGTTTACAAGGTTTTCAGGAAATGTCGGTAAAAGCCTAGTATGCATAAATGCCTTGGCCTTTAAGGATGATGGCTCACGTTTTCTAGCTAGCCCGCAATAACAATGTGTGCCTTATGATAAAAGTGATAGTAGTAATGGATAATATTACTATTATTATTGCAAAAAGAGATAACGACAACATTACAGCATTGTGTAGGTGCATATATTGATGCAATGCCCTATGTCTGGGTTGCATTCCTTCCATTAGACCCTGGTCATTCAGGTGAATGGACGTGTTGTTAAGGCTGAGCATTCTGCACATTGTATGGTAAAGGCCAAGATGCCTGAAGATCCTGAGTATCTAGACATACAAGAGACATTATAGATGTAAAAAAGTCATATATAAGCACAAGACACTGCAGGCAACAAACATTGTACTAATTAGTCCCGTGTATTATCCCATTCTGGCATTTAAATGGAATGGTTTTCATGTCCCTTTATATTTTTCTCAGTCAAAAATAACTGGTTTCATGCTCATTAAAATTGCAGAAAAATGTCAGAAAAGCGAACAAAGCTGAGCATCTGTAAAGAGAGGACTGCAAAAGTCTGTTATCAGCCCAAAGTAAGACATAGGTTGTTTTTTGCACAGACCCCATATCACATATTTAGTCCTGCCCAAAATAATCCAGTGGTATTCTGTTGTGTGCTCAAATCTCAACGCAACTTTCTTCAGTCTTTGAGAACCCTGCTGTGTCTTGCCTCTTCACCCGTCCTCTCTTGGACTCTCCATCTCAGGTGGTGTCTCACAAAACCATGAAAGACCAGTCCTCTTACGTCACTACTGTCCTCCATCTCCCTCAGGACCACTACTTTAACCACTCGGGTGCACTGTTATTGTGTGTCCAACCATGCCATACAAAACACTGGTATGCCCAGCATTAATCAATTTTTAAAGAATAATAATATTAATAATAACAATTACACATCTAAATCACATCACAAATCTAAAATGCAGCAAAAGAGCTCAAAACTAGGATAAGGAAAAAAACTGGAAGTTTAAAAAGTTTTGAAATACGTTTGCTTGCTAAAGAGAAATGATTTAATCATTTAAAAACACTTTGTGGATTGTGGTGCCATCAAGGTGTCAGCTAAAGTATTTCACAAATGTGCAGCAGCAGCAGAGAGACCAATCGCCCCATGGTGCTGTGTCTTATTCTTGGTATATGGGGGACTGTTTGAGTGAGTACAGCGGAGAGTGCGTATTGTGGTTAGTGGAAACAGAAGTTCTTGGAGCGGAACGGAATGGCTATAAGAAGGGTACGAATAGAAAGGAATTTGGAGCAGAAATTGAGTTAATGGGATAAAGAATGGAAACAAGGAAAGAGCCATGAAACAAAAGACACTTTGTGTCTGAGGGTCTTTCCCCTCCTCTTTGTGTCTCAGGTGCCTCATGTCCGTAGCAGCGAGAAAGCCATACCTCCATTACTCACACACAAGCAGCGCAGATCAGAGGTAGCTGGAACAAGCATACAACGGGTTCATTCATAGGTCTACAGTAAGAAAAAAAACAGCTAGCCAGCTAGCTCACTACTCAAAACTCATACTCCTTCTTCATTGACCAAAGTGGCATATGTACTAAACAATATCGACAGTAATAATAATGGTAACTGTTGGGGCCCACAGAGTGAAACACAAGTCGAATTTCGTCTGTTAAAATTTTGCCTTGGTAGTGTGGTTGTGAATACTTCTTCTCTGTGACGTAGCCAGCTGTCACTAGTAGCGAGCAATCTGGCCATTGGAATGACTTTGCATCTTGGCTACTGTCATATCATGTTGCTGGCCAGCCCATCATGGTACTGTTGCTGGCTGGCCAACATAGCAGTCCAGCTAGCTAGACTTCAGCTAATGGCAGCCTTGCAAAAACTTGTTTGAAATTGCAAAAGAGGTGATCTACAGGGTCAAGCGGGGAATTTCACTTCCATACAAATGAATGAGAGTGAAGCACCATTTCCCTGCGTTTTACCCTATGGACAAAAGTGCATCCATGTCATTCCAGAGACCCATGTTTAACTCCGGCCTGAGGTCATTTCCCAATCCCACCCCAGATCTCTCATTTTCTGTCAATCCCATTCACATTCCTATCTGGCCCAACAAATAACTTTAAAATTTGTAATAATAATGTATTCCACATTATATAAAAGTACATTTCACTCACTGGTAATGTATCTGTCAGTGCCACTTCTAGGTCATGATATCAGCAGTAAAGAACACTTCCCATCAAAAATGACTTGCTTACTGCAAATAAACTAACCGCTTTAAAGACATCTCTACAGAGAAATACAGTGTAAAATGTGTGCCTATGTGTGTGTATGCATGACGTGTATATGGTACTGGACACCTTAATTTCCTTTGGGATAAATAAAGTAGTCTACTACATTACTACTGCTACTACTACTACTACTCCCAATACTACTACTATTATACTACCAAGGAAGCATGAAGCTACTTTGAGCTTTTTTAATAGTTTAAAAATAGCGATGTCTTTAAGCTGCTGCAGTGCCTCAATAGTATGGTGAGCCTTTTCAATAAAAAGATACAAATAATAACGTTTGGAACGCAGCAGGTTAGCATAGGTTTGCTACTTAGCAAACATACCAACTCATCATGTTTTAACATACCCAAAGTTCATTTTACACGAGATTTCTCATTTTATGGTAGTGTACTTGGACATGATTTTGTTTTGCACAAATGTCCATAACTGGCTATCTGTAATAATGCAGCATTCTTTTAACCTCCTTAGACCCCGGATATACATTTTTAATGTGTTTATGTTTTACAGTTATTTTGGTTTAATAGGACCTTATTAGTCTACAAGTCAATTGGATTTGCCAGATTATCAGGTAAATACTTATTAATTAGATGACTGTAAAAGAAAAGGTTACCAGTTTGCATGTTTTCTGTTTAGTTCTTTACAGAGTACGGACCGGACTATTCACTGGAGATCAGCCCAAGCTGCAGACCTGACCGGAATGAGGCCCAGCATATAGACAGAGTCATCAGCACTGTCAGAGGTGACTATTACTGCTACCGTTTCCTTGTAACATCACAGCCTCAGACACACATACAGTGCTACACTTGGCAAATTAATGTACAAATATAAAAAAATACAAATACAATTTATATAAAGTTTAAGAGCTCATTTGCAGTTTTAGTGGTATTTGTGCTCCCTGAGTATCGAATGTCCTTCATGATGTTAGCACTTTGCTCTGCCAGTTAGGTAATGGATAGTCATTATAGGTTCTTCAGAAGGCTAATATAATTTATGGGTAGAAAATCTATATATCAATATATAGAATATCTATATATCAAAGGGGCTTTATTAACTCTGCCCAGGAGGTAATGTTTTTGTCTGTCTGTCTGTCTATCAGCCAGCCTGTCAGCAAAATAACTAAAAAAGTTATGAATGTATTGCTCTCAAATTTTTACAGTATGTTTGTATTCTGCCTACCTTGAGGTGATTCTTTTCTTTGGTGGAAATAGGTTAATTGGTTACTCCACGAAAAAATCGTAAAATTAATATTATGAGAAATCCCACTGACCCCCCCCAAAAAAGAGTGGGGAACTGCGCTCACTCTCCAAGTGCTTTTCTAGTTTGAAATGTTATATTTAGATACGCCTTTATGGTCCATATAGTGAAAATGTTGTTAACGCTATCTGTACCACCATTCAGTGCAAGCCTCACAAGCATGCCAAATACATAAGGACATTACACAGCCTTATCCCCATCCCCATGACGCCCCTCTCCACAGCCAACATATACATAGCATATACACAAACATAAACACAAACAGAATAGCTACATCAGCCCTTATTGCTGCCAGGTGCCTTCATTTATATTTGATTTCTTGCATGTCTCTTTGTGCTTTCCAATTATGACTGTGTTCCTCCTCTGCTTGTTTACAGCAAATCTGAAGAATGTAGTTTAAGAGTTGGCCCTGGGCTCACGTTTTCCAAATCAACCCTGCTTGCCTAATGAAGACAGTATGTGGAAACCGTTGCCAGAGGGGAGCTGTACAAAATATCCCTTCAATGTTTCCAAGGAATCTGCTGTAATATGTATATGAATATTGAACATAGATTTTTAAATCCCATTTTTAGCATTTTAGTTTTTAAGGATGCATTCTCCAAAAATACAGGATGACACAATTGACACAATTGGACCAAAATTCAGCTTCAGTCTCTGTGTCCCCTTAATGAGCAGCGTCTAAACTAAGTCAAAGGAAAGTACATTTGGCTCATATGGTTCTGCTACACCAGTTAATATGTATTTGTATATTAGCCAAATTTTAAAATGTCACCAATTGTATTGGTAAATGAAATTGATTGATCCATGCTGTTCGAGATTTATTGAAATGTTTGGTGGTTAGTTGTACAATGTTGTGGAAAAGGGTGCATGTTGTGCTATGCGTCACTTTTGCCTTTTAGTAGATTATACCTTTCTTTTTCAAAATGTATTGCTTTTAATAAATTGTTGCCTTTTTAATTTTCTTGTGGAGAGTGGCAGGACTTTTCCATTTCATCCAATTATTTACCCCCAGCAACTGTTCTGTATGGCCCAAAGTGACAAATGTAGCAGTAGGGCCTGTTAAATATGAAATTAATATAGTGTAGCAGGTATTACGATAGTTAGATGATATTGAATGATTTAACTTGGCAGACAGTCAGCACATTTAACTTGGGAAGTAGACTCCTTACCATGATATGATTGTAAATCTGAATATGTTTGACAAAATGTGTTACAATTCCATACACTTTTTCTTTGATATAATTTACACACCATGACTAGGTCAGACAGCTTTTATTAGTCATGTGTCAGAGTGACTAACACGTCTTTGAAAACTTTGAGGACAGTATTTTTTGGGCTTGTAGCATGATTTGGGATTGGCCTTTGACTTGCTCTCCAAATTTAGAACAAAGACCAAATTTTTATTTTAATCCTAAAAACAAACTTCCACAATATGTACAATAATATGTTTAATGGAATTTAGTCCACATGGTGGTAAAAGAAAAGCATTTTGGAATATAATTTATGGACAGCGTGGGTCAGAAGGTAAAAATTGTCCACACATTCCTTTAGAGGTCCTGAACTGAAAAGTAAAGAAGGTAGTCCAAGGACACAGAAGTGATAGAAAGATACATGCTACTGAACACCGTTTAACGTAAGGCTATACATTTTTGTAAAATAATGGTTAACTTCCATTATCGACATTAGTGTCGTGATGAAGTGTCATAAGATACGAACCAAACGACCTGAACTCCTCGTGGGTGGTGCTCTTAATAAGGTGTCCACCCATACGGTCCGCATCTTGTTGCTCAGACGACACTAAATAGTGAGAGTATGGTCAGAGGTTGAGGATGTAGAGAAAATTCATTTAGCAGATACGCAGCCAAGCCTTTAAATCCAATAGAAACTCTATTTGAAGTTTTGTATGTTCCTTCTGTAAATGTAGCTAAAACATTTACGCGCAATGGTGTTGAATTTTCGCCTTACAGACGAGTCCTGTCCATAGTGAAATAACAGTTTAGGTGCTGGCTTGTGCCTGTCTGGATAATAAACGGGTTGGACTTACCGAAACACGGTAGAGTAAGCCTGTTTTGAAGAGGTAAGTTCGCAGTTGCAATCCTAATGTAACTTCATTTATAATGTTAATCTCTGCAGTTAAACAAGTGGAGACTTATGCAGTATTTCCCCCCGAACAAACAAACGGCGAGGCTATTATTATGATTCAAGCCAAAACTAAAAAATAGTTTTTAAATTGAGGGGGGAAACACGGTTGTTGCCTTGAACAACACATAGGGTAATTCTTAACATCGGATCAAGAACTAGTGGTGTGCTTTTGCTTTCTTGGCGTTTGCTTTATAATGTTGAGTGTTCAGCTGTCAGAGTTGAATTACCAGTGTGATAACTATCTGGACTTAGATGTGTGATTTATAGATGGCTTCTGTTTTAGTTTGTTACATTATTTTTTCCAGCTGTCAAGAGACGCTTTTGTCCATCAAAGGTTACTCAAAAATGTTTCAATTCAACAAAGGAGTAGTAATGTAAGGGGACGGATAATATGATTCAATGTAAGTGTATAGGACTATTCCAGCCAAAACAACAATTACATTTTCCTTAACAAAAGAAGCTATGTGTGTGTGGTAGGATGGAGTTCAGAGGTTGGCTTTCATTAAGTGATTACCCTCTTTGGCACCAAAACAGGGATGCATTGTGCATGACTGTTTTATTGACTGCACAAGCCGCAAGTTAGACTTAAGTAGATAGGATTTCTTGGCCCATAACAACTATTGAATGACCTGTGGTTGCCCATTTTGAGATACATTAATCATGATTGTCAGAGTAAGGTAAGTAAGGCAATAGTCAAACCAGTAGTGTAGATTCCATCGACATAAAACAGCAGGGAGGATGCACTGACATAGATGATGTCAGATCTTATTTATTTTTCCTCTCTATAGACTGAAAGGCAAGCTAATATTGAGGCTGTGATGTTAAGCTGATTACATTACATTAGCATTATAATATGATGACATCAACATTATCTACATTTTCTTCCAAAGGTGTCCCCTGAAGATGAGATGAGCGTCCTATTCCCTGACTGCAGCATGAAAGACTCTGACTCAGTGACTATTCTTCACCATTCTAGCCCTGCAAACACCAGCTCACAGTTTCCCCCCTCACTTCTCTATAGCGGGGCCCCAGCCACAGGGAAAGCACCGCCCTTCTGCCTGCAGTCTGGCCCACACCTGCTTGCTAGCATGCAGCTCCAGAAACTCAACAGCCATTATCAGAGTCTCGTTGGTGCAACAGGGACCAACGTATCTTCAAGAGGCTATGGGATGCTTCCGTTGGGGATGCAGACCTCAGCTGGTCCAGGAGTGAACCAGGGTCCAGGGATTGTTGACCCCGTCCCAGTGGATGAGGAAGTTCTAATGTCACTGGCTATGGAGTTTGGCTTAGACCAAGCTAAGGAGTTACCAGAACTTTGGCTTGGCCAGAACGAGTTTGATTTTATCTCTAATGTAGGCCTACCTAGTGGATGCTGACCCTTATATGACACAGATATGATTCTACCTTAATCAACTTTTATATTTTTGTTTTTACCCATCAATATTTAAGGGATTATTGGACACTTTTGTGTAATCTCTATAATTAGCCTAGTTTTGTGTTGTACTTGTACAGTATGTGTGCTGTTAAGTGTTGAGGCCTACATGGAGCACAAATGTTTGTAGCCTACAGCCTGAAGCGTTGTGATGTCAAAAGGACAAGACCTAGCTTTGGGCTTTAGTTGTAAGCCCCTTTAGTTATATGTTAAAATCTTGCTGTGTTTATCTCTTTGCATAGATATGAATATAGCTCAAACGTATAATAAAAGTAAACTGGGTGTCATTTTTAATTTATGTTTTTAAGGTTAATTGGTTACACAGTCTGGAAAATGAGATGGCAATCAAGAAGACAGAAGCTTGCAATGAACAATCTTACAACATCAAAAGGGGGGATAAGGAATACAAAAAAATTAGCACTGACAGTTCAAACATCAGCCAGTACATCAATGTTGTATATCTTTAACCTGTGCTAATATTGGTTAGTATTGTCTACATGAGGCAAACAAAACTGATTGTATCATACATACAAGTGGGGCAATGGTGGTCTGGCAGTTAAGGCAAGGAACCTGTGACTGCAGGGCCACAGGTTCAAATCCACTGGGTTAGTAACAGACCTGTGAACACAGAGCCAGTGCCAGAACTGCCACTGAGATACACTGAGCATGGTACCTTTCCCACATATTGCGTCCTGGGCACCATAAATTGTCATGACTGCCATTGCTCATGTGTGAACTGCAGAGGTTACATTTCATTGTGTGCACTGTGTGGTATTTTGTAGTGTGCTGTAATCATAATGACAAATGTTATAAAATGTATTATACGACTCTTTAGAATTATATTACATTTATAATGTTGAATATGGAGTTCTGTGATTTTGAATTAGAATTCTGCTAACTTTTAAGTCGTATCAAAAGCAATATTATGATTGGCTCAATAGTTGTTTAGTTGATTAGTTAGTTAGTCTTAATAAATTCTTGAAAAATATATCTTGCATTTGAAGGTATTTAATTTTGATGTTTTTTTCACTAACCAAATTATGTTAACATGGTCTGATTTTGGTATATCTCGCCTTTCCTTTTTTTTTATTCATGCATTAGATTAGATTAGATTCAACTTTATTGAACTTTATGTTTTTAGTGCATTAAAATATGCATTGTGTTTGTTTGTGCGGCAAAAACACTTATCAAACGGATATAACGGATAAGTCATTTTGCACTGATTGAAATGACATGGATCAGCAGTTATGCTTTTCTTATTCCACTCACTTTTGATAACCTCAAGATAAGGTATTTCCAGAGATGTAATGCTTAAGTGGATCTTAAGTGAGAACAAATGCTAATTTGTTTGAATGAAACCCTATGGGGAAAATGCTAAGCTACACTCAACTAACTTCTATTTTGAGAAAAGAAGACAATAGAAAAGGCATTCCTGATGTCAGGTGGCAGTTGGTTCCACAGCTGAGCGCCAGCAAAAGAGAAGACTCTGTTCCCTCTTTTCTTATGCCTGGACTGTGGGACATGGAGACCTCGGGAGGTTATGAAAGCATGGATTACTCATTTCAATTCATTGGATAACAGAACAGACTTGAGTTTGGAAAATATTCTTAATTAATAAAAACTGGTCTTTCCAACAGATGAGTTTTATCTTTCCACGTTGAGATTGGAGTCTAAAATAACATCCAGGTTAAGTGCATGGGAGTTAACATCTATAGTTTTAACATTTAAGTTTTAATGATAAAAGACTGGCTTATCTCTACTCAGAAAATCTCAGGTATTTCTTAACGGCATGTGAACTTTTTAGTGCTGCCATCTAGTGGCTCTTTTCTAAATGTTCTGTAAATTCATTGCCGACAGCCATGGCCCATCACATTATTTGTGAGCACCGATCTGATTAAAATGCTCTAAGTCCAGTGGTCTTTTAAAGATCACATGTCACTATCACGTTGATCTTTTTAGGTTCAGTCACCACCAGAAATCAGTGGTATTTGCGATTCATATTGCTGGAAAACCATAAATAATATTTAGGACTAACGTTTAGGCCTTATGAAGTGGATGTTAGGGAAGGTAGAGGCCCCTGTGCTGGACTTGGAAAACCTTTGGCCTGGCAGTCACCTAAAAAAAAAGAAACATTACAAGTGGAAACATTTAAGTGGATGAGTATTCAGGCCTAGTTACCTATAAATGAGCACTTAACACCCATCTTTACAGTGACCAATAATTTGTGTAGGCCTAAACAATGAAAATGTTCCCAGACATAGTTTTTAATGTACCATTCATAAAAATATATGCAGACAGCTGTTAACTATAGCTTAGGTCTAAATATTTTTAAAAAAAAAACCTGACAGAACATTTATGCTTAAATATCTTCAGCCTGTCATAAAAATCCATTCCATTCTGATGCTTTGATAGATATATTTGCCTGGATTTTCTTGTTTTATACTTAACACATTAAGTGTAAGTAGCCTATACTTGCGATGTTACTAAGTAGCCTAGACATGGCATTTTGCAAAGCCATTTATTTTCTTAATACTATACACAATAACATTATATGAATACAATATAGTAATCACCATACTATACGCAATGTAGTTTCAAACTATGTTTTAAAAAGCTATTTAAAGCTATTTAGCCTAAACAATCACCATGTTTAAATTCGCGTTTATTTAAACATTCTGGCGGCTGCGCAGTTTGTCCCTCTACTTTCGCCGTAGTTGGGCTTATCTTCTTTGGGCAGGAAGTGAACAGTCCTTTCTGCATACTCCAACATGGTGAGTGGCCTTGTCCTAAAATCTTAGGAAGTGTAATCATAAGTCATCAACTGTTTCACGATTCCTAACTTTTCTTTTCTCGACCTATTTCTGTTCATGTACAAGTGTAGTGCATTTAACCTTGTATATTGAAGGAAAATAAGCAACGATGTGGATAAAATGTTTAATTTAAGAATGGGACTTAGCCACATAAGCTAACCATAGTCGATGTGGCCACCGAGTTACTTCAAGCTATGTTGTTTTTTACTTACGGCTGGACCACTCACATTGCTGACATGTAGTTGTAGTAAAATGCTGGAGACATTCGCCAAGTTTACACATTTTAAGTATTTGTTTCACTGGCCCTGAGTATCATTTTTGTTAGAATTGGTGAAGCTGCAAGACTCACTAGGCCGCGGTCTCAGTCATCAGCCGGATAGGCTACATGTTTCATTTTGGTAGCGTACTGCGGCTAGTAGTTAGCTCGTCCACCTTAGTTCCTTGTGACCATAACTTAGAAATGGAATTCTGAGGCTGATCAGAGTTAGCTGGTTAAAAGAGAGTACGCCAATATACGCATTTTAACGTTCCATTTTTATTCCTAAAGGCCCGAGGACCGAAGAAGCACCTCAAGCGTGTTGCGGCGCCCAAGCATTGGATGCTTGATAAGCTGACCGGAGTATTTGTAAGTTAACGGGTCACAGTCATTCAGAATACACACAGTAACTGTGAAGTGATTTGCCCTCTGTCGGTATTGTAGCTTTTGCAACTAAGTATTTTTATTACGGTAAATTGACCAAGTTCCAACAAATTTCAGGCTCCTCGTCCCTCCACTGGGCCCCACAAGCTCAGGGAATGTCTGCCCCTCATCATCTTCCTGAGGAACCGGCTGAAGTATGCTCTGACAGGAGATGAAGTCAAGAAGATCTGCATGCAGAGGTTCATCAAGATCGATGGCAAGGTCCGCACGGATGTTACCTATCCTGCTGGATTCATGGGTGAGTTATCCTTTAATATTTGTATGGGACTATGCGTTGTCAACTGTTTTATAACTGAACTGAACTGAACTGATGCAGTTTTAACTCTTAACTACAATTCTATAAATGGTCTTCCTTTTGTTTTGGAGGTTGTTGTATGTTCAATTGAATTAAGTCGGTTTGCTTGTGAAGCATCCGGACATGTTGCTAGGCACAGCACATTTACTAAAGCAGGTGTAAAGGCCTATTGCGTCTCATATGTTATAGTAGTGTGTATATGGTTAGCTGTAAGCGGTTAGATCAGCATCAGGTAGCACAATGATTGCTTCAAATAAGTCTTGAGTATGTTAAGTGTAGATTGGTACATTCATGTAGCATGATTTATCACATGTTGCTGTTGTATGGTTGGTGTAGCCATTTTAGAAGAGTTTTGCATATGGTGTTTTCGTAGAATCATTCAGATGTTGGTGCATGGTTTGTAAAGCAACATGTCTATCTTAAAATTGCCATTGGCATGGTCAAATGTGGCATGATTAGCCCACATGAAGGTACTGGTTCCAGAACTTATGGCAAGACCACACTGGATGGAAAACACTGCAAGGGAATATGTTTCAGCGCGTGTTGAACATTTGTTGCATCTTGCTGCTAACACTGGTATATGTCAATGGAAATGCATTAAGGCATTCTCGTGGCTCACAACAGCCCTTTGCAAGTCACCTTCGATTAAGTTTTATGACTGCAGTAGTAGTGGCAGTTGTAGCTATGGTCTTGGGTTTGATGGAAGGCGTTGGTATGGAAAGCAGATTGAGTTGATGTATATCATATGTGATATGGTTTATGATGAATAGGCAAAACCTCTGGGAAATGTATGAAAATTGCTTGTGTAATATTGCGTATGGTTTTGTGACAGATGTCATCAGCATTGAGAAGACTGGTGAACACTTCCGTCTGATCTACGACGTGAAGGGACGGTTCACTGTCCACCGCATTACAAATGAGGAGGCCAAGGTGAGTTCCAAAACTCAACTGCTCCGCATTGTAATCCTAATGGGGTGTTATTAACCATGGCTTTATCTGCCATGTGTACTGTGCTATAGAAAGTGAGTTACATTGTTCCCTATGTAGTGCTTTATATTGATTAGTGAACATATCGCTACAGCCTACATATAATTAAGCTAGTTGAAGACTGTTAAAAATGAATGAAAGGGATGAAAATTGTTCAAACATGAATATTTTTCTCAATCTTTCTTCTCTTTTTTTTTCTGCAGTACAAGTTGTGCAAAGTGAAGAAAATTATCATTGGCACCAAGGGAATCCCTCACCTGGTCACCCACGATGCTCGCACTATCCGCTACCCTGACCCTCTGATCAAGGTCAATGACACAGTCCGCATTGACCTGTCCACGGGAAAAATTACAGACTTCATCAAGTTTGACACTGGTGAGAAGTCTCCCTGCATTTTGACATGAAAATGTTTAGAAGCTTTATAGCTGTAGAATTGAAGGCAACAAATGCTTGCTAATCAACTCTATTTGAACCCCAACTCCGTTGTGTATGTAGGTAACCTGTGCATGGTCACCGGTGGTGCTAACTTGGGGCGTATTGGAGTGATCACCAACAGGGAGAGGCACCCTGGATCATTTGATGTGGTTCACGTCAAGGACAGCAGTGGCACCAGCTTTGCCACCAGGCTCTCCAACATCTTTGTGATTGGCAAGGTAAGAGGCATCAGAGTTGAGCACAACATTCAAAGATGCTTGCATGGGATATTGCGTACTGAGCCATTTAGATTTGTATATTTCGTAGCAGGGGCCTGTTTAGGTGATTTGTACATGTTTGTGGGGAACATGGCTTTACCTTGTTTGTTGGTTTGGTCATGTTTGGCAGTATTGGTGAGTGCTTTATTTGTAACACCCATAGACCTACGTTTTATGCAATTACTAAGACTTGTCAGCCAACCAGGTTGCAGCATTGCAATACATTGCATTGAATTCATGATTATGTAATCCACTATGATGTCCGCATCAACTATTAGGACTGGAAATATGTGGCTCCAGCCACAGCATGGGTTATTAGTTTATTAGTTTCTGTAATGGATGTTTTACTGGGATAGTGAAAAGGTATTCTTCTACAGAAACGGTCTATAGATGGTGAGCGGATTGTCAGATTGGCGCAAATTTCGTCATACGGGCAGGCTGTGCAGACGTTTCTGCACACAAGTGTCTGCTTGTGTCTAATCTTGACTAATTTAAATGTGCAGGTAAAGGCTCAGAAATCCGTAACAAACTCCAGTGTAGGCAAGCCTTCAGACAAAAAAAAGCTTTAAAACTGCTAGCCCAGAGCTAAACAAGCCTAATTAAATGGGAGATGGATTGTACGAGGTGGTCCACTCGCTGCTTTAAAACGAGCAGTAGAGGAAAAATGATCTGAAATGTGCACAATTAAACTGAACCACGTTGTCTAGCAAAGTAAATAATACCATATGGTATTATGAATGGAGAGGGTAAAGAATATGGTTTTAGCTGCTACATAAATCAAGCTAAAGCATTCTACAATGAAACTTTAGCAGAATAGCTTAAACCTCAGAAGACATTATCAAAACAAAGTTGCACTGTAGAACTGTATCACAACTACACAGATGTGAACGTCCAAACCATTATCTCCGCAAAACCGTATTTGAGAACTGTGCTTTCTGCTTAATAGTTTTTCAGTGTGTCTAGTTAATTCAGATTGGTGTGGAAAACATTTAGTAAGGAGCTCTTGTGTGGAAAAACAGCCATGTAATTTTCATTGTTTTATTGTCTTATAGTTGCATGCTCTTGATATATAATAAATAAAATCTAAGTGTTGCAGTGTTAAAGCTTGAGGGTTCAGCTTGCACAAGTTTGTGAGCCTCTGGTGAAAGCGAAGAGTTTTTATGACGCACTTAGTAATGACATCAGTTCTAAAGCTGAACAATGTATCGAAAAATTGTAATATTGCAATTTACAATTGCTTAACTGGGAATAAATGTGGCATTTCTGTAAGTTTGGCTTTTAGGCTCCACGCGTCAAAGAAATTGACAAATTTGGGAGACTTGATGCACTTCCCCATAGCACTGTCCGCTCACTTCATAGAGCCTAGCTGTAAAGATGAAATTGCAATATGTTGGTACTGCCAAATTAAACACAATTCCCATGCACAGCCCCTGGGTAGTGTTTGTACTATATTGAATGACTTGTGCACTATTACTACTTCTATAGACATTGTGACCTTCAGCAATGTTTTTGCATATTGCACTATGTGTTGGTGCAGCCCTAATGAGTAATTGCTTAGATGCTGGTTTTAAAACAGCTGCTAAGCTTTTGGATTTCTCCATGGCTAGAATTGATCCCTCCAATTGACTTCCTCCAGCATAATGCACCACATCATAGAGCAAATCATCTCTAACAGTTTTCAGGAAATTGTCAGTGAAACGTTTTCCTCACTATGCTGTTATTGCAGCATTAAAATTCATGCCCAGTTATTTCCATAAGCAAAGCATTCCTCTGTTCACTGAACATGACACTTCAAGTCAAAGAGTCTGTCACTGATTGGAATATACCATTATACAATATACCACTGGAATGCTTCTGGGATGTAGGCTGAGGTAGCTATCATGAATGTGCAGCAGTCAAATCTGCAGAACCTGCATGATGCAGTCCTTGCCAACATGCCAGGAATTTGAGGGATGTTTTGTCTTAGGGGAATTTGTGACTTGATAATAGGTATATTGTTGGTTATGAATTGAATTGACCCCCTTTGTAGCAGCATGGCCGAGCAGTATTGTGGCGATCAGTCTGACTTGGTTCTTACACAAAATATAGTAGTATGATTTCTTAGTCTTCTGGATTACAAGAAAACAGTTGATATGTTGTGATTCTGCCAGTTAAAGAAAACCTAAGCCACTTTTTTGCCCTACTGCTGTTAGCAGCAGGGGTTGTGATTAAGTGTATATTCCTGGCAAGACCTTGATCTCCAACTGCTAGATACCTGTGGAGGTAGCTGTTGTGATGGGTCCACCCTGGCCACATTAGCTTGTAGCTTAGTAAATGTTTGTGTACAAGTGGCATTCTTAGTGGAGAGATGGGGGATATTGCTTGCTCATTTTGAAAGAGAAATTTGTTGAATCAAAACGATGTATAGTTAACTGAACTTTGCGTTGGGTAACTACTTAATTTATTGAGTCACACTTGCAGTAACTATTGAAGTGGAATGTGCCTGAGTATCTCCTGTTTTCTTTCTATAGGGCAACAAGCCATGGGTGTCCATTCCTCGTGGAAAGGGTATCCGCCTCACCATTGCCGAGGAGAGAGACAAGCGCCTGGCTGCGAAGCAGGGCAGCAGTTAAGTCCTGCCCCCTCTTTGGACTTACCAGTTCTGAACATCCGGCTTTTCAATAAACATAAAGTGGTATTTACAACATCAGTGTCATGTAATGTGTTCTGAAATGCCTGTAGTTGCAAGTCATTTTTATTTAAATCAGTTTTTCATTTTAACACTAGTGTCTTGGTGCTGATAAAGAACTAGAACTGTTCAGTCCAGAACACTTACTGGGGGGGGGGGGGGGGGTACCACACAATGAAGGTCACTGGTAGTGGTTAGCCTAATTGGGCTTTGGGATTTTAATCATGGACTAGTTTCCATATAAATGTGTACAGGGTGCTTATGTGTAACATATGCAGAGGGAACTTGCGGGTAAGAAAAAAAAAAGCAGTAACATGAGGACAGCTGATTTAGTGGAATACACCAACCTGCATAATAAATCTTATTAGATGGGATTCCTCTAGTCAGACTGATTGATGGAGTCAAGTTTTAAATCAGGACTGCAGCCGGGCACGATGAGGAAATGCTGCCCACCTGAGGCTGGTGGTGGTATAACCTGCAATTTCTTTAGTCACTTGCCTCACACAAATGTGAAAGTGGTGCTGCAAAGGAAAAGGTAAGGGAGGGAACTTTTAATTCAAAACTGAGTTGTATAGGGGCCCTCTTTAACATGACATCTTGCATAGTCTGGAAAACTGGATTGGAATGATTCCTTTACAGTTCATCGCTTCTGAAGTAAGCTCGAATGGCCAGTGTACCATTTTCTTCACAGAAACTTAAACTAGCCAATCAACACATTTCTGGAGTACTTCAGGTGTAGCCTATGTTAAGAAGTATAGTTTATGGAGTATATAATGAAACCAAGATTTTAAAGTACTACTACAAAAATTATCCCCATTCAGGATACGATAGAAAAATACACAGTGAGCATAATCTTAACATGATGGGTGACCATTTTCAGTGGTCCTCATTCTTTTGTCTATGGAAATATTAAATATATTTTCTTCTTGACAAGTAGGCTCAATTTAAGTGTTTGATTTCAGGGAACAAATGTCTAATTTGGTGTGTGTGATTTTCTGTTGGGCAGCCTTGTATTAATATGTTACTCTAAAGCACTGCCTATCTTGCGTCAAGGTGTGTGCGAGTGTGTGTGGTGAGGCTCCTTTCCAGAGAGCCATATGGGCCCTGCTGGGCTGCGGGCTGTTCCTGCTGCCGCCTTTGGCCTGATGGTCAGGATCACCTCAGCACGCTGTAGCTCTGCTCAGCTCAGCCCAAAACAACACTCCCAGCAGGGGCCCAGGGCCAGCACAGAATGCCAGCAGCTCAGATGTCCTTGGGTTGGATGTAGGTGTCTGTATTCCTTTATTCTGGCTTTTGGGACTCTTCATCAAAAGGAAAAGTTATGTTTTTTGTTTCCCCCCCTACCTACACCCTGTTTGCAGCTGTCAGCTACAGCCTATGATATGGGCCAAATAATGAGAAAATAGGGCCCTGGTTTAAATATCCCAAATTCTCTCAGGAAGATGAACACCTGTTAATTTGAATAGTGGATTTACCAGTAGCCCAATAAATAGTTTTTTGAAATGTCCCCTGTAGGTATATTTTAACATGGGCTTCGCTTATTTGGACTCAAATTGGGGTTTGGTTTCTAAATGTGTGAACTAAATATTGGTGAGAATACGGAGAGATGAAAGGCGAAAGCAAGCAAAAAAACTTTTTGTAGATAGGACGATTTTTCATGAGCATATTCTAGTAAGCTGTGCATACTCGCCCTTCCTCCAGAAAAGGGTTGGGTCTTGGAACAATGGCGATGTTGATAAAGACACTGCTCCTACCCCTCCAAACAGATGTTTCTAATCAATAGCTTCCATGTGATAGACATTCACAACGAGTCACGGAAACGGTGCATGATGCCATTAGTGCTGGCTACGTGAACGCTTCTCTTTTACTCCTACCATATTTTCTGCAGGGCCCGTCATTCAACCTCTACTCAACTTCCACTGATGGTAAAATGTAATGCACCAAACAAAAATACCGGACACATGCTATACCTAACTAGTACTCACTATGTCCTAAGGACTGCCAGATGTGTCTGCTAGGAGGGGCCGTCTGGAACGAACTTGGGAATTGGGGGTGGGGGCGCCTCTAGCTGAACTCCAGTGTAGTGTAGGAATTTGTGGAGTTGGTTTCCAGGCACAACTGTTTAAACTAGTGAACATTTTAACGCTTTTATAGTGCTTTGCTATTTGTAAAATGTCGATTTTGTTGACAGTTGCACTTTGAGGTAGGCTACTTGTTTTAATTATGGCAGCTGTCCTGTAGGCAATACGAATAACATTTGTAAACACTATGATGGTTGTTTAGTTTTAAGTGTGACATGTGGTGCCTTTTAAACTTACTCAAGTAAGTAAATAACAACGGTTAAAACATAACAGGGAAATGCTTGGTTCTTGCGCATAGAACGATGCAGTAAGGAAAGGCTGCTGTACATTCAGTTTGGACTCTCACCAGGCTTCAGTCTCAAAGCTCGCACAGGCTCGGAGAACGACGCCTTGCGCAGTTGTTCAGCATGGGCTTGGGCGCATTTTGTAACACAAGGGGCAGATTTTTCGATTTAAGGAGAATGTAACGCAAGTTACAGTAGTGCCAGAGAGCTCCGCGTAGTGGACAAAGTTGAGAAAAAAAAAGCAATGTACTCCCAACTCTGAGTATGATACTGTAACAGAGGAGCTCATCTCGCGCCTAACATATTTTTACCAAACACGCGTCGATTTTCTTGGATTGTAAGAGGAGGAAAATGCCATTTTGCAAGAGGACAATATATCCAAAGGATGTGTGCAAGCGTGACATTAAAAGACAGAGTGCGATTTTTACGGAGTTGGTGGATGTATGTGGTTTTACTTTATGCTCCGCGCTCCGACAGCTCTCGGATTTATCCCGACAGTCAGTCAGCATCTTGGAAGAGCTCGAGGGTGAACTTGTGTCTATTTGTCATCGATCCGGGACGCTGGAGAATAAAGTTATTAGTCTGCAAAAACACATCGCTGCTCTGGCGTGCAAGCCACCACCAAAGAGTAAGAATTTCGGTTGATTTCTATTCACCTTTGTCGGTGTATTCAGCCTCTTCAAGAGCAAAGTTTTATGTTGTATAGGAATATATTTGGTCGATAGTTGCCGTGGGCTCCAGTGGATGTGTATTAATAGAAACGTTTGCCGAAAAGGACAATTTCTCTGTAACTTTATATCTAAAGTGTCCAAACAAACATTAACAGCTATACTGCCAGTGACGGATGAGAGGCTCATGGCAACCAACCAACTTGTGTGTGCGTGTAGGCAAAGTGGACATAAACCGTGTGCTATACACATGCAGGCCCAGGATTAAGTTTAATAGAATTAGAATGAAAACCACCGAAAATGAAAGTCGTCATGGAGGAGGCTTGTTAAACAGTATGTCAGCGTGCAATGTTGTTATGAGCCCTAGTAGGATGTTTTACATCTCTATTTGCCCTCAAAAGCCCTGTATCCCAACACCATTGATTGGGTATATTGCTAAATTCTCGGGAGTTTCTCAACTTTACTTTCGGTCGCAAAGTTTCTTCTCTGAATTGCTTACCTGCCCTGCTATTCTGAGCATGCGAGAGTCAGTCAGGGGTTAATAGCATGTTACAGTGGATGCTTTGGAGATTTTTGCAAGTGACTTGCTCTTGTGTGCATACGCCTGTGTAAAAGCAGTGCAATTTCCATTTATTGCATCTATTTCAGTTAACTCAAGGTGTTGTGCTCTAGATTATTAAGTGAAAAGAATCTGTAGTTGTAACAAGACTGATTGCCTAAATAGTGAACTGTGCAAAGTTGTCTTGTCTGGGCAGCTTTGCGGTAGGCAATGTCAAGGTCATTAGACTGAAGTTCATGGGAAGGTTTGAGCAGTCACAAGACAGATGCGTGGTCAGTACGTTGAGAAACGCCAAGGAGCTCAGCGTAGTTACTCTAACCTCCAGCCCATCTTCTCGCTATTCTTCTTGAAATCACTCAGACAAGTATTTTCTCATAGTTCTACTTCTGAAAAATATCCAGAGTAAAATCAACAGTGTGATCTTTTGACTTCCATAAATGGGTCACAGGATCCATTGAGAAATGTGCAAAGAATACTGCAAAATGCAGTGAAAATGGGAGCAGAGCATGGTGTTTTGACACTCGCATGGATCCAAGAGGTATAATTATGCTGACTATTGTTGTAGATTTACTTTGGTTCTTCACAAGCATACTGCAAACTGGTGGTGTCAGATCTTCCACCTTTCTCTAAGATTAGTTTGATTTGCAAATCTATAGGTGCAACAGAGAGAATGGAAAAAGGAGACTAGAAAGGAGAGAAAAACATGTTTAACAAGGCATTAGTCTTTAGAGGATTAACAATTCAAGTGAAACGAAGAAGCTTAACAACTTCTTATCTTGGATTTTTTTTTCGAACTGTTACCCTGACTGCATTGGGAACAAATGTAATAATTTGCTTCAGCTCTAGATATATTATGCTCTGTTTTGTCATGTGTCTTGTGGTTTACTTTGTTGACCCTAGTTGTTGTGCCGTGACTTCAACTGACAGTGACAATCTACTTCCTTGTTTACACCTGCTTGTGCATGCCCTGTATACATTTAAGGTCATGCACATCTGCATGTACTTACATGAATAGACCATGTAATCAGTGTTTCAGGCATTCTGCTGGTTTGTGTGGATGGAGGAAGGCTTACGGAAATTAAAACGGTGTTAGTGGACAGAAATCGTTTTACGCTTGAAACGGTAGAAACACATTAGTATAGGTATAGCCTGAGAGGCTAGAGCTTCCCAGCTCATCCCATCACTCACATCTGCTCACCATCTCTCCCTGTCTCTGAATGTAACTGGGCCATTACATATCTTTCACTGGCAATGCTTATTGGACAACAAAGAAAGATATGCAGATAATCAAAATGTTGTCTGCATCTTATTTTAACTCAGCGGTGCATTCCTCTAAAATATTCTAAAAGCTGAGTTAATCTATCACTGTGATATCAGTGAAAACATAAGAAAAACTTGGAGGTGTAGAATACAATATAACAAATACAAGAACAGAGGTACAACATCATTTATTACAATGGTCATTTTTAGAAGTAGTTGTCACTTTACTAGTTTTCTAGTATGGGCATGCATGACCTGACATGACCCTTTGCCATGTGACAGTGAAGAAAGGTTGTTGGGATGTTAAATCCACCATCATTAAACAGACATAAAGTAAACACATCCCTTGATCTTTACTACACTGTTCTAACCTTGGAGACAGGTGTAGGAAGAAATAAAAAAGCCAGGCTGTCTGACAACCTCTTCTTAAAAGTTCTCGCTGTTTTGCATAAGAGAACAGTCTAACCCCTTACATCTTACTCTGCTGAGCATGAATTCTTACAAATGCTATATCCTGATCTTCTGGTAAATTAAAAATACAGTCTCTTGTAACACTTTGGCAAACACCTGTGTTTTTTCTTGGTTGATCCGTTTATTGTAAACTTTGTGGAGGAATCTTTATCTAATTGGAAAATGGCACTTGGTCAAGATCAACAAATGGCTAAATGGGCTGGTGGCGTAAGAGGTAGGAAATGATTTCCAGATGCAGTTGGGTGCTGGACCTTGTGTGAGGGGAGAAGAGGAGTGGGAGTAGTTAAGGGCAGAAAACGTGCTCAGGGTCATCATATGCCACTACGCCTTGCAGCTAAAACAGTGCTGTGTGTTCGTTGTGTTGTCACAGGTAATGTAATGAAGAGCAGGAAGGTGCTAGAAAGTGGTGGCACCCCAGAGAGATCTGCTGCTAATGCCAGGCTCCAACTCTGTTACTGAGGACTCGATATTCTCATTGCCAGGCCTTACCTTAGACATGCGGCAGTGCAGTACACTTCCCAGGCTTTGTCTGTATTACTGTTTGGTGTTCAGACAGTTGTAGGCAGAATTGAGGTGGGATGTTCCAGTGATGTGACATGCTTCTTGTACTTTTGCAATATGCCATAAAAATAGCTAAAGTGGTTTGCGTGTAGCCTGGCTAAAGCCTGCCTATGCACCTCCACTCGATTATCATTCTCCCTACAATGGTACCCTGGGTTTGATTCCATTGACATGGTTGTCTCAGGTAGCATCTTGGGGGCCAATTAGTGAACAGAGGGAGTGTTCGTGAGCGATAACATTGACTTTGTGTGCTACATTTGAATTGTAGTGCGTAGGCAGGCTTAAAGCCAGGCTAATTGCATACATCACGACCAAGGCAGGTCCAATTGTTTTAAACTTCAGCAGTCTATACCCCCAAGAAGAAAACGTTTCTTGGTACAGCATAGCCAGACCCTCTTTATAAAAGGAAGTGTAGTACGAGAGGGCTGGTTTACCAGGCTAGCTTGCATCTACACAAGCCCCCTGTGCTCTTAGTATTTATGCCATGACCACACCTAAGAAGTGTGCCAAAATAGGAGGAGATGTATGTGGTTAAAACTCCATTCTCCTCCTACTCATTGCTAGTCAGTTGGATGACTAGTGAGGTAAAGTCTCATTCACTAAAGGTAGGATTATGCCATTACTCCTTTCAACAGGATCTTTTTTTCACTATGGCAATCACAGAGCTGTGTTTTAAAAAGTGTCTCAACTCTTTGTGAAACATTTTGAAAATTTCTCAATTGTCAAATCCCAAAAAACATATTTTCATGTGGATGGCCAGAATGCAGCAAAATGTCTTAGTGTTCACTGTATTCCATGTGGTGGGTTGCTGGCACAAAATTGTAGGTGTTTATTACACACATTTCAGTTTGCATTTGAATATCCTGCCACTTATTTGCCACTTACAAAAACAGGTCTGATAAGTTTAGGCTGTAATGGATCTGTTGAATGGGGCCGTCCCCACTAACATAAAAAAAAAAACATTGCTTGCTGAGTCACTGCAGTAGTGTCAGCTACAGGTCCCACACTGGCGAAAGACTTACTCTAGGGATGCTCTATTTTGTATAATTGAAACCTTTTCAAATTGGAATTGTATTGTGAAAAAGAGGTGGTGAATATAGATTTGATGATAAATGTGCATACATGTGACTTTAAAATTGAAATTTTAAACATAGCTGTGGATTTCCCCCATGTAGCATTTCTTTCTGTTTTGTTCCTGTGTGTGTGTGTGTGTGTGTGTGTGTGTGTGTGTGTGTGTGTGTGTCTGTGTGTGTCTGTGTGCACTGAGTTTGTGAGGCTGACGCGGCAGAAATTGCTGCAGTGTGCTAAGATGCTGAGCGGATGGGAGACAGAGAGGGAGACCAAATAGATGAGAGAGGCGGGAACACAAATGTCATCTCTGACTTCATTTAAACTCTTAATAGGTGTGAGTGGGACAGCAAGCAGGATGTGCGTTGAGGGCTTTACGTGTGATTCCTGCACGTACCGATCCACGAGAGACAATAACACTGAGCCTGAGTGAGTGAGTGCCTGCTGCATACTAACAGAGCAGAGGAGAGAAGCGGGAAGATCAGGACTGGGGAAGTGAGTGCAGGGACGCGTGTGTGTTTGTATGTTTTGAGACGGCACAATACAGTAGACCTGTGTGTTACCATGCGCTGGAGACGAAGGAGATCGCCGGGGCAAGGGAGACATGAGGAGAGGACCTCTGACTCCACCTTCTCCATGCCCTTCTCTAAAGGTACCATGTGTGTATAATTGCTGCTGTGTGCAAAGTGACTGTGTGTGTGTGTGTGTGTGTGTGTGTGTGTGTGTGTGTGTACACCCAATCTAGTGACGTGTTCTAGTATAACCACACTGTGCAGACACACATCTGTAGTTGAGTGAAGGGGAGATCATTCATTTTATTGTAACATTTCAGCTGTGGCATCGGTAAAGGCTGTGCTAACCTGTGAGTGTGAAGCAGGATTTCTAGTGTATGTATTGATCGATCGGGCACACAGTGCTGAAGGCTGATGCAGTCCCAGCCCCGTACTGGCTGTTCATTCATCACATATGCTGCATGTTTCTCAGTGGTACCTACTGACTTGGTGTGTGTGTGTATGTGTATTGTGGAAAGACTCTAGCAAAGGTTAATAAAAGCCCAGAGGTTAATATGTTTACCCAAAGTACCTTCACCCCCTGCAAATGTAATGCATCCTCTTCATTTTAAAAACTGTCAGTTTTGCCAACAGTGCGCTTCTTATAGAGGTGGGTGCTTACTAGGACGACTTGTTTTTGTATACCATTAGCAGTCATGAAATTATTTAAAATCCAGTATGTCTGCTTAAAAGCATACAAATGAAAAGGTAATTATGATGCCCATGTGTGAATATGTGAAAGCTTTTTTTCTTGTAATCAGTTGTATTGATAAACAGCTAGATAGGGGAAGGGAAAGGATGTTTTCCATAAGCGTTTAGACAACAGATTAACAGAATGATTGATTACCAGGTGGATGCTATGTTATATCCACCAGGCACAGGCATCTTCCAGTATTTTTTATTTCCAACAGGTATATTAGGTGCTGCAGTCCCTGGTGTCCTGCCGTTGTGAGCAGGATTAGCAGAATGCCCTCAACCCCTTTTGGAAAACAGTGTATTTATTTTCTTAATGGAATTGAGAATTTAAGCGGTTTTAGACCAAGAGTTTTTTCCTTTTGGATGCTGCTATTTATAGGTTTATGCTGTCAGTTGATTTACATTTACATGTTTTAAAGCCAACAATAAAGACAACAATAAAGAAACTCAAAACGTATTTTCTCATAAGGTATCTAATTACTCTTATTATACAGTAATCAGCAAGGTGATTTGATTACTTTTGGTAGAAGTAGTTAGTAACTAATGAGAATTGTCAGTAACATAGTTCTATTTTTCATCATAAAGTTAATATGTGTTTCTTATGAGTGTATAGGCCTGTTCTAACAACATGCTAATATATTTCAGTTTTTAAAGCATTTTATATTTACATATTCATTTAGTTTGGTAATTCATTAGTTTTATGCAAAGCAACTTGCAGTGCATCAATGACCATCTGTTAATAAACTAAGGTAACAGGTGTAGACAGAGACTGAACCAGATTGAACCAGTCAGTATGCACTAATGCTGTCAGTAATGTCAAGACTTACAGTATGCCAGTGTTGCTCCACTGATTTTTGAGCTTCTTTCACGATTCACTCACCAAGCCTTGAATGCCTAGTGTTCGATTCAGCCATTGTATCTTGCTTTGTTTTTTTCTGCTTTCTGTGATGAAAAAGGGCAAACATGAGAGAGTTAATTCAACCCATGCCCTCTGGTCATTGGGCACTGGAAAGCAGAATGTTGTTCACATGACACAGGGAAGAAAGACAGACAAAAAACAGAGAAAGGGGATGGCAAGCAGGGACAGAGAGAACCCTTTGTACAGGCTGAAAGCAGATTCCCGTCTGTCATCTCATTCAAGTCTGATGGAAGAAGCTGTTGCCCAGGTATTGTTTGTGCATTAGTTGTCTATTAAATATTTGATACCCTCATTGAATCTTGCAATAAAGCCCTGCCGTGCAGGCATTTTTAAACGTTGCAGCAAAGGACCTTCCTACTTTATAGGAGAGCATATTTGATGTGAATTTAAAAATAATGAGGTAGTCATTTTGTCAGCCAAGCAAAAAGGTTTCCTGCTATTTAATGCTGCATTATATTTGTTTGTAAAATTATAACCACCAGAAGTGATTCATGGGTGGTGCTTGGAGATTGGGGGCACAGAGTAGCTTAATGGTTTCTTCAGCTCTTACCCTTTTGCCTTGCTGTCTCCACAATGCAGTTTAGGATTCTCTTTGTCTTTGTCCTTGGCCCTTAGTCATGGCATATAAGGAAAATGGCCAAACACTGCTTTAGACCTGCATCTGTATTATGTGTTTACCTGTGGTGTCACAGTCACTTATTGCTGTCCCTTACCATGAAAACACAGCTGAGATATTTTATCTGAGGCTCAATACAGATCAAGCTGCCTTTTAAATATCACTACATCACCTGGATGCTGTGGGATGTTCACAGGGATCATTACTGTTCCTGACATCAAATTTAGACCCAAATTAAGAGTATTTAATTTATTCCACTTACATTAGACGTGGGTCTTTGAAATATCGTTCTTAGTCACCTGTATGCAATATGTTTACATTTGGTCATTCTTGGCAGTGAATGCAGAAGACCCCTGCTGTGTGTGTTATTGTTTTTGTTTATTTTCTGTCATTGCCCGCTGTGCAGATGCAGCTAATAACTCGGCTCCGGTGCTGACAGTGAAGTGAAGCCTCGTTGGTGCCAAATACACGGCATGCTGGGACAGCCTGTCCTCGTCCTGCAGGGACTGAATCTCTAATCCTTAGACAACAAGACATTTTGAGTACTCCGTGCTCATTCAACCAGTTCACCTGTTGATGGGACTGAAAGCACTGCAAGAAAAGTAGCAAATTACAATGAAGGGGCATTAATAAGTATTAAACTAATGAGTTTTCTGAAACGACAGCCTACAGACCTGCCTCACTAATTCCAACATCCGCTCATATGAGTCATCTATTGTATTTTGGCAATTCCAAGATCATTATGGCTCCCAAGGTTATAAAAGCATTTGAAGATAACCATTTGGTGAAGCACATTTCGACATGTTATATGTAAAAAAAAAAGAAACTAATTTTACTTAAATCACTTGAAGCCTTCTCTTCTACTTGCATGCTTATGTGGTTAGCAACAAAAAAGCTTCTTGTTAATTCCACCACTTTGAAGGCCACAGTATTTCAGCATTAAGAAAGGGTGCTAGGAGTCTGTCCCCCTAACAATTGTGTGAAGTTTCTGACGGTAGGGGTGAGCTACCTCTTTTGCATGTCTTATCCATGCATGTCTTCCTTGGTTCAAATATAAAACTAGTTAAGTTGGACTAAAGAGTCTGTGAAGAAATTGAATCATAAACACAAACATAAACAAATGCAGTACTCACTGGTATCACTGATAGCCTCAAGGGTTAAAGGAGAACGTGCACATTTGAAGCTTTTTCCCACCATGCAAGTCCAGTCGATTTGTTGATTGTCATACATAAAAATGGGAATAGAAACGACAATTGACTCTTTTGGATCATGGCAAAATTCCACATAGGAATAGGACAGCTTTGTGATATTCTTGCTTTATACAGTTTCTTTACCACTACAGAGTTAAACAGGCATAGCATAGGGCTTACAAAGAGATGTAGGCCTACGGCCTTTTTAGTAGCACAAAATTGCTGACTAATTTTACATTAAAAATCATCTGCCTCGATAACTTTGCTTTGGACAGACTTGCCTCTAGGCCTATTGTGAAATCTCCGCCATCAACATGACTTGATTTTTTTTACCATCTTGTGGCTACAGACAGTATGTAAAGCTCTTTAATACTATATGAAGATGCAAATATAGTAGTATATTAATTAAAAATTGTATCACGTTCCTGCCTTGTGAGCACAGTGGCTAAAGTACTTGTTGGTGGCACGATCAAATTGAGTTTCATTTCTGGCCTGATAGCTTCTGTTGCTTTTACTATGTAGTCACAAATGCCAAGTTTCATGCTTTCTGCAGTAATAGTTCTTTCACTGCTTGGACCCCATGTGTTGCACATTTGCAGCTATATTTAAGTGTGAAGTCCACTGCCCTCTAAATACAGTCAAGGTGACAGACGCTATAATCATACCAAGAATTATATCAGAGACCCGAAGGAAAAAAACACACGGTATGCACACTTGGAATGAATGTCATGACATGATTATCATACCAATGTCATAACAATGGTAATCTGTAGTTAGCGTGGTGTTCCACTTCCAATGACCTCTCTGTACACCTCTGTCCTAAGGCCATGTTGTACACAGATTTAGACTTTAGCATGAAGACTTCACCTTAACCATGTAAAACTGTCCTTTGATCTTTGATACGGTTCTGCAGATATCTTGTGTTCTGTTGTCTGTGGTCAGTTACGGTGCTTCTTGTGTAGCGATTGCTCAAACATCAGCTGTGCTGCGTTATGGGGGGATGGTAAGAGAACTGCTTAAAGGGCAGATGAAGTCAAATGAAAGAATGGTGCTGACAGTCTGAGCTCACTGCTGAGCAGGAAATCAGTGGTATGTGGATTTGATCTGAGTAATAGTGTATAAGTAGGTGTGTCAGCTATTTTAAATATGTACACGAAGGACATATGTGTGTGTGTGTATGAGAGAGAGAGAGAGAGAGACAGTATAAATGAAAGAGTATGAACAAAAGATGTGTGTGTGTCAGAGGTAGGGTGTGTGAGTGAGAGAGAGAGAGGGTGGTGTGTGTGTGTGTGTGTGTGAGAGAGAGAGAGAGAGAGAGTGTGTGTGTGTGTGTGTGTGTGTGTCGGACAAAGGGTGGGCGCAGATCTCCTGCTCCAGTGGCCTGGTCCTGCAAGTGAGTCTTGGACATCCCCCTATGTCTCATAATGCAGAGCAGATGTTTTCCACTTTCCTTCTGCTATTAACGCCCAGTCATGTGACTTCTGGAGCAGAAAGCATACCAGAGGAATAACTCTCCTTCCTGCTCTCTCTCTCTTTCTCTCTCTAACCCCCTCCCTGCTTTCTCTCCCTCTCCCCCTCCCTTCTACTCTCTCTCTCCCTTTTTCTCTCTAACCCCCTCCCCAGTCCCCTCTCTCTCTCTCTGTTTCTCTTTCTACCCCCCTCCCCAGTCCGCTCTGGCCCAGTCTCCAATCCTGATACTCTTACTCAGCCACAAATTAGGCCAGCAATATGTAACACAAACACAACGTAGGATAGGACTGTCTGCCCAAAGGTTTAATATTTATTAAATAACCTCAGCAACACTTTAGAGTCTGTGTATGTTGTTGTTACAGAATAGATGTACAAAGTTACAGAGTGTAGATTTAGATGTCTTTGACTACAATTTTCAAAATGAAACAAGAGTGTATTCCCTCCTTTCCAACTGTGTTGAATCTTGCATTACTGTCTTCCCCCCCCCAATCTCTCTCTCTGAATTTGAGAGATGTTGTTGCAGTGAGGCTGGTGTGCATTGAAGTGTATCCTGTGATTCGGAGCTGGCTGTCCGGTGCATCATTTCCTGTTAAGATGATCTGCGATTGCAGCTCTGTGTATCTGTAAGAAGGCTATAGTTGAAAGTCATTCAAAACATGTACACACAAGCACACAAACACATTCACATCAAAGAGGATTATGTTTAGTTTAGCCATGTTTAAATTCTCCTCCTTTTAATGATTTTCTGCTCGTAAGCTTAACACCCCTTTATCTCATTCTCCCGGGCTCTTGCTAGAAGTTTGCTGACCTCTCACACATTCTCTCTCTCTCTATCTCTCTCTCTCTCTCTCTCTCTCTCTCTGTTTTTACCTTAACTGTATACATGGCCTGTAGTAAAAAAAAAAAGAAATTGGACCTCGGTGACAGAGTGGTTGGGGGGATGGATGAGATGAGAGACTAACCAGGAGGGCATAGTGGATGTCTTCCCTAAGTGTGTGGGCCAATGAGCCAATAAGAGGTTGGAGAAGGAGTTGTATGGCAGCACAACAGGCCTTTTAGGGCATCTCTCAACAGCCATCCATTACCCAGCGCCTGGGGTCAGGTGGACACACAACTGGGGCCCTCAGTAGTGGAAATAAGTGGGTTGTACTTGTAATTGCACTTAGAGTACCCTTAAGCAATGAACTATGTAGTTGTAGGTATGCATTTCCTATTTTATGTAATCAAATATTTCACGTTATAAATAACTTGTTGTATGTTTGTGAGGAATATGGTGTCATGTAATACACTGCATCCTTGTTTGCATTCTGAAAGCACATTTGGAACTTAGGTGTGTAGCAATTATGTGACCTTTGTGAACCATTATTCAAGTTTGATAGTTTTTTTTAGTTTTATGTTTGTGGGTACTTGTTTTCATAATTCATTGTTATGGCTAATAGATGTCTGACTTAATGTCTTAGGGGTGATGTATCCGAATAACACATTTAGCGATAGAAACCTAAGGTCTCCTAAAAGGGTCACTTCACGTGGGAAATACATAGAAATGACTGCAATGTTACTACTAAAAGGCAGACTCATGTGCTAACTCATGTCTTTTGACAATATAGTTGGCTGTCAGGTTGTAAAAGTCTTCTTTACATTTTTGTGGGGTGAAGAAGGAGAGGCATGCTTTTTTGTCCCTCACATGACTATCATAAAAATGAATTTGAAGATAATACAAACTGCTTCTGTAATACAAATAGTTGCATTTTGTTTTCAAATCATAAGATTTAGTTTAATTTAACCAGACGTTTTAGTGACACAGGAGTGCAACTTGAGCTTTGCCAGTGGTAAGAGACAGTGGTTCTCTAGTTTATGGCTGTAAGCCTGTGGGCTGTGTGTGTATGCGTATGACTCATTCCAGAGGCTTTTTTACTCTGAAGGGTTACTGAAGGGTGTGATCTGTGTGTTTCCTCACCGCAGGATTGACCAGACTGGTTTTTCTAAAAGCCAGCAGTTGGAATGTGGAATGTCACACTGCCACCTTGAGCTGTAGAATGTGGAGAGGTGCTTTGCACACAGTGACAAGAAAGGTTCTAGTATTGCATCATTCAGACAAGCTGATTACATTATATTACTTACGACTTATGATAGATGACACAAATCAAGCTACAACAGCAGAGAAGAACAGAGTAAGCAAGAGCAAGAACACAGTACAGAGTACAGAGCAAGCGAAAGCATAACAACGTAACAAAGTACAGGACAGTGCTGGTAAGAGGAGGTTAGCATTGTCAGGATGGGAGGTACTCACAGAAAAGAAAGGTTTTCAAGTGCTTCTTGAAGGTGAAGAGGGATGACCCTGCACTCGTAGCAACTGTATCACCACTGAGGGACAACAACGGAGAACAGTTTTGACTGAGATGGCCTTGCGTAAGAGGACGGCATGTGACAGCACAGTTTGCATGTGAGGATCATAGTGCCCTGGATAGGACATAAGCCTTTATTGGTTTCTTCAGGTAGGCAAGGTCAGACCCTAAAGTTCCTTTGTAGCCTAGAGTCAAGGCCTAGAGTCAAGGCCTTGTGTTTAATTTGGCTGCTATAGTGTAATCCTTTATTTATGTCAGTTTTTCATTGGGCTAACCGTGTTTTGTCAATCTATAAAGCCATAGTCCTTATATGTGTGTGGTTAAAAAATACGTTCAATGAATGAAGTCCTTATTTCCTTCATTTATCTAATTAAAATGTGAATTTTGATCTGCATTGTCATCTGCAGTAGGGTTTGGGTGAACAGAATTTACTGAGAAGTGATATTACAGAATTTACACCATGGAACTTAATAGCAAATTTTGTTGGAAGGCAAGTTTTGTAGAAAGAAGGATCTTACAGTTAGAGTAGGCTACACCACATTAGCCTAGGCAATATATCTGCCTGATTTACCTACAAACTGACAGGCTTAAAGGTCAGACAGCATGCAGTGACTTAACACTTACCACAGTACACCTCATTAGGCTTAGAGGGGAATATTTGCATGCTATTAGCTGAGTTTTTCAAGGTAAACAAGGAAGGCAGTGAAATCTCAGATACTCATTTCGAGTGGCAGTAAATTATAACAGTTCTTATAAATATGGCTATGGATAGCACATATCTGATGGAATCTCTTAAATCCATTTTAATCACTTGCAGCAATGAATTTAGTTTCTACAGATATGGAAGGTGTGCTCTGTGGTTGTTGTGAAATATTTTTGTGCCGGTTCTCATTCATCCAGGTCATGGTAGTCATAGGTGTTGGAAGAAAGAAAAATGTCTACATACCGTATAGCCTATGCTTCAAAATGTTTTTAATTGACAATAACAAGGCACCGTTTAGACCACAAGGTCTTTGTCAGTCAATGCATCAATGCTTTTTACATATAGATGTGCTGTGTCAGATGGGTGCTTTATCATTTTTATGATAAGCATAGACACTGTTCCCAACATATGGTAAGAAAGTGCAGCAGGATCACAAGCAGTTGTGAATGTGTGCGTGCTGTGTGTGCTGAAAAGTTTTAATCATGAACAGTTTCCTTTTTGCACATTAAAGAAACCTTACTTTTAATATGTTGAGTCAAATCCAGATAATTTAGCCTACATGTTTCATATCTTTACACCATTGCAAAAAACAGATTGCTGTGTCAGAATATTCCATAAATATAACCTAATTGCTTTGGCTTACCAATGATCATTACAGTTTAAAAACAATGCCTTTCTCTACTGCTTCCAAAACTAGTACATTTGAATTGCTTTTCTGCATTTTTTCCTAAGCATGTCACATATAAATAGGAATTAAAACATTTCAAGGCAGTTATACAATACTGCTAACTGGCCGGATAGCATCTGCAACAAATCTCTTTCCTTCACTATTCCTGTTGTTAATGTTTTGTGTAGTACAGTTTGAATCTTCTTGGATTGGGCATGGGATCTTAATGTATTTGATTTCTGTGTTTTGTTGGTTGTACCTTTACACACTAAAATTCAGCAAGTGGCTTTTCCAAAAAAAAAAAACCCACTGTGGAAGTTAGTGTGAAAAGTTTGTGGTATCGATCCCCAAAAAGTCTGTCTCTGTGGGAAAGAAGACATCCATTTTCCATCTATTTTCGCGTTTTCCTTGTAGACGAGGCCTTAAGCTATAAATGGGTTGACATTAGGTGGTGGACTTGTGACCTGTGGTGACACCTCTTCATCAAGTGACTTAGGGCCACATGAGTTCAAGGTCTTGATCACACCTCCTGTGTGACTCTTGAGCCAAGAATTTTTTTCAGGTCACTTCATCGAAGGTGTGAAAACCGCTGCATAGGTGTGGTGAGTGAGTGAGTCGTGATTAAATTTTCCCAGTGGCATTGTGTGGCTGATTGGTAATGACATAGCCCCCCACCTCAGTTTAATGACGGCTGCACCAGGTGGACACAGATGGCCTGCTTTTCTCCTCTCTCAAACCATCTGTCTTCTTTGTCCAAAATGTGCACATCAGCAATCCCAAAGGAGTGTCTTTATCTGTTAGTTGTAGATGTACAGCTAAGTCTTGCCCTGATGAGGTGCCTCTCCAGTGCTGGGCCATTTGTTAGTGGAGTAAGTGCTTTGTTCTCTCCAGTGTGCTGTTCTGGACAGTATTGGCACTGCACTACATGCACAACATTACTTAGGTTGTGTTTCTTTTGGGGGTAGGCCAGTATCTGTCTGTTGCTGAAGTGGACAGAGATGTTATGTTTTGAGAAAATGATTCTCTTATCATCTTTTAAATGTATACAAAAGTCACAAATATATATTATTAGTCAATAAATGAATAATGCACTTAAATACAGTAAAAAATATTTGTTACATTGTTACAACTGGTTACGGCTGTATTGTTACTTACCTCGCTTTGGTGAGGTGTTTTTTGTGGAAAGTGCTTTAGGATTAAAAAAAGTCTTCAATAAAATCATTAGACAGGGTTAATGAATGTCTTACTGCATCTGTTGTAAGGATATGGCCGGCCAAGTTTAATAGACTTTTTTTGTAGATAGAATGCCATGTTTTGTAGTAACACTGTAATGCCTTTTTTCCTGAAAAACATTAGTTAGCACTGTGTCCCGATAGTATTGCAGATGTCCCGTTTGTGCCTAGACAACAAAAATTCAGGCAACGCCACACATAAAAATGACTGATATGCTTTTCATTTTGTGGACAAAAAAATCGTTTCTTTTTGGGCACACAATACAAAATGTACTTCACTATAAAAATGTCATACATCGGTAATGTATAGTGTACTCCAGAGGACATAGGTGTAATGCATTTCCTGAATGAGTAAATTATAGGCATGCTTTCTGTCCATGAAAGCAAAGGCTACATGTGTATTCATTGAAGTCATAGGCAGCATACTAGTCTAAGTGTAAGCAACCTTCATGTTCAAGAAGTGAATACATTTCTGTTTACAGTATGATAAAATCTCAATTGGAAGGCAAAAATAATGTCGAAGGACCAGTAGATGCAGTCAGAGTTTTGGAGTTTATTTCAGCATGGAGGCCATTTCTCCAAGGTGTCCTCCACGCTTAAGTCAAACTCTGACTGTGTCTAAGAGTCCTTCCACAATATTTGTTGTGTACAACTCAGATTCCAAAAGCCTGCTTGAAGTGTCAATGTTGGAAAAAAAATAAGAAGGTAAAATAAATAGATATAGGTGGGAAAATAATGTGATAAAATAGGGATCACAGAAAGATCAGGAAGAGACAATGGAAGAAGAGGGGATGACGGTGTCAGAAATAAGGATGGATGAGCTGTTGACAGGACTGGGTTGAGTTTAGAGACAGGATATAGTGTCATCTTTATGTGTTGGACAGATAAGCCCAGTAAACCACACAAAGACAGGCCAGCTGGGAGACCCTGCTCAGTCTTATGAAAAGAAGTGCTCATGGAGAGTTGGAAAAGGCTGTTGTGCACTGACCTCCTTCAGTGACAGTTGGACCCTATTTCCTCTCATGTTATTTCTTGCACTCTCTCTTTTTCTCATATACTACTTTTCTCATCAGATGGCGAGTGTGAGTTGACACAGGGAGTGTGTGTATGTGCATGTACTGTCAGTCTGTGTAATGGAACAGCATTCATTCTCATTAAGCAAACTTCATTACCGCCCCTGAAATGTCCTTTTGCAAATTGATGTGTGTGTGTGTATGCATCTTAATATTAGTATGTGTTTTTATCCATTGTCAGCATGTCAGCAGTGATTATCAATTAACTTGTTTTAAATATTTATCTGCCCCCCCCCCCCCCCCCCCCCCCCTTCTGTACAGGTGTGTACCATCCACTGAACTAAAACTGAAATTATAACCTTGGTCATACCCAAGACATTGGTCTATTTTCTTATTCACAAAGACCATATTCTTTGCGGCTAACAGTAAGGAAGTGAAAATGCTATTGTCAATTCAAAAAAGTTTAGAGAATGACCTCACTGTTATGATTTGAACAGAAGATGGACTGTGAATGCATGTGTATGAATAGCTCTCTTAAACTAAGATAAACATTTATTCATGCAGAAGGGAACACTCTCCCTCTATCACTTATTTCAATTTACAGTGGTATAGTTGGTCTGTACAAGTTAGTAAAATGGCCTTTCAGTTACATCTGGGATTGTTCCAAATCCCTGGAAGATGAATGCTGGGCCTTCTATCTGCTTACTAAAAGCTTGCAAAAGTTTTCACAGAGTACATAAGATTACTGTATGACTTAGGCACAGAGAAGAAAATCTCCTAAAAACAAGTAGATATGCCAATTTATGAAGGGTGCAACGCTCATTTTAAACACTAGATGGCAATGGAGCTTTGCTTTTAAATATACCGCCAGCTGTGATGAGGTGGCTTACGTTATTGTGGTTTTGATGTACAATGAGTAAGGGTTTGTGGGCGTAGGTATGTATAATAACCATATTTTCAAACTACTCTATTTTTTTCTTTCTTACACCCTTTAAGCTACATTCAAGCTTTTCTTCATCAGTGTACAGTGAGTCTCGATGTGATTTAAATCAGGGTTCTTGTGGGTCACTAAGTCTGTCCTCTGTTGTCTTGGCTGTCTGCCCATGGCCCTGCCTAAGGGTCCAAGACAAACAGACAGTCAGACAAATAAACTGGAATTTAGGAATTGAAATTTAGGAAAAAAGAAGAATATGTCCAGTTTGTTTAATTGAATTATTTTGTTTTATTTTTTATTTGAGACATTAGGAGGCCAGCTTCTCGTGATAGAAAAAATTATGGTATGCGTAGACAGTGTCAACTTTGCAAAGGTACCTCAGAAGTCTGATATTGTACAGAAGAAATGCGCAATCAGATCTGCTCGATGCACCGTCAGGTCTCCAACATCAGCTGGAGCATTATGGAATGCTACTCGGAGTATAAACCTTTTGAAGATGATCAAAATAGGTAGTGATCCTATTCACGTCTGTGGTTCCCTAAGTTGGTACTTGGTTACCTTATATTAACATACACACACTGGGACCACAAAGCCTTCCTTAATCCATGTATTTTACTTCATGACTTTTCTAACGTCTTAATGTATACTTCCCATGTTATTAATATGGCTCCCTCCTGTGATATATCTTCCTACTGCTGCAGTGGGTAATGAAAGAACTTTACCAAAGAGACACCCAGTCTCACTACCCTTCTCCCACTATAGATCAGCCTTGTGCTCGCTCTGGTGAAAATACTGCCATCTGCTGCAGATGTCTTCATTCGCTTATATACAGTATACATCTGGATGCTCACTGGAAGGGGAGCTTCTCCAGTGTCACTGTTGTTTGTTACTGCTTTACTGTTAAGTTTTTAGTGACATTAGATTTAATGCAAACAAGACTAAGCAAAAGAGAGCACTAGAGACTAAAAACCTAAACTAAAAACCATGCCTAGAATAGCAGGCATGGTTGTGCAAAATCTCTTAGTGTGGCATTTGCTGTAGTGAGTTCAGTTATTGGAGACGGTTTCTGTGTGTCTTGAGTGTGGCGGGACAAATATGTGTTACAGGGCAAATGGGTCAGGAGAGAAAGAAGACTCAAAGGGAAAGAGCAAGTACATGAAAAAAAGATTTAGTTTTAAGAACCTCCTCCCCAGAGTTAATCCTCTCAGAGCAGTGCAGAGCACATTTTAAGTGATTTTGTTCACCCAGCGGTTCTCTTTCTGCTGCTTTTCATTCCTCTATCATGTGCAGATTTTCCCCTACCACTTTCAGCCAGCTGAGAAACAGTAAGCAGTAGGCCAGGTGCTGCACTCTAACATAGCCAACGATACGCTCTCTCATAGGCCCACAGTCTCAGGTTTCACATGGTTTCCCACAGAGGTAATATATACCACTCCCCCTCAGAGGGGCTCTTTGTCTCCTCTCCTCCCAATCCTCTTCCCTCCCTTCTCTGACCCTTGCATAAGATATTTGTGCGTGTGTGTGTGTGTGTGTGTGTGTGTGTGTGTGTCTGTGTGTGTGTGTGTGTGTAACCCAGCTGTGCTTGGTTTTGTGTCAGGAATATGGCTTGGATGATTTTTGGCCATGCAGTGTAGTGAAATGACTTGTTACAGACTTTGCTTTGATCCCTTTACACTGTAAAAAGTGAAGCATAGAACTAAGTTAAAAATTAGGTCAACGTGCTGCATGGCATGGATCTTTTTTTACATTGGTTAAACTTATTATAGCATGGTATTGTTCATTCGATACTTGAAAAATAGTGCAAGTTAAACCAACATAAAAAAAGAATCCATGGAGCATATTGTCTCATTTTTCATTCTCGAGTCTGTTCTATGCTTTACCTTTTACAAAGTATGAACCACCCCCATTCTTGCACATCTGTTGCTGTCATCTGTTTCCACCAATACACACTGGACCCCTCTCCATCTACTGGAATCATTGCATTCATTTCTATTTCTTCTATTCTTTCTATTTATGATATTGTCATGACTATATAGGCAGCCAGTAGGCGTGATGGGGGGGGGGGGGGGGGGGCAGTAAAACTTTGTTCCATGCAGGATATGTTTTGTGTAAGCACATTTGAGTCTGGTTTTACAACCCATTTCTGTTTCTCAGTGGTTTCTCCCTATCTTCCTCCTTTCTCCTCTCTTTGCCTCAGCATCTATATACCTCTCCCTCAAAATGTTCTGGAACATGTCAACACACAACTGCACGCACATCGCACACATATACTTATTTACTATGAATGTTGTTGTCTATATGTCTGTATGTTGTCTATAAAACCAACAAAGAAAAAAGGAAGATAAGAGAGACACTCTTATTCACATATTCAGCAAATCTTCAGGCAGAGTTAAGGGCACGCTATCAAGACAAAAAGAAGGAGGTCTTTATCCTTATAGGTGCTCCTCCCACGGCTCCTTTCTCCTCTCCCCCTCTCTCACTTGTCTGAGCTTCAGCCCCCCAAAACTTTAGCCTCTCCTCTTTCTGCTCCCTCAACTCTTGAAAACACTACACAGGGCAGCACCCATCTTCCTCCTCCTTCTCCTCCTCCACTCGTTTTAGTGTTGCTCTTCTCAATCAGGCTTTTGTTGGCTAGCCCAAAAGGTAAGATACACTTGTAATATACACTTGATAATGTGTGAATATTGTGAACTAATAGGCTTGACCTTAACTGAATACTGCTGTATAATGAGCCGCAGAAACCTGTCTGTATAAAATGAGTGCCAAACTTTAGGCAGTGGCCGGACTTGGCTTGTTGTGATCTCTCTCTCTTCTGTGGACAAAGTCGTCTGCATTGTTTCATGCACATGTTTCTCCTGTGGCTGTTGGTCTGCAGAGTCTAGGGGACAACATCTACTAACATGCAACTCAAAACCAGCAGTTGGGCTAGGCAATGTCATTAAAGGTAACATGCACTGTAAAAGCCAGTTATCATTTTGGTGTTGCTGTGGATAATTTAAAAATGTATTTTATTATTCAAAGGATCTTTTTGAGTCTCTCGCCTTTGGCCCTGGAGAGGGGGGGGGGGCATGTGGATAAATAACAAAGGCTACAGTAGTTAAGCTAGAACCTGAATGACACAGTGGTGTGTAATTACCTACATGGGAAGGCACACCTGCAAACTTTCATTCAAGTGCAGTTTTCCTGTGGAAATCATATCATGATAAGATCAAATGACAATTCCGATGATAGTGATATTTACACAATGCATGTAATGCCTTTGAGTTTTATAGATATTTTGATGTGTTTTCCAGTAGGTAACATCTCAGGGTGAGACCCTTATCAATGGCTTTGTTGTAAAGAGCTCGACACCACTAATGTGACTGTTGGAATTGTTATGAAAGAAAGAAAATCGGCTCCCACATGAGGCACTTAGTTTGAGGTACTTCTCACTGAACCAATTATATTTCACAAGACATCATTTGAAACATAAAATTCATAAAGCTCATAGAGTTAATTGAGTTCTCCTGAGAAATCTAGAGAATTAATGTTGACACGCAATATCATACAGAGACATTGGCCATATTGCCGTAGTGTATAGATCCACTACTTATATGCATATTCACTTACTAATGTTTAGCTGACTAATGTGACATAGGTTTAGAATTGCATCAGCAATTAACAACTCCAGACAAACAAAGTTGATTTTGCTGTACTTCACTTTTCATCTGAATCTAATCTGATTCCAGTTCTGATTCCAGGTTTGGGAGTCCGACATGTTTATATTACTGGTGTATTAGCAGTCAGTTCACATTGGAGTACTGTAGTGTGCACACATGCGTCATACGTTTTGCCTTTTTATTGCATGCGGCTTAGTTATACAGTTTGAGCTGGAGTTGGAGTAAGATCAAGTGACACTTGCCATACTGTAGTAATATTTACACAATGTACAGTATGTATTACCTCTGTGAGTTTTCCAAATTGATTGGAAAAAAAAAATCGCTGTGTATTCCCAGCCTTAATCCACAGCACAGCACAGCTTTGCAGAGAGATTTACCAGTTCAGTGTGGAGTGAATACGATATGTAAAGCTTGTATATGATGCTACAGTAATATTAACTTCTTTTTAAGGTAATATTTGCCATGAATGGTTGGCTTGTTTATAGGTATTAGGTTTTTATGACTTCCTTGTCTTGTAGACATGTAGGCCTACTGCATATTGTTATGTATTTTTTTTATTTTTTAAATTTTTTAATTTTCCTTGAGTGAATGAGTCTGTGAGTAGTGTGCCATACAACTAAGGAAATTTAGTAAAGAAAAAAATGTGATAAAAATAAATGTCCTAAGCAGAATCAAGCAGCAGGAATCATTCTCATCATTTAAGGAGTGCAGAGGTGGCAGGCAGGGGGGTGGCATGGAGGAGAGCAGTGGGCAGGGAGGCTGATTGTGTAATCCATAGATAGAGTAGAGCCGTGGGCAGGGAGGCTGGCTGGGTAATCCATAGATAGAGACTGTAATCTCACATCTTTGTCTTCCTCGCAACGGGCAGGATTATTGAACTGTGGCTAATTACCCATAATCCTATGCTCAGGCCAGATGTCCTCTGCTCCAGATTTTAGTACTGCATGGGTCTGAATGTGTAGGTTTCTACCATGCCACATTTGCCCACATAAACACGCATAGAGATGGACTAAGGCAGTACATCCTGAGATGGATGCTAGGCTGTTTCTTGTGCAATCTTGCTCTACTGCTACAATCCTTACTCCTTACTCCGTTGGACATTGGTGACCATCATCGACAGGCTAGAAGATTCAAGGTATTTGTGTATTATACAGATGGATGTTGTCGGCTCATCAGTTCCATTTGATGTGTATTGTGCAGCTTAGTGCAGGTGGTGATGTTAAACAATGATCCCTCTTCATCTTGTCGGTGACACATCTCAACTACTATGATGCTATGTTTATTTTACAATGAGAAAGTGAAAAAAGTGTAAGTATAACTAATATAGGGCTTCGATAAAATCTTGTGGGCTAAGCAATTCAGTTTCATTTTGAGTATTAACTCCTATGTGGAAGGACTTATGGCACGAATAACACATTTTAGTGAGGGGTCTGTGTATCCATCTACAGTTAAGGGTCTTTACAACTGTGATGGATATCTGTTTTAGTATATCTCTGTAAGAATTGGAGTTAATGTTGACCCTAAAATAACAAGATCATAAAGATGTCTTCTTTTTATGATGAATCTTCTTGAAACATTTTCTCTGTGTGACCTGATGAAGTGTTATTACCACTCCTACTATCATCTATATCCTAAAATGAGAGATCCAGATAAATACATGTAGGCTGAAGTTGAGGCACATGGTATTTACGAACTTGCAGTTTTCTAAAAGACTCACTGAATGTGTGTGTGTGAATGTGTGTGTCTGAATGACAGCTGAGCATGACCGACAGAAGCAGGTGCGTTAGCTCTACACACAACAGCATTGTGCTTCATTCTTGGCTTGCTGTTCCTCTTGCACACTGTCTTTCTATTTAACACCAGCAGCTACACCAGCAGCTGAACTTGGACCATGCCAAATAGTTTTACTGCAGTAAAAAAGATTTGTTGGCAAATTCACCAGAGAGGAATAGAATAAAAGCATATAGCATATGGAGCTCTTTTTTTACAGCACTATGCATATGCATATGCATTACTTTACTTCTCTTGCAAAAGATGTACAACAATATTTTTCATTTTTTAGTTAATAGAGCTGGGTGAAAAAAGAAAAAGTATTTTTAAGGCTATGGTGGTCCGAATTCTACTTTTCCTGTACCTCCATTAAGGAACACTCGACATTCCCTGCTCTGTGTGTTTAATAACCACCTGACATGCCCCAGGACTAGCATCAGTTTAACAGGGATGGAAATGAGTTACACCACTGTTTATACTACTGTGTCAAATCTGCCACAGTTATGCCATTGCCCTACGCTGTCCTACCCTACGTCTTCAGTTCTGCATCTCTTGTGCCTGCCTACCATATTCCCTCCAGATAGGTGCAGCTGCACACTCTATAGACTACTGTGTTGAAATTAGTGAAATTTGTTGGTCCTTTTTATGCATCGATCTGGAGCAACCAAACTAAACAAGGGTGTGATGACGTTTCTTGATCTTTTCAATAAGCCACACCTCTTTGGAGGGCAGAGGTGTAGTGCTGTGGAGCAGCAGGGGAGAATCTCAAAAAGTGGCAAATCAAAGTGTCTGAGTGGACATTTACAGCAATGGATGAATACAGGCTTTCAGAATAGGCAACAGTGGTGCATGTTTTTGGTTTGATTGGTAAATCTGTCATCATATGGTTGCCAAACAGGATATGAGCAAATTATCCATTACCATTGCAGCAGTGTACATACCTGTGAGCTCTAGTCTTTGCTGATGACAAGGATCCTGCCACATGTTTGTATTATTGAAGACAGTTTTATGGCTTCCTTTCTGTCACCCGCCCTTCCCCCCGTTTGACCAAATGACGGCAGACTCAGAATACTATGTCAGTGTGTTTAAGTTTTATGCACATCATCATGACTTTTAAACATGGATATTTTTGTTATGTCCATGTGTGTCAAAATGAAAATATTGTGTTCATAATTCAGGGACAATGTGTATGCGGTGTAGTAGTTTATATGTTCTGTGTGGCAAAACATCAATCATGGATTTGGTCATAGATGCAATACATTCTCTTTTTAATTCGCATGGGAGACGCCCTCTGGCATGACCGACCACAGAAGCACCAATTAAACTACGTCTGTCATAGACAGACCAATCACAGGTGTGATACAGAGGCCCCTCCCCCTCCTTATTTATTCCACTGTATCACGTTGGGTACGTCATTCTCACAGTCTGCCCTGTGAAGGTTACAGCGACACCTCCAAGGCTCTGCTATCATTCGCTAGACAGCTGTCATGGTTGTCACAGAACCAGAAATGTTGTTAAAAGCAGTTAATTCTTCGTCTAACTTTCGTCGAGATTCACCACGAGCAACTCCACTTGGTGGGCTAATGGCTGGTGCCCCAGCTAGTTCACCATTGGAGGCCAACTCACCTCCTGAGGATTCGTCATCCCCCTGCTCCTGCTCTACCAAATGTGGGTCCAACATTTTGGGCAGAGACCCTCACCCTATGTGCATTGCAACTAGCACCACATCTCTTGAGCAAATGTGTTGAAGCAGCCTTAACTCCGCTCAGACACTCGGGGCTCACACTTTTAGCTTATTTGAACGATAGCCTCCTGTGCTGCTCTACCATAGCACATTCAGAGCTGGGCACAGCCATGTTTGTCTTGCATCTCAGAAATCTGAGTTTCAGTATACACCTCATGAAGACTTGCCTAATGCCATGGAAATAGAAAACCTGGGCATCGGGACGAATTCAATCTCCTATCATGCTACATTCTCACAGAGATGAGTAAAGTCATTTCAACAATGCCTGGCTCAATTTCCAGAGGGGTGGGTGTGTGCCATTTGGAACATGCCTTCGCCTAGCAGGTCTCATGGCATCTACTTCGGCCTGTTGAGAATGCTGAGATTTTCAGCGGTGGATGTTGGACGTCTGGCGGCGATCTTAGCCCAAGACCTCGCATAGCTAGCTAGCTGGCTGGGGACCAAGTGATCTTCCTCACAGGATCCCGTTTAGGTGTAGTGTCAGTGAAGGCGTTAATAACAACGAACACTTCCCTGACAGGTTTTGGGGCAGAAGAGAAAGTAGCCCTTCTTTAGCCATGTAGTTCCTTCTCGTAGCCCCTTTTTGTCCAGGGAGAATGTGGTTAGCAGAAATAACACAGCTTCTCTCAGGAGAGCTGTGGCCACTATCCCTGCTGTGGGATTTCCTGTCCAGTGTACGGCCAGATATTCTCCCCTCTGCCCTCCCAGCTGAATCTCTGGGTCTGGCTCATAAGTGGTTTAATTTGAATCTTTGTTGGATAGTGGCCTTTTCAACAATCAAGGGTTATTTAGCGGCCATCTCAGCCCATCATGTTGGGTTCAATGGAGCATCAGTGGGCAAGCCCCCTGTAGTGTGTCTCCTTATGAGAGGTGTGCAATGTTTGCGCCCAACATTAAAACAGCTGTTTCCTTCTTGGGATCTGTCAGCGATTCTGAATGCGCTCTCGCAGCCTCTGTTCGAGCCCAGAGACAGATTGAGTTGAAACTGCTCTCATTGAAGACAGTTCTCCTACTTGCACTTGTTTCGGCTAAGAGGGTAAGATAATTACATGCTCTCTCTGTACATCCCACCTACTTACAGTTTCACCCTGAAGGCAACAGAGCAGTCTCAAAGCCTAACCCGGCTTTCATCTTAAAGGTCATTGACTCCTCTTACAGATGCAGATCTTTGAACCTGAACTTGTTTTACCCTCCTCCCTTCACTTCAGATGAGGAGGCAAGATTACACCGCCTCTGCCTAGTGAGTGCTTTGTGCATCTACATGGACAGACTACATATAGGATGATCAACTATATGTGTCATGGGCCACTTTGCATTGACGGCTTCCCATTTCATCACAAAACCTCTCACTGGGTGGTGAAGGTGATCGGTTTGGCTTTTGAGGCAGCTCCTGGCGTGCCTCAGAGCGCACTCCACAAGAGAAATGACTACTTCCTGGGTGCTGTTCAGGGGAATATCAGTTACTGATATTTGCACTGTGGCCAGCTGGGAAAATGCTCACATATTTAGTACATTTTACCATCTAAACATTACTAAACCCTCTCTAGGTCATGCAGTACTCGGGGTGGGGCCCAATATGACTGAAATCACATCTGTTAATCACATCACATCTACAAACTCGAGCATGCAATCCGGGGGGATAAATCTCCCATAGTGAGAGACCGAGCAAATGTTAGAAAGAGAACGACCAGTTACTTAACAAAATCCTGGTTCTCTGATAACAGAGTGCGGTATCTCATCACACTTCCCTGCTTGCACTGAACATGGGGAAGACTGCATGCTACGAATGACGCACCCAGCGTGATACAGTGAAATAAATAAGAAGGGGGTGGGCCCTCTGTATCTGAGCTCAGATTGGTCTGTCCGTGACAGATGTGGTCTAATTGGTGCTTCAGTGGTTGATCATGCCAGAGGGTGTCTCCCATGATGAGAAAGCTTGCTCTGTTATAAGAGAACCAGGGTTACATTCAGTAGCCTGTTGTTTATCATCATTGCTAGTTATTAATGCATTTAATTGTATAAGAGGTATGCATTTTCCAAAGCCGCTTCTTTTATCATTGCTGGGTGTTCATATAGGCTATAGTAGCATTGCAGGCATCTTCACTGATACATATTGCACATGTCCAGAAGAAGGATGCGTGCTTGAAGTATTGACTGTCCCCATGAAAACTAGACAGATGTTCTCTTTATACAGAAGCGAACTTGCTGCTTAACTAGCCGATAAAACTATTGTTAGCCATGTAATGGCGGTCTGTTATATAGGGCCCTAAAAGGTAACTTTACTGTACACGGCTGTAACTGAGAAGGTGCCATATGATGCTCACAATTAGAAAATGTGGTATGGAAAAAAACAGGAAGCAGTATTCAATAACAATAGGTGAAATGAACTATATGTAACCAAGGTCATCCTGTGCAGTCCAGGCCAGGCTCAAACCCACAACCTCACAGTAGCAAGAGTGCCCCTTGAGGTGTCAGGAGGAAGGTTTACTAATGTTCTAATGCTAAGCTATGCTAGCTAGCATCCATTGAACTCATCCCCTTAAACCTCACTCCCATCCAGGTTATGGCACCACTGTAACCAAGGTGATCCTGCAACTCCAAATTGGAGAAAGACGCACCAAGTGAGCCTAAAGCCAGGCTATTAGCTAAGTCAGTAGCGTATTCCATTGACGTGTCGGGAAGGGAAGTTTGCTAATGTTCTAATGCTGAGCTATGCTAGCTGGCATCTGTTTAGCCTAGGAGGTTATGGCAGTCCAACTCCATAGACACACTAAGCCCCTTACATGGTTGCGTACGCCTCACAAAACTATCTGTAAAAAAAGATGGATTCGCTTACACATTTTACAATAACTTTTGTAAATACAATATGGGATAAATTATGGTATAATGACCGTGTAATGTAGGCTAGTTTTAATGCAATTGTCTGTATCTTTTGCCATTGCGCTACAGGCTGTTTTTTTATACCATTGGTAGTCCGCATCGTAGGCTATATAACCAAGATTTTAATAGGCTTTATTACACAGATTTAATAAAAGAGGAAAATTTGGCACTTTAATGAATAAATAATATAAATTAATAAATATAAGGTACATAATTGCAATAATAAATCATAATCATATAAGTTACTGTACCACAAAATATACACTAAATATTTACTACATAGGCTACTAAGTATATATACATACAACATTATTGTGTTGCTAACTGAGAACCATCTCTATTTTTATGTTTTTTTCTATTCTCATGTATATGTATATACAGAGCTTATTGATACTATCTCTGTGTTTAGCACTGTGTGTGTTTGTGTGTGTGTGGGGCTGCCTGCTTGCCGTGCCCGTGTGAATCATGTGATGTTTACTAGACAGATGCCTGTGATGAATTGATAATGGTGAGCTGTGCTGTGGTTTGGAATGCTAAACCCTCCGTCTGCAGTGGGCGGGACCTTCCCTCTCCTCTGCAGTATGCATCCTGCTACAGGCTCAGACTGCAAGTAGTGCCCAGCGCATTCTCATAGCAGCCTTTCACACCCGCTAATCTCTACATACATTATCTTTTAGATAACATTGGTCGCGTCTCCTCCTCTGGCATGTCCTTGTTAGATTGTGGGGAAAAAATATGGCAGGTGTTCCACAATCCAGACGCATTCCTTGTCTCCTTTGATGATGCTTTCTTGTTTTATATTATTTATGTTTTTTTATATGAATACTTTTGATTGTGGCAGGCCAAGCAGTGCAATTACCTTATTATGTGCTGTTCAGACAAAGCAGACACACCCTCTCAACCCTCCATCTTTCCCCCTCTCTTTCACTACGTTTTTCAGGGTCTTTATCCAGAAACAAGCATTCTTGCACCTCTCTCTCTGTTGCCCTGTTCTGTCTACATCTTTTCCACTTATCTTCCGTGTTCAGTATTCAGCTCCTGTTCTCTCGGTCCTGTGATTCTCATTTCACATTCAGCTTCACTGCTCTTCTCTCTCCTATTTCGTTCTCTCTCTCTCTCTCTCTCTCTCTTTTTCTCTCCCTCTCTCTTTCTTACCCCTACTGCTTATCGTTATATTATCTTGTGGGTCTCTCCCTCCCTCTCTGCTCTCCCTCTCTTTCTCTCCCTCCCTCCCTCTCTCTCCAGCTGCAGTGGCTCCTCCTTCTCCATCAGTAATAAGCCTTACCTCTTCTCCCTCTCATCTCTCTGTCCTTCTCTACCCATCTGCCCCCCTTTTTGCCCTCCCTCCTCCTTTACTTTAACTGCTCCCTTTCCCCCACTCCCTCTATCTTTCTCTCTCTCTCCCACTTTCTCTTTTTGTGCATACATGCAGCCCTCCCTCTCTCAATGAAATGAACACAACAGAATCTATGACTGGCTAGAATGAGACAGAGAGGAAAACACATGTGCTCTCTCTCTCTTTCTGTTTCTGACTCGTCCATTACCCCCTCCCATCCCTTTTCTGCCTCTCCCCCTTTCTACCTCCGTCATACTCACATGCACACTCAGATTCACATACACAATCACATGCACACATGTACACTCGTGCCAACAGCCACTTTCACAGATACAAATACGCTTGTCGGCACACTCTCTAACCCGCACATACTCAGTAGCACGCTGAAATACACACACACGCACGCACACACACACACACACGTGCCTCTGAGGGTGTGCATGCTTGCTCACACTCAGACACATGCGCTCACACTCACACACTCCTCTCAATCCCACTCGCACAGGGGTGAACTGTAGCTTAGTCAGTCATTGTGTGAGTGTGGCTGGTGGCACTTTTGGGATGAGGTGATGTTTTGGGACAGGAAACACGGAGCCATGGGCAATACCCAGCGCCGGGCCAAAGGGAGACACAAAACCAAGGGGGCAACAGGTAACAAACACACACACATGCGCTTAGGTACACACATGTGCATAGGAACTATTGCATGCATGTATGTGCACTGGGCTTTACACAGGAAAATATACTGTACACATACAAATATGTACAATTGTAGAACTTGGCTGAGGACGTATGGAACATTTTGTTTGGTTATGTGCAACCTATAGCTGTGTGTGTGTGTTGTGTGTGTGACTCATATGTATGTGTGTGTGTAATTTAGCTCGGTTTGTTCCATTTGCCTTTACCCGGCCGTGGAGTGTGACTGTCATTCCTTCGCTCCTGTGACTCCAATCTTATTTTCCTGCTGGCTAAGGGAGAGCGGGGGGATGACAAGCCCTCATAAATCAGCTCCCTTTGCACACAGAGCAAAGACGGGGGAATGGAGGGAGAGTAAGAGTGATGGAAACAGGGGGAGAGGGGAAAGCAGAGAAGGCTGCAGAGGGAATAGAAGGATGGAAAGGATGAAGATGGGGCTTAAGCTGTGGGGTGGTAGCTTTCATGTGCAGAGCTGGCAACATTTTTATCCACTGCACATACAGGGGAAGGGGATTGCAGACAGACAACACACTTGGACGCACACACACAGAAAATTGTACACACACACACACACACACACACACACACACGCACACACACAGAGTTAAGCAGATATTATGAAAATAGGGGTCACCGGATGTGGACGTATGGCAGAGCAGTCATCTTGATGGGTTCTCAGATTTACACTCCCACTGTCTCCAGCACACACCCCCATTTAGGCATGGATGGTCTTCACTCAGGCAGATTTCAAGAACACATCCATCTCTCCTTCATCCAGCTAGAGTGTAGGGGTTCTCAAAATGCCTGTTCTCCAAGCTGTTGAACATGCTCAGCTGGTTGAATGCTACAAAATAAATTGTTGTGGCTGTATTGATGTTGTAGATCTCAATTGCCGTTTTTGCTGTACATTTATGCTTTGTGTTTGCTGCAGTGCTTCAATGCATGATCGCAAATTCCTTGATTTCACAAGAACACGATGTGGATGTATGCATCATAAATATTTGGAATATGATGTTACCTTTACAGTATTCAATACAAAGAGCACACCACTTTATGAATATATATTTTTTACATATACGTGAGATGAACAGTTTGGTTTATATTTCTGTACTTCAGGATTGCAAATCTGGGCTGAAATGTATTGTTGTTAGTGTGAGCCAGAGCCAATTATTAAGGATGAAATCAGAGGCTTTTAGCACATGTAGCTTTTTCATTCATGTTTTCTCTTACCAATGACGTCATCGTTCAGCAGAGGGGCTGGACCCCTGCATTGAAAGAGAGAGGGAGGGAAGCGGAGAGTGACAGAGACAGAATCAAGAAAAGAGACAGGAAGGGGAGGAGATGAGAGAGAAGGGAGTAGAGCTGGAGTGGAAAATAGAGCGTGAGAGAGAAAGAGAAAGAGAGAGAGAGAGAGAGAGAGAGAGAGAGAGGGAGGGAGAGTCATGAGTGGCCATGTATGACTGGGCAGCTGTTGTCATGGAAACGAACAGGTGGTAAAGACTGTCAAGTATGTGTGTGTTTGTGGCCTGGTGTGTTTATTTTCTATTTGTGTGACAGATTTATATTGTCTGCAGTGATTTTTTATATATCTATTTTAGTAAGTCACAAATAGCAGCTCAGTGCAATGCATACTAATGATTATTGCAGAGATATTTAGTGTCTGTTGGCAATTTAGTAAAGTAAGCTATATTTTATTTAATGAATGCTGTAGCATTCAGGTACCTTTATTTATGAATGCAATGGTAATTGATGTTATAATATATCTAATGTTTGAAATCTCAGATGTCACATGACAATAACCTCCCATACATGCATCTGTAGACACAATGCCTTATTAGGTGTAGGAAGCCTGTATAATGGTATACATTCATTTGCAACACGTTTGTCAAAACAGTGCACTTTTTAAGCATGTTTCATGTTTAGACAGATTAGCAAGCTTCTGAATGTTTACACAAGTGTCGCTTTGTCTTTTCATCACACAGTTAAAAGAATTGGTGGTTTTAACCATTGCAACAACTCAGAGGTGGAAACCCTATCTTCCCAGAGTACACAATGCCACATATTTCACCTAACCAGTTCCCAATCAGTTGATCATAATAGGCGCATATTAGGCATTGTTACAGTTTTTACCAATCATTTTCACGCGTTTTGCAGGGCAATGCCCACTTTTGCAAAACTCTTAACACAGTGTGCTGTACCAACATGCGTTTGAGCACATCAATTAACATTTGCTGCAAAATGCGCTACAGCAACCTAACTATAACACACGCTGTCGGTCAATAAGTCTACAATGCCAGTCAATGTACAATAACCTAAAAAATGCAAACAACTTGAAACAAATCACTTAAAATCTAGCCTCTGTCTGACAGTATGGCACGTTACTGATATGTATTGTAAATACACACTTTATCAAACAATCTAAGTGACATTTGTATGTATTCATGCACCTTTGATAATAGATAAATAAAGAGTATAGGCTATACCTATACAGTTTACAAATGAATTACAGTATTTTGTGTAAAGTACCCAATGTATTAGAAAATGTTGATGCGAATCACAAGGTGTTTTTCAGTGGATTTTCTATAGTTTGCAATTTTTCTGGATTCTAACTGCAGTACACATTTCAGAACTGAAGGTAAATTGTGTCAATCAAATATGCACAATCATACAAACAGAAAACACATCACTCCAGAAACACACCAGGATGAACTGTAACATGTGATACCTTCACCCTGTGCTTACATATAACCACATTGTTTTCCACTGCAGGAAAGGTGAACGCCCATTACCTGCATCAATTAGAGTATGTTTCACTGCAAAAGAATGTACATGTAATATGTGTTGTACATGTAAATGTATGTAAATATTAGCCTGGGCCTGCCCATACTGCCTGTGATGCTACATTGAGGGAGACTTGCCAGACCAAGCTCTGTCTACAAGCTTGGTGCAACAGCCAGGCTATGTAAATATAGTCATCCATAGAAGTCAAAATGCTGTGCTTTGTTACACTGTATTGTATTGCTTTTAGGTTTTGATCCTAGAGTTAACTGTTTTGATAAGAGTATCCAAATGTCTGCAAATTTAGCTGTAGTTGTACATCATTTTGTTGGTCATGAACATTAAATGAGAGAAGTATTTATGAATTTTGGTCGAAGTGGTGATTGAACGCAATTGTGTGAAAGCAACGTGAAAGAGAACGTAGTTTGTCTCCCATAGACTTTGGTTCATGCAAATGTGTTAAGAGTTTTGCAAAAGTGAACATTGCCCTGCAAAACGCGTGAAAATGATTGGTAAAAACTGTAATGTGTAGATAGATGTTTTTGATGATATTCAGTACCCTTAAGTTGACGTATCTGTTGAATAAACACACGATGCCAAGTTTGACTTTGAACCATGAGTGTGATATGAGTGCAGCCTTCCTATTGGCTGGTTTGGTGTTGGAGCAGGAAGGGATTGTGAGTTAAGGAAGGAAAGAGCAGGGCTGCGCTGACAATGGAGTGTGTGTGTGTAAGAGAGAGTGTGTGTATGAGAGAGAGAGAGTAAATGTGTGTGTATGTTTGTAAGTGAGAGAGACAGAGTCTGTATGGTGGTCCTGCCAAAAAAATAGACCCCAAACACTTCCTGTCTTTCACCACCAACACATTGGAGGAAGCATGTAGTCTCCTCCTTCAATTCTCTCACTTGCACTCTATGTTTCCCCCTCTCTCTCTTTCTCTCTCTCTCTCTCTCTCTCTCTCTCTTCTCTTTCTCTGCAGTTGTCTGTACAACTCCATTTCCATCAGTGTCATACTACTTTTCCATTCCCTTGTAGCTTCTCCACTTTCAAGGCTCCCTCTCCTCTCGCTGTCCCTCCTTCCCTCACTCTTATAGTCGTTGCCCACACACTCAAGTTTCCAGTAACATTTGGAGTTTACCCCAGGCTCTACAGTATTGTCCTCAAGTGTATTGGATTTAAAAGCTGGAGATGTTGAAGAGCACGACAGGTAAGATTAGACAACAGAGCAGGGGAAAAAATCTGCTGGGTTACTGCACTTAAGCTTTTGATAGGACATTAGTTAGTTTGTCTAGAGAAAAGAGAGAGTGAGAGAGAGAAAGAGACTTTGGCTGATTGCATGTTGCCTAGTACAATTTGGTGTTGTTATAGATTTTTAAATATCTTTAGAAACCTCTTTATGTGTGTGTGTGTATATTACATGTATGTACAGGAGAGGTAAAAAGTATGAGAGAGAGAGAGAGCCTGGATGGTTGCATGTAGTGTATAGTTAGATGTTGTTATAGATGTAGAACTTTTTTCTTTGTGTTCTGTAGTACATACTGTATACATACGTATGCGTGTACACGAGGGGGGAAAAGTGTCTGTCTCGATGAAAGACTGATGGAAGTTTTCATGGAATGTTGGCACACCTATGAGAAAATGACCTTGGGGTCATTGGAGGTCATGGTGTGACACACACACACACACACACACACACACACACACACACACACACACAAACACAAGCCGTTTCATCTGTTATCTTTTCTAAGATGAGATTTGTGTAGGCTAAACTTACTAGCCTACTTACTGATACATAAGGAGTAATTAAACATGCATTACTGTATTGAGATTATATGACCCGCATTACAGGTGATAATACATCTTTGATTGATGGTTAAGTTGTTATATACCATGATAAGTTAAATGTATCTACACCAAAATAAAATGTGTACTTATTCTACTATTTTAAACACAAATGCATATGTAACACATTATAATGACACAAACAGAGCCAGAAAAGACTCCAATAGTTGTATATGTGCACTCAAAATATGTGAATTCACTAATTGCATTCAGAATCAGCTGGTTTGGTAATTAGAGGTCACAAATAAAATGCAGGGCTCTTACCCTTGTAAGCCAAAGTTTGACACTCCTGTATATAACATACCCAAGACAACACACTCAATGAGAGACTCTCACGGGCAAATTTACAGACATTTTACAAACTCAAGATGGACTGTGACTGGGCTGGCTAATTATGTATGCACAATAAATGGGAGAGAAATTAAGCTTCATATAATTTTTATGTAAATGAGTTTCTAAATGAAGCCTGTGTCACAACTCAGACTGTTTCTTCCTATGTGTGGCAGTCCTGATGGTAGGCTTCATATGTGTGTTCACTTATATCTATCTCATTAGTCTTGTCTGTTGGCTGCAGTAAAAGAAAGGCTGAGAAGCAGAGAGGAGAATAGACATGGTGATTAAACAGCTACAGTATAGGCTACCAACTGGCACGTGTGTGCGCTTTTTTGGTCTTATGGTTTGTATGTTGGCATATACATTAAATCTACTTTGTAGGTATGTGAACACCAACATGAAATGATGTTAATGAACAAATGAGACTTGGTCATGGCATTTGGTGTTGGTGTTGGTGTTGGTGTTGGCGTTGGCGTTGGTGTTGGTGTGTTTGTGTGTGTGTGTGTGTGTGTGTGGGGGGGGGGGGGGGGGTGAGTGTGTGTGTGTGTGTAAAGGGAGTTATTTACTGATGTGATATATACATCATACATTTCATAGGCTAAGTTCACATAAAAAAGAAAGCCTTCAGATTCTGCCCTCAGATTTTAGACATTTTGGTTGATGTTCAAGTGGTTGATTTGATTGCTTATCCAGAAATGAAGTTTTATAGCTATATGCTTCTCCAAGAAGAAGAGTGTATGCATGTGTATGTGTGTGTTGCACATCTTTGGGTTCTCACACAAGATTGCCTATGCTGTTGCTGTCAGTATTTGTGTAGTCCTACATGCCTGCTTGTCCTTTTTGTATTCTGTTCTTTTTATTGGCCAGTAAAAGCATATTCCATCCTGCCATGTGTATCCCATAGGCCCATTTTAGAGTGATTTTTACCAGTTCTAGGAGAGACTGCCAGCCCAATTCCCACAGGATTGTTGTCCAGAGTGCACTTTGTGCGTGTGATTGCATATTTTCTTATTTTCTGAGTATGTTCTCGCTTGAAGCACCATGTACATTTAAATAATAACTACACTGCACCATTAGATCATTTTTACTTTTGCACACTGTTAAAAATACTGTAGCCAGGTCAATTTTTGTATGAATCTGGATGAAGCGGAGTAAACTCCAACACTCTTCAGAGTATTTCCATTATTTTCTAACCATTTAATCTTCCATTTTGTATGATGGAAAACTGTGCTTGTAACTCTTTCTCTCTGATTATCAGATTGATAAGCCCCGCCTTATCATGGCTACAGCCATGAATTTCAAAGCTAAATGATTATTCACTTTCTCCTTTTACCCACCCATAAGGTCCCTCTGAGACACTCTAGCTAGAATGACTCCTCCAATTGGGCTATCTTGGAAGTCAGGGGGAAGTTCATCAGCAGCAGTTTCCTGTCAGTTCTGTCCTCCAGACAATGGGGCCTGGAAGTCATCTATGGATGTTCCCATCCTTATTGATGTCATTATGTGAGTCTGGCATGTTCTCAGGGCAGCTGTGTTTCTGTATGAATGTGTAAGCACTGTATCCCACAGCTTCCACCATAGACTCTCTATCATTCTTTAGAATAGAGTGTGATTTAAAAAACACAACAATCAAGGAATATTGTGGTAGACATTGTATAGACTTGTTTGTTGCTTTGCTCCCTGATACATGAATAGCATCGTGTTTGCCCTTCTCTGGCATTTTGTGTCCAGTATTATAATTTATATTATAAAGGTATGACAGACCTTTAAGAATCAGTACCTACAGCAATTATGGACACAGCTTTTTTTATAGATCTGAACTTACAGCTGTAGCAACTTTCACCAACATTTCAAATAGCCAGTGGAGACTTCTAATGATAAACTGTTGGCAACAGTTCAAACACAACACATAGAACCAGTGCGATGAATTTGGAAACTAGCATAAGAGACCTACGCTAATTTTCTGTGCCCTTAAAGTGATTGCGGTGATATCCTCTCACAACGTTTACCAGTCCCACTCACTCTTCAACAGTGATCAGTTGTGCTTAGTCATCATGGAATGAAATGCTTTAGTGAGGTTTGGCATGGTGCTGTTTGAGATATTATGGAGCTACTTTTGTACAACCATCTCCAGGCAACAAGCTTACTTTATGTTATTATTCCTACTGAACTGGCCACTGTAAGCGAATGAGAAGAACAAGGATAGAAGAACCCTGCTGAGGCCAACATTACTGCTGGCAGGCCAGCTATAGACATAATCCAGTCTCTAGAACAATGAGTGTTTTGCAGGTACCAGGTACCTGCCTACTTTATTGAGCCCTTCAGGATTGGGAATTTATCGCAGAGTCCTAAAACATGGTCCTTTACAACCCCCTCTGGGTGTCCTGTGTTCCATGTCTTTTTTGTAAAGAAAAGGCATTTTCCTCCATTGTGTCCTCCCAGTCCAGGTCCACAATGTTTCATTGCAGTTTGCTTCAGTATTTTTGTTCCTAGGCCTGCTAGAACCCCTTCATGAATTAGACCCCACTCTCATAAATTACATCCACGTGGCCTACCTGTGTTAATGTGCTCCATCTTCTTCACCATGAGAATGTCTAGTAGTTAAAGCCAAAACCTTTTTTATTTTTTCCAATGTGATCTAGCATGGCTACCTAGCCATATGTGGGGTCATCTCTATGTTTCCTGGTCATTTTTGAAAACCCCTATGTTCCCCGGTTTTACTATAAAAACATATAAAGCCTACTGTATGTAAATCCTTATGTTTCCCAGTTAGGGTTAGTTTGGAGGTAATTTTTTGGGACATTTAGGGCCAGATTTGGACAGCAGCTTACACTTCGGGACTGTCCCAAATTTTTCAGGACATCTAGTCATCCTATCCAGCACCAACACCTGTCCTCCACGGTTTCCACACATAAGTTTCACTAGGCTATCTCCTTCTCAGTGGCTCACTGGTTACAACATTACAACATGGGAAGTGCACTAATGACAGGGGAACATAATGATTTACGTACGGTAGGCTTTTTATGTTTTCATAGTAAAACTGAGGAACAGAGATTTTCAAAAATGACTGGGGAACATGAAACTTAGCAAACATAGGACCCGGGGAACATAGATGCGCTCCCCCAATGTTAGCTGGAACTTTTAACAACACATTTCATTTGTGGTGTTCCAAAGTGGTGTTAAGTGTGCAGTAATAATCCCTCAAGAAATCACCCTTACCAGTGGAGTGTTCTCTGCCTGAAAATTAGACATTTTAAATCCTGCAAGAAGGCATAACTTTAGCTAAGCCCTGATCAATGAATATAGCCTAGGCTAGTAAAATCAATGACCACTTAAAAATAACAGAGCATTCATTTATTAGGGAAGGGTAGGCCTATTTACATCTCTTGTTGTAAAAGCAGTAATCATCCATCCAAAATCATCCATTCTTTAGACGTGTTTCCAGGCAAAGCTGTAGGCTTCTGTGATACTGATGTGTGGCAGGAACTACCTGGAATATGGGTTGAGTTAGCTACATAGTAGTCACAATTAGCTTGCAGAGTGGATTTGATGGGATAACAGGTGTTGATACCTGTGGGTCACCTACACTACATAGATATATTCATGATATATCCATGTTCTTGTGGTTTCTACCGTGCGATTTTTAATTTGTTAGCCTAGTCAGACCAGTAGGACAGACTTTTGTTATTGTTTCTTATTATGCATTCTGGACTACACTGTTTCCTGAGGAGCCGTGTTAATATATCTTTTAAAAGAGTTGTGTGCCCTTTTTACATTTTGTGCCTTTGTTGACCTGTGACAGATACAGCCACTGTGGATGGTGTAACCATGGAGAAAACAGAAACAGAATTAAAAGTATCAGTGCCATAACTGCGAGATCTCATCATCCCTGGTCTGTCTCCAGCCTTGTGTGGCCTCAATGGACTGATCATATTTTCCAGTGTTAGCCTAGAGCTATGCTGAGGAACCACAGTGGGAGCACAGTATAAGCACAGCAATCTGGAGCTCTGCGCAGTGCTTCAGCACAGAAAGATTTATTGTAGATACTGCAGAGTAGCTAAAAATGTTGGTAAAGCTTTTACATGATTTTCTCTTGTGCATCATTGCTGACTAGTTACAGATCAGGAGGTGCATGGTAAAAGTTTAAACCTTGGCCATGACTATTTAAAATAGCACCCAAAAAGTCTGTACTCTCCCAAACTGTAGAATAGGTTTTGAGTCCCAGTCCGAATCATTTTGTCAGATACAACACTAGAAACTAGAAAAACACTAAGGTTCAGGGAAGTGACAGCAAACTTCATGATGAAGAACACTGTTCATCCTGAAAATGTTTGTCTGTCAGTGTCCTCCCCATTATCAGTGGGAAGATAAAGAAGGTACAGAGAGAGTATTTATAAACTCTGCTAATTAAAAATTGCAAATGAAAACTGATACTGATGGTGTCACACCAAACATGCAAAAGGAGATTATTTGGTCTACAGACATCTGATCTTATTTAAATATGATTACAGGAACAACACTGCTACCAGATCATTTGTTTAATAAATGCCATATGTAGACAATCTAATGCAGTTGTTGTGAATTGAACCATAATACGAACAACACAGGGTGTCAATACATAATTGAAATACCTGTTGTCATTTGTAATTAATAAAACCTGCCTGCCTGTGTAGACCCTCACAGAGCCAGCTGTGACTTTGTCACTGAATTGCATAGTGCATAGGCTAGAGACAACATAGACACTGGATCGACACTGGACTGGCATTGCTCATTTAAACTAAAAAAAAGTGATGCTCCTCTATTTTATTGATTTTATGAATCTTAACCTCAGTTTTTAGCTGCACTTTTAAGATGCTTTTACTTAGAACTAACAGAGTAGCTTATGTAGCTGATCAAAGACATTTGACTAATATGGTGTCAAGTTAGTCATTAGTCTTTGTATCAGTATGGACATCAAAAATTCCACATGTTTTACCAGAGCTCAGTAACACTTTATGATTCCTTTTTTAGTGTATCTACATGTAATGACATGTAGTTGTTATGTACGTACACTGTACATACCAAACCCTAACCCTGTGGTACAGTGTAAGTACATAATGTTACATATTGTTACACAGTTTGTTATGCTGTATGGTACAGCCTGTACATAATTGATGTAACAGGGACAGTAACATTAAGTGTAATCCAGAGCTCATAGAGAGTTGGCATATAAACACAACAGAAAAAATACTGTATTTTGCCATTGGGATGGACTGCATGTTGCTATCCAGATTGACAGCACACACACAAACACAAGGGTTCCAAGGCTGAATCCGGGCCCAAATCTAGAAGTTCTGGGCTGGAATACAATGGGGCATGAGAGGGAGCGATGGAACTCTGCTGAGCTCAAACATCAAAAGCCTGTTATTGGAGTATTGGTCTGTGTCTGTAAGTCAAAGACACCTTTAAGTCAGGATCTGTTTTAGTAGATGTTTTTGTTAATTCAGAAATCAGTTCTGTATAAAATTTAGTCCACGAGTGGTGCTCAGCCCACACAATGCTTATGCCCGACAAATATACATGTACAGGCTTTGTTTTTTTCCATCTGTACCTTGAGGGATTAATCTTGGGCCATATTCACTGTTATTGTTTCCCTGCTGCTCATTACCTATGGATGTAATTCTGGAAATCTCTTTCCCCATCTGCCCATTCGAGTCTTTGATATTTTATGGTCTGTGGGCCAAGAGGTTAGGAGAGATGATCAAAATAAATCCCAACAAATCCAACAAAGCCTACATGATTTAATCAGATATCTTAACATGTTCTACACATTGTCTGTTACTAAACAATGATTCTACATATGTGTTCCCTGTCCAATAGTGCCTCTCCACTGTAGTTAGGGGGTTAAAGAGGAAGGGGAAGAGGTCAGTCTCCCCATGCTTACTGAGCTGTGAGTTTGTGAGATATGACATGCTTCTTCAAATAATAGCATTCTTAACAAAGTGGGGAATCTGCTGTATCTGTTATATGAAACAGCCAGTTCTGAACTCCTCCAGGGAATCAATGTATTGTGACATTAAACCTGTGACAAATTGCTCTACTGTAGTCCACCTCAACAATTGGTCTCAGGTCCTATGTGCTGAAAGACACGTGGACAGAAGCCTCCTCGACATAATGTATACTATAAGTACTGTTGATGGTTGTCCTTTTTTTTATCTGTGGCTTCTCAGTGTTTTAGTTCCCCTAAATCATTTTTTGAGTTATGTAACAGCCAGGCAAGCATATTAATTCATCCTTGGGAGAACCGTGGCTGAACTTGTAATTAAATGTACACAGTGAACCACAAGGGGGATGAGAATCCTTTCCAGCTCACACACTTTCTCCTCTTTTCCTGTTTCACTTTTCTGTCTGTCTCTCTCCCTCTCTCTCTCTCTCTCTCTCTCTCCCTCCCTCTCTCTTTTTTCTCTGTTTTGTCCCTGTGCTGTCCTCTTCGGCTTAATGCCTTAGTGAACTTGCCTCTTCCTGCAATATATGGAGTCATGAAACATGGTCAAATTTATTTTTATTTTTTGTTTTGTTTTCCAACCCTCTTTGCATTTTGTATCTCATAAAAAGGTTTCTTTAGGACTAATGTTTGCCAGCACTAGCTCCAGGGTAATGTAAATGTGCTGTTGAGTTGTGCCACACCAATTCTTTTTAAATTAAGCATCATGGCGCTTGTGTTTCTGAAGTTGAGCATGTTAGTAAGTGTAACTCTGACTGTGGTGAATTATCAGTGTAACCATGCTCATGATAGCGAGCTGTAATTGTGACTCTGGCTCTGGACCCAGTACCACAGCTAAGGACAGAATCACCCACCTATGTCTTGAGGGGAAAAACATGTTTTGAAGTGTTAACAAAAACAAACACTACATGGTCATTTTAAACACAAATGTTCATTTCATTAACAGTGCCAACAGCGTTCTTGGTCTGATCTGTCACATCCCAGCATTACTTAATTAACTGTTAAAATAATTACAGTCTCATCACTGTTTGATTGTTTAGGCAGACATTGTTTTCTCTGGCGTTGTACCATAGCTTTCAAACATTACCGGTTCACCATCTGGATATTAACAATCTAAATCATTCATTTTTATTTATGTGTGGTGTCTCGCCCTCCCCTCCCTCGTTCCCTCTTCATTTATCTTGTTCTCTCCCATTCTCTCTTTTTGCATCTCTCCATCTCCTCCCTCTCCCCTCCCTCCTGCCTCTCTTCCTTCCTACCAGCCAACACCAACTTGGACTCGGAGAGCAAGCGAACGGCCCACTTCCAATCGTCATGGCAACAGCATGTGAATGTGTTCGGCTCGTGGAGTAGGCCGGAGTGTGTGCAGGAGCTGCATCAGGAAGCCCAGCTCAACCTGCAGAGTCTGTTGCAAGGTAAGAGAGGCTGCTGCCTAGGGGATTTCACCATTCTGAGGGGAATGTGACAGGTAGTATTACTGTTCAAGCCACCACAGGAAAGGGAAAACAGCTTCCTTTAGCCTGGTATGTCTACTGATTCTCCTCGCATACAGCAGTAGCTCTGTTGGATGCGTGCTTTTCTGTGTGTGTGTGTGTGTGTGTGTGTATGTGTGTGTGCTCACGCACGCCTGCACATGCGCTTGCCAGGTTTTGTTGATATGTGCGATGTCTGTAAACGCATGTGTCCTCTCATGCCGTTTGCTGTCTTTGAGGAGAGCTATTTGTATTCCTCCCTTTCTAGTCGATCTTAGTTCTAGTCTATTTTCCTCCCACCCTCTCTGTCTCTGTCTCTGCCTCTGTGTCTGTCTCTCTCTCTCTCTCTCTCTCTGTCTCTCTCTCTCTCCCTCCCTGTGACTCATTCACCCTCATGCTTATCCTTGCTTGTGATCTATTAGATTTAGTGTCCTCTCTTTGGTTCTCTATCTTTGTCCACACAATTAAATGGATGTATCAATGCAGATGCCCGTCGCTTGCATGAACATATTGTATTTCTGCTTTCTCTACGGTCTTTTTCTGATCTGTTTGCCTTAGCCTTTTCTACTACTTGCAGTTTGCTGTCCTACACTCCTAATTGATAATGTTGGCAAACAAATACAGAATGAGATACTATATACAGCTTGTCTCTGCGTACCACCGCTTGTGTTTATTTTTGGATATGTTGCCGTTATGTACCATATTGATAGCGACAGCGTCGGTGTACTACATAACCTATAGTGAAGCCCTTGATACTTACCATGAACAGTGTGTACTTTCATAAGGATACCCCCTTGTTATAGGTGGTCTGTGTGTCTGCCTGGCTCAGTCTATTACTCAATAACGTATGTGTGTATAGCTCATTCCTCATCCCTCTGATTTTCAGTTTAATTGGAATGTTTATGTAGAATATTTTATATTTTTTACATTTTAACGTGCTTTCATGAGGTAAAATATGCTAAGAAGCTAAACTAACCTTCTGTTAATGATTGGCAGTTGCCTGCCATTCAGGTAACTTTTATATAGTGTAAATTAAAAATACAGTGAATGAATGTTGTCAACAGGGGAAAAGATAAGATGTTAAGTGTTAAAGATAAGATGTTAAAAGATAAGATGTCTTTTTGTGTTCTTAGAGACTCTTCTTGGAAAATTGTACCTTACTTTGGTTCCAAGCTGTCAAGCAGCTCCGTTAAAACTTAGAGTAGAGAAAACTAAGCTGTTCACCACAATTACTCTGTGGAACATGTCTCAAGGAATATTAGTGTCTGGTGAAAAAATGGGATCTACATTGATAGTGCAGTCGCTGCCATGTTTATGCTGAACATCTCTGTGCCAGGCTTCAACCTAGGGTGTATTTTAACATAAAGCTAGGACTGATTATATGACCAGTAAGTAGGTACAGAGCATTCTGGGTAAATCAACACACTGAACCTGGGCTTTGAAAGACTGTGGCTTAGGATATCAAACTGACTAGACTGATTCAGTGTAAGAACTCACTTATGAATAAAAAGACTAATATGCTTAAGAAAAAGAAATAGCAGCATGCCTTTCTAAATTTTACTAATAGCTATTATTGCGTTTTTCTTTTTATTCTGGTGTCTTTATTATCAGCTGTTGACCCACGTAAAGCAGGCCTATGTGAATATATATATATATATATATATATATATATATATATATATATATAATCCAAGTGTGATGTAGTGGCTTGCGGTGTGGGTGTCACGGTTTGTGTGTGTGTGTGTGTGTGTATGTGTGAATGCTTGTTGTGTGACACAGTGACTTAGGGCTCAAACGTTACATCTGGAATTTACTTGTCTGACCAAGTATATTCATACACAACTAGTTGGGTCTTGATTGAACACTTTTTTTTGGACCATGTGGAAATACACTTGATACTGAGGTCTCTGCTTGGAGGCAGATCACAGAAATCAGACCCAGAACATCAAGACAACATAGCCTGTTACTGTAACCTGTTCTCATGCTTGCACGACCACCCCTAGTGGTCATGCCAGTATTGCACCTTGCACATGTTTTGTAATTATTATTACAAGTTATTATCAATGTGCGTGGCGGAATCAGCGAATGAATGCTGGATTTGCATAAGAGTTAAAATGTGTACCTGTATGCATAGTTTACAGCAGGCCTTCCTTTACCCTAACGAATTGTGCTTATGTATAAATATACATCTGCGGTAAAAATGTTTAACAACGAATGTTTTTATTAAAAAATGCATTTACTTAACTTATTTATGTATTCATGCCAAATAGAAAATCATATTCAGGATATGAATGCTGAAAGTACTAGCTTGGCTGTTATTATTTTTGTGTATATGTATGTGAGTACACGGTATATACTACATAGTATATAATATACATGCTTCAGTGACATAAGAATTGGAGCAGAGCTTTAAGTGACCCTGCCGCTGTGGAGGCCTTGGGCTGTAACATGGCTATTAAACAGTGAACATGGGTTGTCCAAATGGGCCCTGTGTGAAGAACTCATTCAAGTTAACTTATGCTCTAAGGGGTAGCTACATAACGTGACCCAAACACATTTGTCTGCTAAACTCACAAATCTGATGGCTACAAATTGTAATATTCAGTGACTATGGAAAATGGAATGCGACACAAATAAGACCAACAAGCACAAGCATACAATCAAATGACCTCAATAGACAAGAAAAGAGGCATTGTACCCCCCAACCCCCACCCCTTGTTCCTTAACTAGGGACACAAGAGAAAGTGACCCATTTTTTCACATGAAGGGGGCTTGGAGCCTCATCTGGTTATGCATTGGGTGGATTTGCTGTTTTCATTGGGACAGTTCAATTTATGAACACATGGGTGCACGTCTGATGACAAGACCTGCCTGTCTCGACATTGCTAATGATTGGCTGATTGAAGAAGGGGCAACACTGATTGGTTATTTGGGACAGGAGATGTTTGTCTCCAGTTGGTGATCAGCTGACAGACCCTAGCCGGGACAGTTAAGGGGGGAGGTGGAGGGTGTGTCTCAAATACCTCCAAACCTTCCTTTCTCATTGTCCTGCCTCCCTATTGCCTTCAAACACCTCTCTACCTTACACCTTTGATCTGGTTGTCTCTCCACTGTTACCCCTTGGTAAGTTCAATCAGTCAAACTAAAATTTAGTCTGGTGTTTTGTCTAATACAATCATGTTTTGTCGGTGTATTAAGGTATGTAGAGCATACCATCATATTCTATCACATTAGGATATTTTCTTATCATCGCTACTTTTAGGCATAAACACTTAAACATAAGTAATTATTAAGTCAACAGTTGTAAAGATCATATACTGAAATGATGTGCAATACTACATTGTGGACTGAAGTGCAGTACTATATTATAGAAAAAGTTGCTCTTTCTGAAAGCTTACTGTTTTGAATAGAAGAGAAAGTTACCTGTGAACAGTGCAGAAAGAGCCATTAAAAGTGGATTATGGAGACCTTGGTGTGGAATGTCTTGCCCTAGGCTAAGGGGAGATGCTATGTTTTGCAAAACAGCTGTTGGCCTTCTGCAGCATTACCAATAGAAGTAATAATAGACCTACATTCTGTGGGAGAAAGCTAGCATATCAGTTTCTTAAGAGCCTTTTACAATTCTTAGTTAAAAGGAACTTAGTTCTTTGATATATATCTATAAACCTACAAAAAATGTAAATGCATTTACATTGCATGAGCAAAAACAGGTGTAACACAAGTGAAAGCATAATAGCAAACAACATGTATAGGGGGAAGACTTGTTTTAAACCTTAAGGGACAATTTGCGCACTGCAGCACACTGCTAAGTGGTGAGCTTGAGATCAGTTTTGAAGGTGGAAATGGATGGAAGCTCAATCTTTAGCCAACAAGCAAGGAACATTATAAAAACTCAGTCTACCATACTGCAGGGGCTTAGGGAGGAGGAAAACAATGTGTGTAGCCTGCCCCCTCTGGGTAACCTGGAGATTATGCCTCAGGCTATTGTTGACTCAAGTGGCATTCCATTTTTTTTCTTAGAGTACCCCACCATTGCTAAGCAACTCGAGCAAGTTCACTTCCCCCCTTCGACTGTGGGGTGGGAAGCTTCAAAATGGGAGGGGTAGAGGGGGATGTGTCTAGGGGCTGAAGGAATGGCTGCAGTATGTGGGATGGGGGTTTAGAAAGGGCTGTTGTGAGAAGAGAATAGTGAAATGAAACACTGTTTACCAGGACTATAGGGTAAGTTACATAATAGAGAAAATATGACAGTCTGAGAGATGCTTGTGTCAATTGTTGTGTGGTCTGTATGGTATATGTTTTCCATGTGGTAAATTCCTGCTGCACAGAAATTGCCCTGTCTGGGACAAAGAGCAAACTGTTGAATTGAAGTTGAATTGTTGAATTGAGTTGAATTGAATTGAATTGAATCAAGAAAGTAGCAGGGTGTGAAATATCACAGCTAGAACTTTTTTGTTTTGATCATCCTTACTAAGTCTTTGTGTTGTGTGACTTTTGGGCTGGACAGACTTTGAGGAGCAGCTCTACGACAACAGAGTGACAGGACAGACATTCCGCCACCCCTCCTCACAAAGTTCAGAGGACACCTCCACCACTCTTAGCCGATCTCCTGGAGTGCTTAACAACAAAAAGCCGGAGTTCATCTTCCTGGTAAGTTTATTTGCTTTTTTGAGTTTTCTCTGAGTTTCACATAGTCCTCCATCTACTCTATGGCAGTTTAACATGCCATGTGTTGGTAAGATAGAATAAAACAACAGAGCAGTCTTGGCGTAGTCATTTCTGGTTAGCTACTATAATTTTGTATCATTTTTGTACTTAATTACCATGCACAGACTAAAGATTGAAGCTCTTCATAAAATTTAAAACACCATAAACCAATGTCAAAATAACAATATGTAGATAGTTTAATAAAAATAAGAATCAGAAGTGCATTAGTGTTACTGTAAGGTTATTAAAGGGGTCCTCCCGTCAAAAACCACTTTTAGTAGCTCTATTTACAATGTGGTGGGTCACAACAAGCAGTATATGCACGCAGCATTCCAAGACGTGAAATTCGAAACCTATCTACGTCACTAGGTCGTAAGCCCCGCCCAGAGCCATGTATGGCACGCTCACATCCATTGAGAACAGTGGACAGAAGCTAGGTGAAGGAAAGACAATTTGCCCAATCAGAGGTGCCTTATTGACACGTCATGGATATTCATGAGGGACACCGGAAAAGCCAGTCGTTCAACCACTGGACCTGTTCTAGCTTACTAAAAACGGTGTCAAACAAGAGAACTAGGGCATAATTTTTCACAGAAATGATGCACAATGCATTCAACCATAGTGGCGACACGGAAATATGAATAAAAATAACGATGGAAGGACCCCTTTAAAGCATAGAGTTGAGACACTGTTTGGTGTATCTGATGTGTGCATGTGGTTGTGTTTCTGCTCTCATCAGCCAGCAAATAAGCAAGTCGGTGAGGATGAGGCAGACTCCTTAGGGCTTCATGCCCAACAGCTTACCCCCGGCTCAGAACACCCCCTCCTGGGCTGGAGCACCTCGCTGGGCCCCCCTGTCGCTGAAAAACCCCGTTGGCTTCTGGGACGTAACACTCCTACACAGCTCATGCCCATCAATGTGTCAGGTGATGGCATAGTGAATTTCTTTACTCTGATTCGTGTACTTGAGATCGTTTTTTTGTTTAGATGTAAGTCCTCATATACATATTGCCATCGTCTGTGTAGCCAATGCAACATTTCTACATTCTAAAGTTTCAGTCTCTTCGTTTCTACCGCCGTTATCATTTTCCTTTTTTGTTTTTTGTTACTCTCATTTTCATTTCCCTCCGCTCTGGTCCCCCCCCCCCCTTTTTCCTGTCTATGTGTCCTCATGCTCTTTCCTCCATCCTGTTTACCACCTGCTCCCCTGTGTGATACTTGTCAGCGCAGTAGAGTAGGTCAGCTCTGTAAACACAACTGATGTGTAGCCTGGACTTTCTGGGAAAACTGATTCCCTGAGAGGTGCCTCTCCACTCCCAGCATGCAACAATAATGAACAGGTAGCTGTTGCCATGGCAACTTCCAGTTCTTCCTCCTTCTTGGTCAGAGGAGTGACAGGCAGGAAAACTTGCAGACAGGGAACTAGTGGAACTGAGGTGAATTTTCATGAATGAAACTGGCACACATTCTGAGATGTGATAAGGCTTGTTGGCATATTGTCAAAAGTCAGAGTGTCAAAGGAAAATGTGCCAACATTGAGAGGGCAAATGAAATGACAATGAAAAACAGGGATTGGAGCATTACTTTTCCCCTGAGATACCTCTTGCGTGGGAAGTTAGTGTATACTTCATAAATACTGTGTGTCTAGCTTTCTTGCATATTGTGAATAGCTTCACAGTTACTGTAGTTTAGTAGGCTGTGGTGGTATTTTATCAGTCAGTCAATTTTCTAACAAGTACTGATCGCTTCTATAATATTCTTGCTATATTTGTGCAGTTATGCTGTAATTAATGGAGGGATCTTTATGTCAATTTGCATTCATTTGGAAAAAAACATATCTGATAGCCTGCTATTCAGAAGACATCCTTGCAGCGGAGTGCCGTATGTTGTCATTTATCTGCGTTTATGTGATTTAAATTTGTGGCACTATTATTTATATCCCCGAAACGCGGAGCGTCGGGGATGTAATGGTTTTGCGTGCGCCGCCGCCGCCGCCGCCGCCGCGTCCGCCGCGTCCGCCGCGTCCGCCGCGTCCGCCGCGTCCGCCGCGTAAGGTCTTTCGTGTTAACGCGATAACTTTTGAACGGATGTTTGGATTTGTCCCAGATTTTTTGGGTGAATGCTCTAGGGCAGGTTCATGAACTGATTCGAGTTTGGAGGTCAACACTTTCAAGATGGCTGAATTCAAGATGGGCGAATTATTCAAGATGGGCGAATTTTTGTTTGGCCCATAACTTCTGACTGGGTGGATGGATTTCTCCCAGATTTGGTGTGTTAATGCTCTAGGGTAGGTTCATGAACTTATTCGAGTTTGGAGGCCAACACTTTCAAGATGGCTGAATTCAAGATGGCTGAATTTTGGTTTGGCCCATAACTTCTGACCAGTTGGATGGATTTGTCCCAGATTTGGTGTTTCAATGTTCTAGGGTAGATTCATGAACTGATTAGATTTTGAATGTTGGGGGCTTTGAAGCATCGCGTTTCGGGGATATACCTTTAGCAGTCGAAGACGACTGCATAGGCCTAGTTTTTATACATCCTCAGTTTAAGTATTCACAGAAATTGTTTAAGTGATGTTTGTGAGTGATTGTCATTCATGGTAATGTTTGTCGTATTATCATGGAAGACACTTTGGCAAAACAATGATGTGCGATCATGTGAATACCATTTTGTGTCAATAAGGTTACCTTTACCCTTTGTTTTCATGATGCCATCTTGTTAACGTATGTAAATACAAAGGCACCATTAGGGTATATCAGGGCAAATAAAGCCTAAAAGCTATTTTACAAAACATTTGATAGACAGTGAGTTGTTGAACTGGAAGATGCTGCTAAGGTATTGTGCAAGCTCTCTCTCTCTCTCTCTCTCTGTCCCTGTCTCTGTCTTTGTCTCTGCCACACACACACACACACACACACACACACACACACACACACACACACACACACATACACATCTGTGTGCGCGAAGGTTTTTGTGTGTATGTGTATATAAATGCAGAGAGCAGATGTTGTCGGCTGCATTCGATTGCTCATAAATGATTACCATATGTTACCAATGTTACTGTGCATAACTTTCTTGATGCTTCCTTATATAAGTCCCATATAAGACTCCAGAAAATATGCTATGCAGTTCTTGCTGCTCAACACAGTGAAGTAAACTTGTGGTATAATATGATACACTGACTGTACTACTATATTTTAATGACAGACGAGACATCTTTGCTTTCATGTAAATTGTTAGACTTAGGCTATAGAATACTGGACAAGTAAAGATGTAACAGTTTCTGTTAATAACATTTTACAAGGTCATTACAGAGGTACCTAAATCTGTCTGTTTAGTCTACCTACTTTCCTGTTCTGAGACGTTCCTCTATTTGAGGATTATTTTGAATGAAATTGACTGCTATGGTTATACAGTATATTTCCATGTGGTCTTACAGATGACGGCAAGATTCTGGCTGTTGACCTAATCCAGGGTGCCTGCTCCCCAGATTCTTCCCAACCACGATCCCTACAGCCTAGCACTGAGATCACAGACGAGCATCAGATCCCGCTGAGGAAGACGCAAAGTGACCTGGAGCACAGTGTGCCCCCTTCACCCAAAACTGTCCCTGGTATGATGGAGCAGGCTACCCTCATGTGTCCAAGCACCTCCTGGAATGGACCCAAGGGTTCCACCTTTTCCCCAGCCTGGAACAACTCGTATAACTATGCCCTCGTTCCCGGCCCTATGGCTAAGCCATCCCCCTCCAAAACAGGTAGCAGTGCAGGTGGGGGAGGAGGAGGTTTATCGTGTCCTTCCCAAACTTTGTCAGGGCTATCAGTAAGCTCAAATTCCTATTCAAGTTCCTATACCTCCATTACTGAACCCTCCACACACCACCAGGGGCACACTAGCTGCCATGGCATGATGAGACGAAGTGAAACAGAGGGTGCCTCATTCATGCCAGGAAATGGGCACATTGAACAGGAGAAAAAGCCGGTACGGCCAAATTCTTTCAAATTTCGAGAGCGCTCTCTGTCTACACCAACTGATTCTGGATCCTTCTCCTCAGCTGACAATATGTACTGTTCAGCACAGGCAGCTGGTGCGACAGCTCATGAGGGAGAGACATATGCCCTTCACTATCCTAGTGGCAGCTCGGAAGACAGTGCAAGTACAGACAACATGTCTGTGACAATGGCCCCTGACCTGCTGCCAGATGGGTTGTTACGAATACGATCACGTAGCATCTCCCTGAAGAAGTCAAAGAAGAAACCACCCCCACCGGTACGCAGTGTGTCCCTGATGAAGAACCTGAGTGAAGCTGGTGGGAGTAGAGACAGCCACTTCAGGGAGGGTCGGCCCAAGAGCCTCCACATTCCAAGGGAGCACCACCTTCAAGAGCCCTTCCACCCAGAGTTCCTCATGGCAGTTAAGCTAAAGCCAGAGGAGGAGCTGGACCATACCCAAGTGCATGCTGAACTAGACACCACAGCCCAGGGCCCAGAGCAAGAACCGGAGCTGGTACTGCCAGCCCAATGGCAACTGAATGAGTGGAAGTCCAATAATGATACATACCACTCACTGTCAGGCTCCAGCACAGCAACAGGCACTACAGTAATAGAGTGCATTAAGGTACAAGGCAGCTCAGAATCACTTGACTCCCACTCAACATCTCGTGCTACATCCCCATCACAACTCTCCATTGAGGCTGAGGTAAAGGTCTCACCATTCAAGCCCCCTGGACTTATGTCTCCTTCCAGTGGGTACTCAAGCCAGTCTGAAACTCCCACCCCCACTATACCATCCACCCTAAATACAGGGCCTTCTTTCTTGGGATGCAAGATGCGCCCCAAAATCCCAGAGAGAAAGTCTTCACTTCCAGCCACCTCACCACAAGACAAGACAGCTAGGTCTCGTCTATCCTTTGAACTCCCCAGCAATCAGCTGGATCTGTCATCTGTCAAACCCAAGCCAAAAGCTGGGCGTCGCCACTCTGATACCTCTGCAACGAGCAAACCAGGCAAACTGAGCCCCAGTCAGTCCACATTGCCCATGGTTACCCAGACGGATTTGCGCAGCATTCGCCTACGCTCAGTTAGCCGGTCTGAGCTGGACGACAGCCCTGACGGAGCCTCTGATATCATTGAGGAGGAGCAAGGACGTGACCTTAGTCCACCCTACACTCCAGACCCCAAACCACCTAAACCCCCTGTCGCTATGAAGCCACCACTGCCAAAACGCCCTGTCAATCTAATGTTTAAGTCTCCCTCCTCCACCCCTTTGGCGTCTGAATCCCCTCCAGCCTCCCCTGTAGACCGACCCATGCCAGTGGGGAACATCTACATGGTGGTCAGGAAGCCCAAGCCCAAGAAGCCACCTCAGTCCCCAGTAAGCCCCTTGCCCACCCCAAACCAAGAACATCAGTCTCAGTCTTATTTCCCTCCTATGCTGCCTGAGCTGGATCTGGAGCATGGAATCCCCATTGAGGAGGAGGACAGTCTTCTTTCGCCCAGTAGCCCTGAGAAAGAGGACAAGAGCAAGACCCTTCCCAGTCATGTGACCATTTCTTGCTTAGCTGAGCTAGATAAGAAACGACACAAGGTGCCCCCACCAGTTCCCAAAAAGCCCAGTGTCCTGCTGCTACCATCCCCGTCATCTTCCCAACCCAATGGAATCGCAAACCAGCAGCTCCTTCCCTCCAGCAGCACTTCAGAATGTCCACTCACTGCACAGGAACCTGTAACAGAACCTGAGGAGATCCATCATGAAACTGAGAGCCAAGTAGTTAAGATTCCCGAGACTCCTGTCACTCCTGAGGATTCAGCTCCTCCTTCAGTCACACCTTCTACTGAAGCAGTGGCAGGTTGGTTAAAGTTCAATGTAATATTTATAAAGATCTGGAGTGTTCAACTGTCCCGTTAATACCATTAAAAATGAATAGCTCAAACCCTTCATTCTAATTGGCTGATCTGCCTTCAGAGCTGTTGTAAAACAAACCGTGTACATAGATATTTAGTTTAATAACATGTAAAATATATATCAGGTATATACTGTGTGCAGAAAGATGCTGAATATCCTTACTGCCACCTCTGACTTGTTGAAGGCTAGGCTGAGTTGGCAACTGACAGCAGAAAAGATTAGAGCTTTAAGAAAACAGAGAGAAGAAACCAACAAAGTTATTGGTCACATTTCTATTTCACAATTATATGTATAACAGATACTGATGCAAAGCTTGTAGACAATGCAGTAAGAATTTATTTTAAACTATATTTCATGCATGCATTTTAAATTGGGACAATCATATCATGAACATTTTTCCAGGCTACTAATTGAATGATACCATTTCTTGTTTTCACTAGGTAGCCATCCTAAATGTTGTCACGCAAATTACTTAAAACATTGTGGAGGCATGTTCTTGGCTAATTTAGTCACACTCCAACATACAGGCTATAGCTATACATAATAGTCTGTGAGACAGCTTTTCACTTTGAGAAATATTATCAAATTTTAATATCATGGGATCTCATGGCACGAAGTCTTGTCACACCTGTAGTCATCATAGAACAACTAACTCTGTTTGCATGCCAAACAATGCCCTTAAATATTCTGCAATCACAGTATAATATGGCCTTGACGAAATATTGTTGTTAACTATAACCTTTTTTGTAACGTGCAGTATATTCAGATACTACTGCGAGTCATCAGTGCTGACTAATTTTCTCTACTTTTTTGCTGTCTTTTTTCTCTAGCAATCCCAGAAAGTCCTGTGGAAGGAAACACTTCTGTCAGAGATAAGAATGAACTTAAGAATGAACTTCACATAAGTGAAGAGACAGAGGATGATGTTTTTGCTCACACTTCCACTCCTCACACCACAGAAGACCTCTTTACCATCATTCACAGGTATTGTACAGAACTAATTGGAGTCACAAACAAAGTTGGTCTGGCTGAGAGCTGGTCCACACATTCCACTTACACTTAGCACATTGAATTCCAGTCCATTAGTAGGCTACCTCTGGTAGCTGCTATGAGGCCCATACAATTTGATCAGAGCTGGCCCTATGCTGGACCAGATATGTTACAGAGCTGACAGCAAAAATCTGTTGAATGTGTGGGTCACCTGTGGGGCAGACATACTTGTACATTAGCATGCATTTATGTTGTCACATTAGAATTATCTCAAAAGATCATTGCTAATAATAATAATTTTACAATTTTACTCTTGATCCAGGTCGAAGCGAAAGGTTCTTGGTCGCAAGGAACCAGTAGACTCTTTTGGCAGTCGTCAGAGCCTTGTCTCTCCAGTGAAGAGCAGCAGCAGTGATCTGCGAACACTAACCCTGGGCAGCACACCAAGGTCAAGCTTAAGGAACGAGAACTTCATGGCTCTGCTGCAGAAGAAGGGCAGCAAGTCCAGCAGTGGAACACGCGTCTCTGCTATGGAGCTTCTGAAGAGCACAAACCCACTGGCACGACGTGTCACAGAATTTTCCCAGCCTGAGCCTGACTCAGCAACGACCAATCCATCTAAATCAGTCCAGGAGTGAATAGCAACTTGTGGTAGTTTTGAATTTGGATTGTGAAATTGTTTCATCTACTTTGCTCCACCATGAGAAAAGAGAATGATTCACACGGATCCTATGAACCCTGGATGCAGACACCAGTGCTCACTCCTATTTTTTATTTTACCTTCTCAACAAACATGTTTTAAGTAGTGGTGGAGATTTTTGTTCAACCATGAAGATGGATTTCCTTTTTGGCAGATGGTTTTTGGAATGGAATAGTTGTCCTCTTTTCCTCTGGAGAATGTAAAGGGCAAGTCATGCAAAAGTCATTTTTTATGGAGCTGGATACATCTGTGGTGCAGTGGTGATACTTTGGTACTAAACTATATACTTTAAGGACCAAAATTGCCCAAAAGTGGCCAAAATCAAATAAATCAATTTTGTGCCTGCAGGACAGAAGAGAATGAAGTCAAGATTTTGCTTTAAAATGGATTATGCATCTCACACAAAAGTCAAACAAGTTTTCACACATTCCATGAAGTGTGTAAGGATACAAAGCCTAAAAAAACCTTAAAAACTTCTCAAAGCACTTTCCTCAGTTAAAGGAAATACAAAACAGATAATGTATTATTTTGTCAGATTGAAGAAAATGCCATAGACATGTCTTTTTGAATATCAGTACATCTGTATAAAGCTATACATACAGTCAGTATATACTTAAATTATCTAGAGATCTGTTTATTCTAAGAAAATACAAAACGGTTGTGTGTTGTGAGTTTTGTGGCCAATGGAAACTGTGTATTGAAAAACTCCTCATACTCTAAAAGCACCCCAACACAATATGCAAAACCTTATAACCTGACAGCAAATGGGTCTTCCCATACTGCCAACAGTGGCAACTCAGCATTTGTCTGTGACCTAAACACAACTAACAAGAAAAGCTCAAACTGTATCTGAACATTAAACTGTGCCCAACTGCCATGTTAACATTTCAAATAGTGGACCAAGAAAGGTTAATCAGGGCTAGGTGGAAAAAAGGTTCCGGCTAGAGTGAGATGAATATGAGATTTCCTTGTTTGGACTCTGAAATGGTCCAAAGACTGTCTGAGAGGTGACTCACTCAGGGGTTTCGCAAATCTCAGGAGACCCAATTTGGTGATAGGTCCAAGTGTGCCATGTCTCTAAAAATAGAGCGCCTACAATTGAACACATTAAGAAACTAGGAGGATAGGCAAACCTGACTCTGAGCAGTCAGCTCAAGCCTCGAGTTACTTACCCTACCACTACCCCTTGCCTCTTACCCCTTACTTCTGCCCCGCCATACACCTTTGGACATACATGAATGGTGCTGTCATGTAAATGGTTGCATCCACATACTGGCTTTTCTTGCATTGCTTCTTAAATTTGTTATATTGAGTATTCAGTCTACAGTAGATACTGGGCCATACATTACCACAGATAAGAATGTAGCAAGGTTATGTATTCTGCTGCTGGGGCCCTTTCGCATGAACACAAAGTTCTTTTTTAGATTTAAGTACTCCCAATACTCAGTTTAATCATAATGCTCTTAAGCAGGTACACAGAGCAAGCCAAATGTCTGACATGCAGAACAGGGTAACCTGAGTAAATGGATTGTGAGCATACATTATAAAGTTTTCAAAAATATTTGTCGTCAGATACCTGCCATCTTTCATAGAAAAAAGGATATCCAGACTTTATGGAGCATCATTCCCTGAAACAGCAGCATCGGACACATAGCCTGTTGGTCTCTCCTTAACAGATCTGGTCTGTGTTTCTCTGGGCTAATGGCTGGTCGATGGAATCAGATAAGGCACCTGCTAGGGTGCTTCATCCGTACTTGCAAGTGATCAATTCTCACAATGAAGTTGAACTGCTCTGACTCACTGACTTGCAAAAAGACAGAATCTTGGTGCTATTGAGTCAGAGCGCCACCTGTGGTCCAGGAGATGAAGTATCTAGTACTGTTTACCAAGAAAGAAAGAGGGAAAATTACAACATTAGGAATATCTTCTTACTCCTTTTCCACTCACTGTTTTTTCAAACATTTAAGGAAAAGAAGACTTGAAGAAAAGGACAAAGATAGAAATGATCTCAGTTCTGTGAAATTTGTTTTCTTTGTTCATAATATGACACAAAATGACGACACAAAGCGTTTGCCTTGTTATCTGGCATGAAGCCCTCTGTTTTAATTGCCTTGGTATTGCACTTCCGTAGGAGTATGCCGAGCCTCTTGTACTCTCTTTGTAATCACTATTTTCAAATAATCGCTATTGTGTACTCTGTTCAGTACTTCTTCACCGTCAACAACACTTTCTCGAGTACATGCAGAAAGAAATAGAAGAAATAGGAACAGGACAGAAAGAGAGGGAGAGAGGGATGTTAAGAGAGTGAAGGGATGGAAGAGTCAACTGGGCATGGTTAAAAGGATGCACTAACTGAACTAGAGATGAATATTGACATGCACATGCTCCACAAAAAAACTAAACGGTGCTCCAGGACAAACAAAAGGTCAAAAATCAAAATGATGTTATTCGTAATCTTTTGCCGGCCACAGTTCTGTTATGGCTTTTCAGATTAGAAAATCCATTGGACTGGCTTTGAATACGCTACAACATTATGATGATGATGATGATGGCATGGGGGGTAGGAGGGCAGGGCAATTAATGGCACAGAGGCTTTTTGAAGAAGCTGTGTTTCCATGAAACGTTAGTGTATGTGGAAAGTGACCTTGTCTACATATGCAAGCCTCTTCTGTTACTCTTCATTTTTCCCTTCTCTGCCTGTCCCTCCATCCCTCTCTGTACTCCTTAACGAGACTCACAGGGATGCATTTAAAAGAGATTTATAATTCCCAATGGGACAGCTGTCCCGCATGACTGTAGCACACAGAAAGGCTAGGAGAAGGAGAGAGAAAAGAAGGGGAGAGGACAAAAGCAGTAGAGGGCAGAAAGAAAGATTGCAATGGAATCCTCTGTGAACCTTCAGCACCTTTTGAATCAAAGAAAAGGATGAAAGCTTTTCATGATTTTATGATGTAAAGTTATCAAAAAACATTCTTCAATAAATAATTCTATTACAGCCACGAATAAAGCATGTATATAGCAATGTCACAGTAAAGGCCCACTTGACAGAATCTATAGAGAAAAGTTTAACACAGAGATAAAATTGTACTTAAGAGATGAATTAGCACAAGGTGCTCTCTTACCGTGCAATGATCTAACAGATTGCCAAAACAAATAAGCTTTATAGAAAACCAACATCACCCCGAGAGTAGACATGCAGCAAAGAGGGTGGGTTAGTAAAATATAACTGGGAATTATATTTTTGTTATTTTTATCATTGGAAAAACATATTTAAAAACATGTTATTAAATATCTGTCAACAAACAGTAAGGAAATATAGCTGTTAAATATATATGCAGCTATGCCTTGCAAATGTATAAAGATATAAAAATAAATTATTTTTCATGTGTAATGTCTTTATTTGCCATTTTTTCTGTCTTTAGACATTGATGACATCTTCACTGTGCTATTTATTTGTTGTAGTTTGCAGTTATGAAATTAAGAAGCCCTTGACATAGGGGCTCCAAAATCACAAAAAGGCAACTAATGCAAGGAAAAATAGTTTTCCTTAATAACACTTGGGGTTTAGCATACTCATGCAGTTCAAACAGCCTGGAGGAAAACTATTTTTTTTGTAAATGAGAGCACGGCCTATTATTTATTCCAAAACAATCTTACGTAAGGATTTTTGTTTGCAGTGAAAGATGGAGTAATACTGCCTCCTACTGGTGAAATGGTGCAGTTTAAATAGCTGTTGTACAGTGACGTCGAACAGGTCTCTGCAGTGAAGCCAATTCAAATTTCAGACATGGGCTCTAATAATGTTTCGGTGCTTTCGTATCAGTGATATCATGTTTACTGCCTTTTTGACATATATTTTTGCAGAAACCATGACTCTTATTTGTCAAATGTGATGTTCCAATTTTTTTCAGCAGTGAAAGGAAGCAATGTTCAGGGGAGGTTTTACCCTTTTAGTTTATATTGCTGTCTCCAATATCATATATGATTTCTGATGTCAATGTGTATAGATGGGACTTCTTTTTTATCTTTGCATTAGAATTCCTTCTCTCTACTGTATGTCATCCATTATTAGTAACTTATTTATCACTATTGCAAATGGTTAAAGATACAGCAAGCCGTGTACCAAAATAATTTATCCCACTACAGATTCTGCAAATTTCTTCATTCTGCATAAAAATATCTGAACTTTGCACCCAGCCTTGCTTCCTCAAACAGAAAACAAGCACACACTACACTATCCCAAACACTCAGTTGAAAACTGAGACTGAGGGAAGGGGATAGTTGAGCTCAGATATCAACAATGTTTCTTCAGCACTGCTTGCTTCTGGTCGCTGTGTGTCATGACACCCACCATAGAACGTGGCTGAAATAGCAAGCCCATGGCTTACACAGCTATTTGACACAGTAAGTGCATCATTATTGACTTTGTCTTCATCACTTGGGACTTAATCAACTAATTAAATGTGTTAAAGTACAAATAATCTGTATTCATCACAGGAGCCCTGTTGTTAAATCAAAGAAAAAAACTTGTGGAACTTCTGGAGAATTGTGAGAACATATCACAGTGTAAGGATTACCTCTGACTCAAAGATTAAAAAAGCTCAGTATTACTTAACATGATACACAATTTGATTGCTAACGAACTTTGCTTTGATAGTGTGTAGACATCCACAGTGAAGAGCACTTACATAGAAAAAACATTTTAATGTACATCTTTATAAATTGTCCACAGATAAAGTGAGGGAAAGGGAGAAAATGACCCTGCAGCCCTCCAGCTGTGTGTTCCTGGTTTGTACGGTAGAGGCAGGATTTAGCAGGGTAAGGTCTCTGTCGCCAGAGGCACATTTCCTGTTGCTGACAGCCTGCTCTGAGTGTGTGTGTGTGCTGTACTAGAGAGTTATGCTGCTACAGCAAGACTCTGGCTTTTATCAGGACTCTCTCACACACACACACAAACACACCCACATCCACATCCACACACACATGCTTGCTCAAACTTACACATCTGCTCACGCACCGTCCATTACAGGAAGTGTTCAATATCAAGTCAGAAGAACAGTGATGACCGGACAGCCAATGTGCATGTAGCTCTGCTCTAAACAGATACAGTTTAATATTCAGAAACAGACATAGAATGAAAGTAATAAGAGGAAGGAAGTGAAGATGGATCTTTATCTGTGCTGAAGAGCTTAGATCCTGGAGCTGACAACAAGAGTTCAAAGAAACAGAATTAACAAGACAAGCAAGGTTTCAGCTGTTTTATTCTAGGTGGGATTGAATGGACTAATGTTTACAGTCATGCAGATTGAAAGTCCAGTTCGTCAGGACATGCAATTCTACTATGTGGTAAGTTGTGCTATTTTTTTTTCTTATGCTGTTATATGAGTGCACAAAACTTTACTGCATTTGTTAAGTTTACATTGCTGACGGAAATGGTATGTCAAAAAAAAAAAATGCTCATGGTCCACAGTCAGGTTTGCTTGCTTGGTAGCACAAGTGTGGCGTGAATATTACAGAAGGGGGTGATCTGCACTCAGTTTACTTAGTAAACTTTGTGATCTTTTCATGGCTCATGCTAATTCCTATGTTGAAGCATTTACAGCAAGCACATTTTATTCACATTCCATTTCCTCATTACATTTTACACCTGTTAAAGTCCTCAATAAAACCCATTTCTGAACTTTACACCATGATTATGACCTTGATAATGTGCACAACAGTTGTTATTGCAAATCTGACGGTCAGTGTATTGTGTGGAGGAAGGTAGAATTTTCATTAGAATACTTGAGGCAAACCCACACTTGAGTCTTTACATAGTAAACAGTGCAGACCAAGAATTAAGCAGGATGAAATTTCACTTGTACAGTTGTAATTCTCAAGGATATGTGACTGCTGACTATTACACACAGTGACTGCACTTGTGATACACTTAAATTGACTGGAGTAGGTGAATATCTAGCTGCAAAAAATCACATGTATTTGCAGTGTAATGCCTAAAGTAGAAAATCTACATAATGTTAATTGGCACATTGCCTGGTATTTTTAGTGCTGAACATGGTAATGAAAGTGATGTATCAGGAAATTAGGTAAGGAAAAGTGTGAGCTTTGTGAGGTGAAGAGGGTTCAGTAGTAAAGCTGTACTTGCATCCTTGTTTGACTGTGCTCTTGGTTGTTATTGGTGACGCAGGAATCGTTAGCATCAGGCTTAATAGTGAGGTCTAATTGATGGTATGCATCTCTACAGTGTACAACCTTACACTGACTGTAGATGTAAAACAACCGATTAATTACTTTCATTTTAAATATCATCATTTCATTATCAATATTTGCTTGATTTGTTCATTGTTCAGATGTAAACAGCATATAAAGCAATACATCCAAAGAATGACAGGGAGCAGGTAACAGTATATGTTTCTTAATCATGCTGCTTTCATGTGTCAAAGAGGATGGTTCTAAGAAAAGGTTGCATATAGAAGCAGAGGTTGTGCACAATCGCATGACACACGTTTGTTTTTTTACCATAAGTTGACGCCTATGCAGTCTTATCTATCATGTTGTGTTAGCACGCTGACAATGTAGGCTAGATCATTTGTTGCACATAAGCAGCAACATCCTAATGTCTAGATTGTGTCTGACTGTCTTCTTTGAGAACAGCTACAGACTTCATATTGCCATAAAGGCCAAAAAAGGGGGACACATTATGAAACATTTCTGTGCTTCATTCTTTCTTTTCTGTTGATTTATGGCTGTAAAACCACACCGTTAGAAACCATCAGTCTTGGTTTAACTGTGAAACCATGTTTGAAACCTTCTGGCATGCATAAATCAGTAATTAAATGAGTAAAAACAAAGCCGATGAGAATGCATGCAACCTGTGTCACACACAAAAATGCAAAAATAAATATTTCACATTTTTATGCACAAGCTGCATGACAACTGGAAAAAGTGACACATAGTACTAACTTTAAAAAAATATGTAAATATGCTGCATGGATCTTTTTATGTTGGTTCAACTTAACAATGCCATGTGCATTATAGTAACATACATAGCATTGTTAAGTTAAATCAACGTAAAAAGATCCATGCAGCACGTTATCTTTATTCTTAAGTTGCTTCTAAGAAGCACTCTATATAGTGTGCATGATGCTGTAAACACAGTGGCTCTGATATAGTATTAGCTAAAATAGACATACTGATAGACGTGTTATGTCAGCACGGAGTGAATCTGCTAACATCCTCCTGCCCCCCAGCATATAACATGGGAGCATATTGAAGGATTTATTTGCCTTACATAATTGGATTTTTATATTATAGCACTATTCAAAGACTCAAAAACCTCTACACTGGCAACAAGATCTTATGTAATATTGAAGACGTAATATTCTTATCACACAACGTCACATAATCCACTTCAAATTGGTATCTCAGGTTAATATGCTAACTGAAAAAAGGTTTCCTTTCTTTTTATTATGTTTAGCACCAAAAGATGCACTGTGTCAAATGGGCAAGGTTTTTTCTTTATGAAAAATATTAAATTCAACATAGTTTGTAAATCTCCCAATTCTTAATTGAAATAAGCAAACCAGAATAATTTCAATTAAATTTTCTAACACCTCAGACACCCTGGTCATTTTTAAATTATTAATTAATAATTATGAACTATTTGATGATTACGGGAACAGTATGGTAGCTATGCTCAGTGCCTGGTGTAGTGAGAGGATGTATTATTCTCTAACATTTGGATTTTATTACAAGTTATAAGAGACAAGTGTTGTGTCCTCTGGCTCCCATGTCCTAATTTCTGAAAAATGGAATGTGGACATATAGTATGCATTTGAAACCCACTGCAGGGCCTCAAAGAACTGAATCAGCTTAAGTTTATCCAAAGGGTGGGAATGAACTAGCGGTTACAGCACAGTGTGAGCTCGATATGGCTTCATTCCCAAGCATCTGGACCACAGGATAAAATGCTGGTCTTTACACAGAAGAGGAGATTGCAGCATCAGAAAGTAAAAACAGTGTCATGTATTCTCTCCATCTCATCTCCTACCTGTCTGATGATTTGTGTGCTCATTAGGGTCAACTGGTTCAAAAAGTGGTTGAATTAAATAGGGTTTTTACTTTCCAAAGCAGGGGATCGTCACATCTGCTAGTATACTTTTATAGTTTTGAGTGTGTGAGAGAACAGCTGAGAGGCTTAGAATGCTTCAGGCGTCTTCGTTCCACTACGGATAATGTGTTGCATAAGCTCTCGTCAGTGCAAAGAAAAACACAGTGGCTCACAAATGGCAGAATTCATGCAGAAAGCCATTTTTGGCTCCAAGCTAAACACTGGGAATGGAATGTAAATGTTTAACATGTTCTCATTTCAAGCGTTTTAAATTACATATTCTTATTGCAGTAGATAACTTGCAAGAAGATCTCAACAATTATTAAATAGCCATTCATTTTAGTCTACTTCATACATTTGTAACATATATGAAATATCAACAAATGTAAATGAATGTAGCTTTTGCAAGGTTACTAAATAGGCTCCTGTTATTTTATGCTTTATACTTTTTTTAAACCAAATAAATAAACTAACAAGATATATAACACTACAAAATTCTGCATTGTGTTGTATTGAGCATTACATTCTATCTGTTTCAGAACTTTCATCCCACTTGTGATAAACACACACATTTTCAGAAGATACTTTATTTAGGCTCAGGCTTTTAAGTTTATGTTACCCTTTGCAACATTACCCTTTGCAACAACACTACTAGCACATTGGATCTGAGACAGTTTGGAATCCAGGCATTGGTTACGTGCAGATGGATGAATACTGCTTTATAGTTTGTATTGTAAAGCGCAACTTGGTTCAAAGAGGTTAAGCCAAATATACATATATACAGTATATGTACCAGAAATATGTTGTTGAAATTATTTTTGGAACTGTCTTATCAGTGTTCCAAGACTGGTGGACAGCATGTCACATGAACTTGAACTGGACGCTTGACATCAGTGGCACAAGATGTGGTTTGGATAAAGGGTTCTGGTGTGGTGGGTGAGTGGTTCAGAGGGGAAGGGCAGTGATGATGGGTGGGGAATGTCCTGTTTGGAGTATCATGGCATCCTCTATGGGTGTTTTTGGAAGTGGCATTTCCTGTGCCACCCCTTAGGGAACAGAAGGGAATCAGGAGGTAATGATGGAGGAAAAAAGGAGAAGGAATCAATATTTTCCATTTCCTGTCACCTGGCACTTTTCATTCATAACAGCAACAACTCATCTTGTAGTTATACTGTTTTGTTTCTAATTCGTATTTCCATTTGGAGATTTGGGGATCATCCTTTTTTCCATTTGGAGATTTGGAGATCATCCCACAATCAAACAGTGTTTTAACAGATTGTTTTCATTAGTTTAATTTATTAAGTAAACACAGGGACAAGCAATGGATTGGTCTTGTTTTTGTCCATGATTAGTGATTGCTAACAGAATTTCCATATGCTTTACAAAGACTAACATACAACATGTCCTGCACCTGCACATCTCAAACAGCAGGGGGCAATAACTCTATTTGCATTTTTATGCATCTTATCCCCATTTGGTTATATAATGTTGGCATGGGTTCTAAACCACTTTGTATTTGTCTTTTATTTGTATTATTATTATTGTTGTTGTTGGTGGTGGTGGTGATGTTGTAGTGGTAGTAATGTGTAATTATTTTACTGTAAATGTATAAAATTTAACATGATTTGTATTTTGGGCAAAAAAACCCCACAATCTCTTGCTGTACATAGAGATTTAAATAACTACAATCAAACATCCAAATAAGATGCCATTTTAGCTGAGATATGACTGCTTTTCCTGGATAAGTTGTTGCTTTGATTATTGCACTCTCATAAAGCATCAGTGGAGACATATGAGTCTGTAATGCATGTACACATGTAGGAAACGTGTCCTCTAACACTCTTAAACCGCACACGTTAGATTAATCTCCATCCTGTCTCTAGAGCTTTGATCATGCATGTCCAGGTCATAAGATCATTCGCAGTCATGAAAGCTGCTCTCCTACAGGCAAAACAGGATGAATGTGGCCTGGTCACAGGGTCAAGGGTCAGAAGAATGAAACCTCATGCACTTTATCGTGTGTGTGTGTGTGTGTGTGTGTGTGTGTGCGTGTGTGTGTACATGTGTATGCGCATGCTCTATCTTCTACTCATAAGCAGGATGTTAGACACACTAAAACATCCAGTCTTTGGAGGATATATGGTATTAACCATTTTTAAATGTAAATTAAGGGTAAAAAAATGTACCTTGTATTTTCATGGAACATTCTTTTTTTGGTATCATCATCAGCCATAAATGTACATAGTGGACCATAAAAACTCAACCACTTAAATATAGCTCCCCAGTCGTTTGGCCTAAAATATGCAAATGAAAGCTCAATCAGTTTTCTGTTCATGACATTGGTCCATGACAAAGCAAGCAATGGTATGACCACCACATAGCATAAAAAAATCCCATGAAAGAAAATTTACCACATGCTTTTCCAGTTTTCTGAAAGTGACAAGTTCAGCTGCTGTTTTAAATCCACTTTTAATGATGGAAAAGGTGTTCAATGTGCCCTCTATCCCTTTTGGATGCCTTAGTGATTGAGGATATACAATAATTTAAAAAGTGGTCAAGTTTGTTTGGGTCGCCATGTACATATTTAGTAAGGAAAAAGAAGACACATTCCTGGCAACGCATGCTTAACAGTGTGTACCAGTCCAAATCTCATATTCACATCAACACCTCCTTTATCAACTAATGTGGAATTGTGGTAGTGTGTGTGTGTGTGTGTGTGTGTGTGTGTGTGTGTGTGTGTGTGTGTGTGTGTTGGAGGGTTCCTTGAAGAAAAAGACGCCCTACGTGCTCAGCAACTGATAACATGGCAGTCAACAACTTCAGGAGTGCATAGAGAGAGAGAGAGAGAGAGAGAGATAGAGAGAGAGAAGGACAGAAAGACACAGTACACTCATACCCATATCTTTTGCCACTGAAAACTATATGCAGAGTTCTGCATGTCTGCACTCTTAATTTGATCTGACAGCTCGGAAGTCAAAATACTTCTTGGTCTCTTTGGTTAATCTGTTTATGTGTGAGCATAACATGGCACACCTCACAGTAATCTTCTCAAACTGCCAGTTAATGAGGAATGCTTTGCTCTAACAAGATCATCATATAGGCAAAAAGGGCATCCAAAAACATATGGCATTTGTGCATGATGCAATCCATTTATGAGAGCTTTGTTAAGATTCAACTCAAAGATATATACAAGAAATGTGAAACCAAAGACCTTAACTGCTTGTTTCTGAAATATGTATTTAGTGCAGTCTCTGGACATCTCATGGCATGTGGCAGCACCAAGCAGAAGTGAAGGTCAATTTTATGCTGCTGTGTATCCAGCAGTGCATTGCCAGTGCTGAGCAGGACTTCAATCCCAGTGGCATTTGGTGAAACAGGAAGCCAGATCTGGAATTTTCCATTCATTCGCCGTATCTCTCCCCTGTTACACAACACATTAGAGCTACATCGTAATTTGTGCACAATATGCCCTACCCTAGCTACACTACCTAGAATTTTTTGGATATAACTCCTATCACCATGGTTATAGACTTATCTATTCAACGTCAACTTAGAATAGTTTCATAGTGAGAAAAGGTATTGCTCAAATACATTCCCACTGTGAATAGCATCTGAAGGAAAACAGTACTCTTGCAGATAGTTATCAGTGCCCATTTGGAGCACAGAACAGCCAGATGCCTGCTGAGAGGTTTGGGAGTGGTGCAGTGCCTGTCTCTCTGTTTCTCTCTCTCTCTCTCTCTCTCTCTCTCTCTCTCTCTCGCTCTGTCTCTGTCTGTCTCTGTCTCTCTCTGTCTCTCTCTCTCTCGCTCTCTCGCTCGCTCTGTCTCTGTCTGTCTCTGTCTCTGTCTCTCTCTCTCTATCTTTCTCTCTCTCTTTCTCTTTGTCTTTATGTGTGTCAGTATGTGTGCACACATGTATGCACTTAAGAGTTATTGCTTAGGGAAGCATCGATTTCTCTCTCTGCCAGTATGTATTGTACTGCCACGGACTCCAGCCGTGAGGCACAAGAAGGTGCTCAGGATAAAGGAAACGCCACTGTGTGTCTGCTCCCTCTCTCCCTCCCTCCCTCACTCACTCAGTTCATTCCCCTCCCCTTTGTCTTCAGCTCGCCTCCTCTTCATGCTCTCCTCCCATCCCCACCAATCTTGCTGTGTATACCAAGTTCCACCTTGGCAGAAGAGTTGCCTCACTCTGAACCACGTAAGGGGGGCAGCAGATTAGAAGGGCTGATCTCTAACTTCAGTGGCTGTGGTGTGCTTGCCCTTTTGGATGCCACAAGCTTGGCTTGTCTGTCTCTTGGAGTTGGTTTGTGTTTTTAGCCTTGTTGTGACTGACTGTGATCATCTGTGAACGACTCCAGACGTCAGGTAGAGTTTCTATTTATACTTTGTCTTGTGTTGTGTTAACTTATTGATGTCTTCTTTTGTTCTGAAACTATGGTTATCATTAATAGAGAATAACTTTGACATTAGAAGTACAGTATATTACAGCAAATATACTAATTTTAGAGAAAAGTGTATTGTAGTTTATGTGAAATGAGTTTAACTGTTTAATTAACTAGTTGCTCTTCTGCCATTTTTGTATACAATGAAGTTGATACAAATAGTGTACAGGTTAGTTCTTATCTGCAGGTAGTTAGGTAGTTATCAGTAGGTAGTTATCTGCTGGTTCACAGACTATAGTTCTTTTACAGTTCAGTACAGTTTTATGCATTCCGACTACTTTGGTTTGTCTAAGAGTTATGTAAAGATTTCCGTTGGGTCTATAGCTCCTGGGCCCATCCAGAAAAACACATGACTCTGGTTTCTTACAGTTTTTCCCATAAACAAGCACAGAAAGAAAGAGCTATTGTGCTGCGCATCCAACAGGTCTTAATAGTCCATTTCATTTATGTCTACTGATGTCTTCATATAGCATGACTGTTCCTGTGGTTGTGACCTGCTTAATATACATCAGGGTTGTATATTAACTACTGGATTAGAATAGATATGTCTTAAAATCCCCTAGGGTTGGCAATTTCACTTAATGATTTTTAAGTATATTAAGTTGACTTTGTACATGATAATTCTCTCTGCCTGTTTATGATACCTTTGCCATGAACCTATTGCTTGTGGTAGTTTGTGGTCTTTTTCATGTATGGCAACCACATTTTACTGGCAGGCTAAGGATTCAAAATGATGTTAGCTTCCAGAGAGTGTTTTCAATTTTTTTAAACTTTTAAACAGGGCAATGCAAAAAGACCTTTAAAAAGACACAAGTTCAAATCTAAAAGGGGGGCACATGTAACAAGACTTTTTGGACACTACACCAGCAAAATTCACAGCTTAATCTGTAGAAGTACATTGATAGCCCATAATTAAATCAAATGTAACTTGGAATGTTGGCCTACAACAAACCAGTGCTGTGGTCTAGTCTGTGGAGGTGCGTATACTGTAGTCAATCTCCCTCCTCTTTGCTCCCTGGACACAACCACCATTCCACTTATATGGATTTTTGCCAATAAAAGAGCTCTTTAGGTGATTACATGGTATATACCTGAGTATCTTATAGACTACAGCTCCACAACAAACCACATCACCAGCTGTTGCTCTGAAGTAGGATTACAAAAAGTACACCACTTCAGCTTTGGCAAAACCTGACACACGTTGCTTTAAGATGATTTCCTGAAAGGATAGAAATATATTTTCTTTCTACTAAGTTGTGGATGAACCGTTAAAAGGGAACAGCAATAGAGTAAGCCAACCATGATGGGTGTGGGGCTCCAAATGAATTTTGAGTGTGCTATCACCATTTCATGTTTACAATACACCAAATACCCACAGGTATGTCTACAATCAAGAACCATGATATTTTACAGAAAAAGTGATCCCTTTCGACCTAACTGTCCTTGCATAATTATGGGTGTTAGCAATCACCATTCCAATTGCAACAGGGTTTATTTTAAATTTCTCTATGTATCACTATGTAATGCAGTAAATGTTCTGGGAGACATCTTGAATCAATGAGTAGCATATTATGCAATGTCTTGCTTATATAATGAAAGTGGTCTGCTGATGATACGGCCTCACCAGCGCAAACACAGATCATTATACATTATACTCTATCGCACATAAATGCTTTCAAAAATGCACTGACGTCTGTGGGCATAAAAAAAAGAGAGTAACAGTGCACCCAAAAAAATGAGCACCGCAAGTTGACGATAGCTTGACGTTGGTTGGCCAGCCTCACTTCAACCATGAAATCCCCACCAATGTAGCTTGGATTTTTTTTTGCTATGCTAAGACCTCTAACAGTAGGATATGGGTTCAAATGTATAACAGTTCTCCTTTAACTGTCATGGGGTTCTGCATGTATTATTTTGTTATTTGAAGGTAAGGTAGTCAGTGCATTGCTATGTGATGCCATTGCAGTAAATGTTGTGCTCTCTACACTTTAGAGAATGCATTCATGATTTAGGATATATTAATGCCCCCCAGAATGTTAATTCATATCTTAGGAATTATTCCAAACAATTTTTCTAACAGCTGATGATTGATTCACATGATTCTTTTCTTTTCAGTCTTCACTCAAAACACTAGAGGCGCAGATCAAGCAGAAGTAGAACGTAGAAAATTCCAGTAATACAGCACTGTTGCTTCAGGAGCACAGGAGGGCGTGGTGTAATTTGATTTTCTGTTCAGCCCAAATATCAAGTCTCTTACCAGAATCTGACTTTACCCTTTACCTGCTGTTTTTCCTGGCATCCAACTTCCCCTATTATACTTGTCTCTTTTGTCCTCCTTGACAATCTACAAAGAATTTAAAAAAACATATACTCTTTGAACTAGGACATGATTTTGCACTTATATAATCCAATAAGGGCTAAATATTAAAGTACTTTTAAATGTTCTTTTGTTTTCAGGGGGACCACACGTGGACAACCATGTTGGGGCAAAGCGTGAGGCTGCAGCCTGTGCCGATCCAGAGTCTGTCTGAGCTGGAGCGAGCTCGGCTGCAGGAGGTGGCTCTCTACCACCTGGAAGAGCGAGACCTGGACTTCAAGATCACCATTCCCAGAGGTCAGACAGGACAAGTCTAACACCACATCTAGAGTGCTTTTTAAAAGTTATTTTTAAGACTTTCAAGACTTGTATTTGGATAGAACAGTAAGGAGTGTGTGAGAGAGACAGGGTATTAAGGATATGACCTTAGGTCATACTTAATTTGGGATCGCTGCAGTTATGATATGGACCCCTTTAGTGCTTTAAACTATATTGTTTCTAGTGTTTCTAGTGCCCTTGACTACACTGATCCATAGCAGACCTTAAATGCAATGCTAAAATAAACATAACAATCGCTGTGCTTACAGGCAAAGTTTTAATCACTAGTAGTGTAATCACTGTTTAGCTACAATGTAATATATGAACATAACAACTCAACATCATCTATCTGGCATCCTCAGGGGAGATAATCCATGTCTTGAACTATAGTTGCAAGCATAGCAGCTATAGCATCAAGGGCAGCTCACCTATGGGCATACAAAACAATCCATGTACATTGTTACTTTCACAACGTGGGCACCAAACAGGGAAGTGGACCGTGTCCTAGTTGGTTTTATACAACTTCAACAGGCATGACTTCTGATGGCAAACAGTACTGGTAATAGCAACTGGTAAACTAGTCTTTGCCTTCATTGGATGGGATGATTTCAGGACACCATCATTATATTATTTAAACCTGTACACAATTAATTTTTGAACCATTGTGGTATATCTAGTATGAAATTTTTGCTACTAGGAAATGAATGAAAGATGAAAGACTACTGTAGGGTTAGGGTTAGGGTTAGTGATGACTGTGACTGTGATGATTCTTAGTGGCTATGACTACATCTATACTATAACTGGTTAGTGTTGTTTTCACACCTAGTCTGCTTCCTGACCCAAGGTATCACCAGATTGACCACATTCTTAGTAGTGAATTCTTCACCATGAATGGCAGGGCAACTATACTATCTTACACTACATATTATTCAATTAAAAATGACCATCACCAGTTTAGTGAAGCAACTCCACACACACAGTACCTCCCCCCTCCACCCCACCCTAAAATACACACACACACACCACCTACCCTACCCTTTTTGGTCGTATGCGTATACTCCCCTCTCCCATTGTATTTTGCACTTGACACCATAAGAGTCTTGTAGCCCAAAGTGTCCCTGCTCAGGAAAAATGCACATCTCTCTCATTGTGTGTTCCCCCCACTGTAATTTCACACTATATTATCTGTTTACAATTGCACTGACACTTTTTTTCTGTGCACTACCTACTTTATTGTCTGTTGTCTCACTGTCTGACTACTTATTGTGTAGTCACTTATGTTTTTGTATACCTGTGATTGCTGTCAGAGACAAGAGAAACGGCATTTCGATTTTTCTGTATGTCCTGCACATATAAGGAAGTTGACAAATAAAAATCTTGAACCTTGAACTTGGGGGAAGATAATGACATGACATAATGAAAAGAGAAGAAAGAGACAAAGAATTGTCCCTTTGGCTGTTATGCACTTAAAACCTGTTAGTGTTAAGGGATATTTGTAGTTCTGTGTGTTTACACCAGGAGAAACTACTTTGCTGAATAGGGTTAGTTCAGCATTGCACATTTGGAAGCATTCACAGACTTGCACAAAGGGACTGGAGTAAGAAATATATACAGCTTTCACTGACTTTCACTGACTGGGACTGGGGTAGGCTTTGTGGGAATTTTTCTCTCCCAAGAGTGCAGTTTGTAAAACACACTATTCTCACCGAATCACATGGAGGTCTCTTCCTTACTGACACCGCTGCATTCTATTTTAAAAGCACAGCAGGACGTGGCTTTCTGGCTGCTAAACTCACTGACTCTGAATGGCCCACAAGGGACTTTAAGTATTTTTTTTTACAAACCAGCTTGTGAACCTCCATGTTGATAGGCATTTTGATTGGCAACCTTTAAAATATTGTTTTAAACCATCGTTTTGGTCTTTATTACTTACCACATTCTTTCTGTTCACTCTCCAGATCAATTCCATGGCAAATTCTGACTCGCTTGCTTGACTGTTCATTTTCTTGTCTTTCATTTGGGTCTTCTGGTGTCTCGTCTTTTATCTCATATTTATTTTCTTACTGTCTTTTTCCTCATATTTATTTTCTTCTTCATTGTCCAGTTCTCCTGCCTCAGGGGCAGCTTCTCCAAGTTTGTTATGTCTGTTGTCTTCTCTAGCTCATTTTTTTCCCATTACATTGTCCCTCTGATGACTATTAAAAGAAGATTATCCGTTGATATTGTTTTTTTTCTTTTTTGGCTGGTTGGGGGAATTGAATGAGGGTAGCCACAGAAGAAATAAACTCCTCATTTCCTGCAGCAGTCATGGGAATATGACCCTGCCTGTGCCTCTCTGCATGGCCAATCAGGCTTTGGGGTGCTCTGACCCCCATCCAGCTCATCAGGGTCCATCAGCCTATGAAGCTAAAATGCTGCCAGGAAATCATTCCCCTGAGGGAGCACATGCTTTCAAAACCACCTCATTGCTGGCTAGGATGCAAAGCAGAAATTGCTGTGCTCAATTACTCCCATGCAACCCCCTTTGTGTACTTAAAGGTTCAAAGCAAAGTTGGTTCTGTGTGTACAATAACTTTTGTTTTTCACCCTTTCTTAACCCTCAGTGGGTTATTTTCAGCACCCAGATGCTACAGTGCTCAATATAGTATACTGATGCTTTTCAAACAGGGATATGAGGGATACTTGGATCAATTCTAAGGGGCAAGCAAAATAAATCTGTAAATTAGTTTTTACCTCCCACCAGCATAAAGACAAAGTTCAAGCTTAAACTTGTGGGAGATCTTTCAAAATTGAAACTGTCCCTAGTACAACTCTATTGGCATTACGACCGTATAATATACGTTCAAATGCTCAAATTATTTACAAATACTTATTGTTACAGCAAACTGTCTACGGTGCCAGGAGTACTTGGAGTGTCTTGGAGGTACATGGCAGTTGAAAGTTTGGCAAAAACTGCAGAACACAATATACACATACTAAACCATGTGACAAACAGACATGATCACTTTAGGTGGAAAGATCTTTGAGCATTAAAGCAATCACAATTTTTAGTGTTTGGATACTAGATGACTAAAAGTCATTGGCCTTTACAACTATACAGGTCTTGTTTATAGGTCAGTTGGCCTATTTCTCTAAAATGTTATTTTGGAAAGTGCCTTTGCCCTGTCCTATTTCATTGTGTAAAGTAAATGGAAATTGTAAGAAAAGCAGAGGTCAGAGATGCATTTTTAATTAATTAAGCAACAAATAAAGCAATATAGTTCAAAGCCATGCTTGAAATTCATCACTTTATATTAAGTGCAATGCAATAATTATTGTTTGCAGACTTATTCCAGTTTGTCCAACTTTCACTCCTCTTACAAGCATGTGGTGGTGCTCAGAGCTAGCAGGACAATTCAGCAGAAAGCCGGGCATAGTTCACTGAAATGTTATTACAACACATCCTGTCTTGTGTATGTTACAGAGCTCTGCCACCCCTAGTGTGCGGGGGGCTTTATGGGACATTGTTCAGGGACTCTTTGTTATGTCATCTGTGTTTCTGCTGTTCGTTTTCCTCCAGCCATTCTTTGGTTCTGGTCTGTGGTCCATGCATCCTTGTGTCTCCTGTTTCCTGTAGCCATGCGCCTCTCAAAGGGACTTTGTTTCTGTGTGTTTCCTCCACAGAGACCCGCAAGAGAAGAAAATCACTCAGGAAAAAGTTTGACTCATTCTCCAAAGAGAAGAAAGAACGAGGTAAGGCTTTCATTGAATGCTTTCCCCTGTCCCTTAACCATAATCCCGACATGCAACTACAAATACAGTGTATACATACAAACCAGCAGTTACACAAACACACACACACACACACACACACACAAGAGAGAGAGAGAGGGAGAGAGAGAGAGAGAGAGAGAGAGAGAGAGAGAGAGAGAGAGAGAGAGAGAGAGAGAGAGAAAGAAAGAAAGAGAGAGAAAGAGAGAGAAAGATGTGGAATATAGTAGCTACACACATGGACAAAATTTTTGGTACCCCTGAGTTAATGAAAACCCACAATGGTAACGGAAATCACTTGAAACTTACAAAGGTAACATTAAATTAAATGTATTAAAAATTAAACAATCACAATCAGCCATCAATTTTGAATTGTTGCTTAACACAGTTATTAAAAAAACAAAGTAATGAAACAGGCCTGGACAAAAACGATGGTACCTCTATAAAAGACTGAAAACTAATTGCCCAGAGGGAGGGACATGATTAACTCAGGTGTGTCCTTTAATTGACATCACAGGTGTTTTCAAACTCATAATCAGTCAGTCTGCCTATGTAAAGGGAGACAAATAGTCACTTTGCTGTTTGGTGAAAAGGTATGTACCACACTGAACATGGACAACAGAAAGCCAAGGAGACAATTGTCCCAGGACATTTGAAACTAAATTTTAGGCAAACATCTTAAAGGTAAAGGCTATAAAACCATCTCTAAGCAGCTTGAAGTTCCTGTGACAACAGTGGCACGTATTATTCAGAAGTTTAAGATCCACGTGACACTAGCCAACCTCCCTGGACGTGGCCGCAAGAGGAAAATTGATGTCAAATCAAAGAGACGGATAGTTCGAATTGTATCCAAAGATACAGAACAACCTTCTGAAATTAAAAGTAATTAAAGGTGAACTCCAAGGCCAAGGTACATCAGTGTCAGATCGTCATTGTTTGAGCCAAAGTGGACTTCATGGGAGACGACCAAGGAGTACACCACTGTTGAAAGGAAATCATAAAAAAGCGAGACTGGAATTTGCAAACATGCATGTTGACAAGCCACAAAGCTTCTGGGAGAATGCCCTTTGGACAGAGAAGACAAAAGTGGAGCTTTTTGGTAAGGCACATCAACTCTGTTCGTAGACTCAAAAATTAAGCATACGAAGAAAAGAACACTATCCCTACTGTGAAACATGGAGGAGGCTCAGTTATTTTTTGGGGCAGCTTTGCTGCATCTGGCACAGGGTGTCTTGAAGTTTTCAAGACTATCAAAGCATTCTGGATAGAAATGTGCCCGAAAGCTTGGTCTCAGTTGCAGGTCATGGGTCTTCCAACAGGACAACGATCCAAAACACACAGCCAAAAACACCCAAAAGGTTGTGCAACAAAATATTAATGTTATGCATATGGATTATATGGGTGGTTATGGATACCATCATTTTTGTCCTGCCCTATTTCATTAGTTTGTTTTTTTAAATAATTATGTTAATCAACAACTCAAAAGTAATGGTTGATGTTGATTATTTAATTTTCAATCAAATTTTTATTTATTTTTACTTTTGAAAGTTTCACGTGATTTCAGTGAGCATTGTGGAGTTTTCTTTCTTTAGCTGAGGGGTACCAACAATTTTGTCCACGTGTGTATATACCCCATCTGGCGGTTCTCTCTCTGAGCAAGAGATAAGGAGATGTTCCCTGTGTTGCCTCTCACCTGCTTGTGCTTGTGCCTGAAGGCTTAGAACATCTCCCAAAGGCCTTTGATGAGTTTAAACTCTGTGCTTTGGCACTGACATCCTTTGGAAAAGGTTTTAGGGTGCCCAATCTCTACAGTACTGTACATCAGACAATGCAGTCAGAAATACAGAAACCGCTAGGCCTAGTCAAAAACTGAGGAAGTATTTAACATTTCTTTCATACCTTTGCAAAATACAATGGTTTTATATTGTAAACTGGAAAAAAATGTGCCATACTTTGTCACTGTTCAGATATTATTTGAGACCAAAGGGAAGGCTGAAAAGGCTTCAGGTCAGTAATTACAGTGCAAGTAAGTTTCAGCCATTATATTTTGAAGCCGGAACAATCTTCAGGCACACATGTACTTGGCACATGTGTTGTGTTTCATCCTCACAGAGGGAGGGTTGGACAGTGGGGGAAAAAAAGGAACAATCAATCTCGGATAGATGAAATCCCCTCCAGGCCATCCAGGCTGGCTTGGGCATAGGGCCAGTGAATCACAAAGACTTGGCAGATAGCATGATGGCTGACATCACACAGTGACTCTAGCGGGACACAGCAGTGGTGGGAGTATGCAGAGGGGTGGTCAGAAACACAGAGCAGGTCTTTCTTTGGGGGACTCTCCACAGGTCCTAAGCTTTCTGTCATGGAAAGATTAAATACAGATTGGATACTTATTGATAGGTGTTAGGTTTGGGCAAATATGTTGTGTGTGTGGGTGTCGTCATGCTCTTAGCCTACTAATGGGATTTGTCCTGTAAGCCTTACCTCACCTTGTCTGCCTCTGGTATTCTCTCAGTCTTAAATCCTGCATGATCATTAACAAAGATTGAGTATCAGTGGTTGACAAACAGTCCGAGGTCAAGCTATATACCAAATATTAGCCAACATAAACAATTCAAAATATGAACATGGGATGCCAAGTGTAACAGGTGTTTTAGGCAAGCAATGCATGTCAGCAATTTTGGTAAAGCGAACACAGGAACCGATATTTGCTCTTGTTCATTGTTTAATTTCCATTATATGGCAGCATGCACTGTATATACAGCATAGACAGTATATATGGACTGGACAAATCGTCTGTGACGTCACTCACAGAATTTCTTAAAGCGAACATTGAAGCTTCTGGACACCACCAATAAATTACAAAACCATGTAAGAGTTTTACAGCTTTATGTCATGTATGAAATGGACTGTCATGGCCTTCAATTTGCAAGCAATGCTTTAAATGTGCTGCTGTCTTCGTTGACAAAATAGACTATTTTTATAGACAAAAGCAATTCTGTCTATATCTTAGACAAAAGCAAATTACACAAGTCTGTACCAATTCATTTAACAAGAAATCAATACATTTTGTGGCATAAAATGCATTTTGGATGTGGAACGACATCTGCTATTCATGGCGCCCCTATATAGACTATTATCTCTTTTATTTCACTTCAAGCTGGTGTCTAGTGAGCGTTCTGACACATAATTTTTTCCTAAACAAAGTTTGGGAGGATCCCATAGGGATTAACTCACCTGACTCCCGCCTTTCAGGTGATTTAAACCCACCTGCTTGTTTATGTGCACTGGCATTATGAATTATCCCTTCACCTTATTCCCTTACTGCACCATAACCCTAGTGGCGCCATACATTCATGCCCTTATAAACATAGGGGGTCTAAATGGACATTGCTCTTCAGCCATCTCCACTTAAGGCATTCCGGGACCAAGGCCAGCTACCAAACCAAGCACTATTCAGACAGCCAGCATACTGATGGGCGTACTAGTGAAATGGCTGGTGCATCACTTAGGTGATAGCCAAACACTGGTGGCGGACAGTGAGGTCCCCTTCACTCTAAAGGACTTTGAGCACCTTGACAACAGCTATATAAATGCAATATGTCGCTGCTTGCCGTTTCTTTTTAGTGCATCTCACTATCTTTACTTTTAGCAATCTAGTATCCATGAATTCAGTTAGTAGCAGGGTACTGTAAAAAAAATAACTACTGTAAAACTCCATGTGTCCTACTAGGAGTATACAACAAGTAAATGCACTCTGCTATAGTATCACTTGAATGTGAAATGATTCACTGAAGTGTATCACCTCTCAGTGACTTTGGTTTTGAAGCAGAATGCTTCTTGTTATAAACAATCAAATACAAATCAGAAAGCCCACTTTAGAAAGCCCATAAAAACTGACCAAGTAGGAACTCACTGCAAGAAAAGAAACAACTGTGTTTCTACAGTGAGATAGATAGTAGAAACTCACAATCATTGAAACAAAATTGACACATCTGCATCATGGCTCAAAATAAAAAAGAAGTAATTGCAAATTTTGATTGCCAAAGTTAACCAAAAAGTTAGCGGATACTAGAAGATTGGTGGCCAATTAATAATTGGTCACCACACAACTAAAAACACAAGCAAGCAAACAAAAAAAAACAGAAAATTTAAAATTACGCAATTACTGTAAGATGTTACAGAAATGGATTGCACTTCTGTTGTAGACTATACACAGTGACTCCTGTTTCCTGTTTGGGAATGTAAGTGCAGAGCAGATGGGATCAGTCATAGGAGAGAATGAGGATGCTGGGCTGCAAGTGCTTTGGGAAAGTTTAGAAAATTGGCTGCATTAGCATTGGAATACACTTCATGTTAAGGTCAGCATTTTCCCAACAGTAGTTTAAATTTGGAACACACTTTTCTATAAATAAAGTGTGAATATATTTACAATACATGCCACTATTAATATGAAATTGTTGCCACACCATTTTTGTTTGATTAACGTTATAAACATTTAGCCTTAAGTGAGCCTTTAGAGATTAAGTGGTAAAGGAAAAGGTCGGAGTGATATGAACTCCTTCTTTCTGCCAACAAAGACATTCTGACGAATGCATTAGACATTCTGATAAATGTCTAAATAATTCTAAATGTATTGAGCGCGATGGACCTGTTTATGCAGGAACAGCTTTTACTTGATTATATCATGATCGTTATTGATCATGACCTGAATATAAATAAATGTAAGTACACCAGTAACTTTGAATTTTAAGCATCGGAAATATGTTTTAAATTGGATGCATTTCCCCCTCTTTATTTGTGTGTGTGTGTGCACTTTCCCATCTTCTGACAGAAACGGCTCCCCTGGCTTTCGGTCTGCCTCTTTGTCAAGTTATCGCAAACGATCGTGCACATAAACAGAGGCAAGACGCTCTGAAAGAGAGCAGACGGGACTGTCTCGACCTGGAGGCCAGTGTGCTGCATTTCCGTGCCGAAAAACGCCAGCAACATGGCAACCTTCCGCTGAGCACTTTATTGGCCACACCTGGTGCAGCCGCATGCTCAGTGCTGGAGCTCCACAACAAGCCTCTCTCGCCGACCTTCCTGGACAACAACTCCAGAGTGCACCGCAGGGTAGGACCAGCCAATGAAAACATATATGTATATGAACCCTTTTAAGTGCACATTCAATATAAATTGTAAGTTGTATAAGTCAAGTAACTGGTTTTAATCACCTGTTTCACATGTTGGGAACTGATTAGAGTAATTAAAACAATATGTTTTCAGCTTTTAGCAGCTATCTTATCTTAGTTTATAGTAAGCCTAAAAGACATACAAAGGACATTTGGTTTTTTTTTTTTTTTTTTACTTTTATCACATCCTGTAACTTGGCAGTGCTCACTTGCACTTCCCATTAATTCCACTCCTAGCTACTTGATGATGGAACCAATACATTTGAGATCGCAATGGGTGAACACAATGAGTGTGTTTCGATGTCAGGCTTTGTGTTATAAAAGAAAAAAAAGGAATGATCTGTAGGCCTATCCTCCGACCCCTCTTTTTATACCCACACAAAATAGTAGTTTTTTCTAGGATGGACTACTTGTCCAAATCAGTCGTCTAGATGTAGATATTGTGGTTTCATTAGCCATGGTCATCACATCCCTTACTAGCACATACAGTAGATCACAGCCAGATCTATGTTATGACAGTAAATCAATTTTCTTGAAGAGTGTATAAGACAATTCTCTAGATTTAGTGTATAATGGATTACAATAGATAATATTGGGGTTATTCCACCACAATAGTACCACAAACAAAAATGTCTGGACTGCTATGGAGAAAATGGAGAGACATTTTTGAACAGTGCTGGTAAGTGGAGGTTAACATGGTTAGGATGGGAAGTCCTTATGTTAAAGAACAGTGTAAATCAGCGATTACATTAAGGATTCAGTAACATATTTGGTGATGCAGTGTCTAATCTTTAAAAGGTGGATAGCTGCTACAACTTCCAGGGAGAAACCACTTGTAGGCAACTTGTTATTAGGCAGGACACCAATGCTTCTTGCATGTTAGTTGGGGTTGATGATTTTGGCACAGTTAAATGGTCATCTGTCCAACAGCTAGATGGGAAATAGCGGGAGTTGCCACATCTGAAGGATGATCTGTGACACTCCATCCAAAGCTCCTCTTTCAGTTACTGATGGTGAGGTAGGGGTGTCTGCTGGAGGTTTTTATGTGCAGATACAGTGGATAGAAATTAAACCATTATCAACTGCTGCCTATGTTTTACAGATGAATTCAAATAAAAATCAATAAATAAATCATTTGTAACTCATAACCTGAGAAGCACATAGGCAGCCAGGGACACATTATCAACAAAACCTTGTGTGAATATGGCAGACTGACTTAGCCAAGGCAGAGATTGACCTAGCACAGGCAGTGGCTCAACTGACCTACTCCTTGGCGATGATTGTCATGAAGCTAAACAAAAAAGGCATAGTGCCGACAGGCCAGTCAGTGAGGAGAGAGACGTAGAGTTGTTTATGTTCTGGGCAGACTCAGAGTGAGCCGTTAGGTCAGAGGTTTGCTGTAATCCAATATACTGTGCAGGGAGACCCAAAGCTGATCTACTGGCTCATTCACGTGTGTATGTGCCCGCATATAGCACCCAGTCTCCAGGACTTTACTGCTACGAGATACATGCATGCATCCATGTTAGCAAATAATAGAGACACCGCAGAAATTCAATAATTATCTGATCAGATACCCTTCTCTGTTAGAGACAAACTGCACTAAATGTTTGACTAAAGGATTGCTATACACACTTCCATCTGAGTGTCCCTTAACTTTTTTATTTTTTATTTTCCCGATTTTTAATATCTGTCAGTACATTTTAAACATACGGCAAAACTAAATATGAACAACATGAAGTACTTTTAGTCATTAGAAATTTGTGAACTTTATGAAGTCGGCATTGTAGTGGCTTAGGTCTCATATAAGCATTAGTTTAGGGCCAGAGGTTTAGCAGATCAATGAAAATGATCCCCTGAGAGTGCAGCCAAACAACAATACCAAGGACGTTTCTTTTTTCATTTAGACAAGTTAGCTGTCCATTTAATGTATTTGGAGTATGACAAGCAAATGTACAAAAATGTACAAAAGACCATTTCCAGAGCTATGCCATATTATACTTTTTAGTTATATGTGATATTCAGTGCATATATGTTTTTTTTAGTGTTAGCATTGTCCCACAGTATTCACTTTCCTTTTCTTGACCACACCACCTGTTATTTTATTGGCTTGTCATTCCCTCCATTGACCTTTATAGATTTGATCTTGGAGAGTCTGTGATGCCAACATGCCAACGTCATGTCATCTACAAACATTTGATTTACAAACTATTGCTATGGCATTTGTGTAACATAATAGATGTGGTAAACCCAATCCACATATGGAAACGTTTGTGTAGTAATCCACAGAAAGCTTGTATGAAAAGGCTTACACAAGGTTTGCGGTGGTATAACCAACGGTAGTTGAGATAGTGGTGGGAGTTTCCTTAGTACCTTATGTTCCGCATTCCTTTAATTGCCATGTTTAATTTTTTTTAGGATTTTTTAGGATTAAAATGAAACGACTGATTATACAGATCACCGGTCTCAGTCCCGCATGCCCATCCTTAAAATGACCTTTATTTGCCTGCTCTGACACAAACAGGGATTACAAGGCTTTCTGTCTCCAACCTGCTCTGAGTTCCAGATTGCCGTGTAACAAAGTAAAGCATAATCACAAAAGCCTGCAGTAGATGAATGCCCCAGGCCGAGACTGCAGATAAATGCTGCTAAATACAGAACTCTCTGATGGTCAATGTCTTAGTTGTTGATTTGGACCTGCAGTGGTTCATAATATTGACCAGATACTGGGACAGGGGTTGATGTTTTAACATAGAGTTTGTCCTAATGCACGTCTAGATCTAAACCTTTAAAAAGTTCAAGGAGTGAGATGAAATGCACAGGCAAGTTGAGGTAAATATGTGTATGGTCAGAGGCCAGTGAAGTGAAAACCTGAAGCGCCACTTAAAAACTGTTGTAATGTTATGATAAATGCTTTCACTGAGGTTTTAAGTTTGTTATTTATAATCCAACCGTTTGTTCCCACACATTTTCTTCACAGGGAGGTCTGTCTGTGGACTCAATTTCAGACTTGGTGGAGAGTCAGTCCAGGCTTCTGGAGGCCCTGCAGCTCTCGCACCCTAATGAGCTGGACATCAAGAAGACCTCAGCCGGCCGAACTCAGACCAAGCTCAGTCTCAACCCAATATACTGCCAGGTGCCACGTGTTGTGGAGCGCTGCTGCAAACACATAGAGACCCACGGTCAGTAAAAACTGCAGAATGTACCGTAAACAACATTCACCCAACTCCTATTTATAGATGGGTGCAATCTGGAAGAAGTCAGGTATAATCCACACCAGACAGTCCCCATGTAGAAGTTTATTCCGTACAGCTCAAACTTCACTTAATAAACTTCAGAAAACATTGCAAGACACTTGTTTCTACCACTCATAAATGTGTTTTAAGATAGCAGAGAGAGAAGTGAGGGGTTGAGTTTCTGTTCAGCATTCCTCTATGACAGAGTAAGCCACTATTAATAATAAAAGGGGCATACCTCGCAGACATTTTGTTTGAGTGGAACACAAAATCACTTGAACCACACTGACTCAGAATGTTGAATATCTGATTCTTATCCTGAGATGTATTAGCTTCCACGCACACCATATAAGACAAAGCTTCAGGCTGTTTGCTGTGCTCATTCAAATGGCTTCCTCTCCCCCTCTCCAGGCCTCCAAACTGTGGGGATCTTTCGTGTCGGAAGTTCTAAAAAGAGAGTACGGCAAGTAAGTGTTTTATCCTTGTACTGCTCTCTAGTGCTGACATGAAAAAATGGGTCTTTATTTAGAGCACATTCAAGGAATGACATAGAAGCCCATGCATAGATGCATTTACAATTGTATCGATAACATAATTGCAGTTGCATTGCAGTTGACGACCAAGTTAGTTTTGAAAGAAACAATTTGACAGGGTGTGTGTCAACCGGTGTGCTTCTGTGTTTTCTATATAATTTGTGCCTTGCTATCAAATCTTTCTTATTAACACCAACATGACATTAAATATACTGGGCGCTGTGTCTGTGTTAATGACATATATTAATATAGTTATTAACAATCGGTCTATCTCTCTCTCTCTCCCTCTCTCTCTCTCTCTCCCTCTCCCTCTCTCTCTCTCTCTCTCTCTCTCCCCCTCACTCTCTCTCTCCCTCTCTCTGTCTCTCTCTCTCTCTGCATATATGTGTATTGGCAGTTGCGTGATGACTTTGACAGCGGTGTAGATGTTGATCTGGATGAGGAACACAGTGTGCATGATGTGGCAGCTCTGTTAAAGGAGTTCCTGAGAGATATGCCAGATCCACTGCTACCACGGGAACTATATTGTGCCTTCCTACATGCCAACCGTATGTATGGTCAACTACCCATCAGCTATACACATGCATATCATACATCTGAAGGGCTGTTCTGTCACACCAGGAACGATGGCTAGTCATCACTAAAGCAATGTGTTTTTATTGATAATTCAAACTTTAGTGGATGGCAGACTTCACACCTGAACTACTATTACAATGGCAGGGCTGAACAATATTGTTTGGATCAATTTTACAGTGTTTTGATGAACGATAAAAACACTGCAGCCAATCACAACATATTAGAATTTACATTGTATCATGTTTTATTAGTTTTTTACACTCACGGCAAGAATCTTGACCTTAAAATATCATTCTTCGCAGTGGACTCCCATGTCATTATAGTTGTCATTATAGTTATTGGTGTGACCGGTGTGTCATCAAAAAGAAACATCAAATAGTACTGATTCTGCGTTTTTTGTGTGTGGCTATCTTTGATCTGTGTCTTAGACACTTTTTCAAATGTTGTTGTAGTACTTTTTGTGTTTATGTATATATACGTATGTATGTATGTATGTATGTATGTATGTATGTATGTATGTATGTATGTATGTATGTATGTATGTATCTATGTATGTATGTATCTATGTATGTAACTATCTATCTATAGTGCTCAGAGGGCCGAATCAGCTGAGTTATTTACAGCAGCTGCTGTACCTGCTGCCACCGTGCAACTGTGACACCCTCCTGCGTCTGCTCACACTGCTGCACATAGTCCAAGAGCACGCCCAGGATACTACCGGAACTGACCAACAAGAGGTGCGATTCACTGTAATATCATTATTAGGCGATGGGAGCCCCAAAATGGCTAATGGCGCTCAGGTGTGTAACAGTAGAGTGGAGCTGTGTGGGGAGTAAACACGACTCCCTGAAATCTTTGGAAAAACACTTCTCAAAGGTTTTAGCCTCCTTACTTACACCCCTATCATTAGGATGTCAGGCTAGTGTACTTCAATGTGTTTGTCCAGCTTTCAGTGGCCCTCTTGTGTTTTTGTAATTCTATCATTTTTGTCATTATTTCTTTTACACTAGTATTACCAAAGACAGAGTGCTCCATAAATACTTTAAATATTTAAAATATAACTTGATAGCCTTGTAGTTCATTTAGAATAAACCTTAATAGCCTCCACCAAAGTTTTCGGAAACTTCAGATTTTAAAGGTTCACAATTTTTGATAAATCATTTTTCTGTCTGTACCTAAGCACAGAGCACAAAGGTAGAAGGCTTAGCTTTACAAATAAAGCTGTTTAAAATTTGGAGGTGCATTGTGTTATAAATTTCTCTGGAAAGCAATCCAGGTCCAGGGCTGTTTCTGAGAAGACCAGGGTGACCTGTAGGATTAGACAGTTCATCTGTCTCGCAAGAGGATAAAAATATATTATTGTAGCCTCTGTTACTGAGTAAACCAGACAAGAGAAGTGTTTAAGCAATATGTCATGAGTGAGAGTAGGGTCAGTGAAGGTTATTGACATGGCTGTGATTCAGCTGTGGGCAGGTGGCCAAAGCCCAAATGACATCACAGTGTGGCAATATCAACATGCCAGCTCCATGAAAAAATGAGTGTCAAATTACTTTGCTATAGCAGTTCTACCACATTACATTTGATTTATTTATTTCCTGAAAAAAATATTATGATTTTGTTTATTCATTCGCTGCTTTAAAACAATACACAGTCATTCTGGTGGCAAGTCAGCATTCCATAAGTTAGTGTATGAATGTGAAATGAAGTATGGTAAATAGCATTATGAAGGATACATGAATGTCTATTACGTGGCTTGTCAGAGTGGTGCAGAAAGTTGTATTGAACTGAATAAGCTATCTATCCCAACATTTGGAGGTCTAATATTTCTGAATAACAGACTGCTGTGGAGGTTAATTGACTTTGTTTTGTGTCACTCTGCATCATTCTGTCAGGGCTTATTTCACATTAAGACCACCCCATAAACATTATTTTATATGTAATGCCCTTGCCTTTAATGTAAAATGTTCACACTCACATCACCTGATCAGACTACCACACACATTGTTTACATTTGCTCAGTCGCAGTTTACTAATTAATAATTAACTTCTGTATGACATGTAGATCTCGGGCAACAAGATGACTGCTACGAATTTAGCCGTGATCTTTGGGCCAAATCTGCTACAGAAGGACAGAGAGCTGAGCTCACAAGGTCTTGGCATTGAAGACAGTGCAGCTATAATCTCAGTCACCCTCTACCTCATCCAGAACTATCAACGTCTCTTCACGGTAAGAAGGGAGGAAATACAAAAGAAAGTAATCTAATTGACTAAACCCCTTCCCTGCTCAATATACACATTTACTGATAATAGCTGTTGGCTACACTTTAATGGTCCCTAATGGCCATCTACGTTATTTTAACAGTTGTGTTCATGGTGAAACGTTGCTTCATCTCACTATGTACTACGTATGTGCAGGTGTCAGCAGAGCTCCAGCAGGAGGTGCTAATGAGCCTGATTCAGACCGATCCAGACATCATCGACTACCTTCTGCGCCGGAAGCTCAGGTCGGCCGCATTAGTGACATGCTGTCCATTATTGCATTTAATCCTTTAATCTATAGGAAAAGATTCACCAGGATTTTAAAAAATAATTTTCATAACATTTTGCACGGCCTATTTCAAATATGTTGGATAAATGCTTTATGCTTAACTGGATGTATGGAAAATAGCTTGGTGGTGGATTCTGTTCATTTAAAATCACTGAAGATCCCATTCACATTAATTCAACAGAAACCTTTTTTTGCATTGCAGTGTTTATCGTGTCTTAAGCCCTAGCCCTAACCCTAACCCTAACCCTAACCCTAAAACAGTGTATAGGCAACAAACTTACTGTTAATAGATGTTTTTAATAGAAGTAAATGACTGGACATGGCGTGCATCCGATTATTTTGATGTGTCACAAACACTTAACTCTACATTTGGCAAATCTCTTGATCCATTTCTCCTCTCTCTTGTCCTTCCCTCTTGATTATAACGCTTACCACTTCTCTGACTTTTGGCCCCTTCTTGTCTCTCAGTGGTTCCTCTCTGACTGTGGAGAATGATGGTGGAAGTGGGCAGCAGGACATACAGAGTTTGGAGTTAGTTGGCCAGCTGAGTGGAGATTTCTCCCCCCTAGAGGCACCCTCCCCCCTCTTTCCTGATGCCCCAGGTGGAGGCGGTCTCACCACTGAGGTCTTTCTCAATATACTACGGCTGAATACCAGTCGGAAACGTGAGTTTTACCCGAGCAAGCACAAACACAACCATTCAACACTTTTTTTTTTCGACTTAAATGAAGTTGTTTACTGTTATGCATATGTATGTGACAAATATGTCAAGCTAAACTTCAACTTGATGCAGATGTTTCTCACAGCCCAAGGTGAATCCTTTGGGTAAACATTATTTGATAAATCCTTGTAATGTACGCTGTGCATGTGTTACAGATTCCTCTGGAGGTCCGGGAAAGTCCATTGGTCAAATCAGGCAATTTCATTCTCATCACAATCTGCTTAGCTTGGCCCAGCCCTCCCAAAAGGATGAACAGGAGCTTCAGGAGTACAAGGCGGGTGACAGGCTGGCCAACCCAGGAGAGGGCCTCCACTTCAGCGTGGGACTGGATTGCAGCAGCTCTTTCCTTCAAAGTCCCGCAGAGAGCAGCATATGGCTGCGGCAGGCCGCTCAGACTCCCTCCAGCAGCACGACGTCATTAGAAGAAAGCAAACAGCCCTCCAACTTCTGGGACTTTTTCACGGGAAAGGTGTCTGGTTCTGAGACTTTAGTATGATATTAGTGAGACTGGTGCTGTAGTTTGAGCACCCTGTGTTTGGACTTCATCGTGTTTGACCCAACCTTTCCTCCATTCCTTACTCTCATACAGCGTAGTCCCAAATTATTTGTACACTGATAAACCTGTCTTCTTGTTGAGAAAAACATTTACCCAAATTGCCTTAAGACAGTCAAGCACATATTTGCTATTTTGTATTTTTTAAAATTTTAGAATTTCATTTCCACTTTAGACAATTTATCATACTGTGCAAATATTTTTGGCTACACTGTATAACAACTGTCAACATATAGTGCTGTGTAGTACCAGTTTACCTTTTGATGTTCTTTTCCCCACTGGGTCCCACACACAAAATCTTCAAAAATATTCTACTATGCCATGAATACACTGACCCCTTTAAAACCTTATACCAAGTTTTCCATGCCAGCAAAGTCAGAATACTAGCTCAAACTTGTTATTCTTGTTAGCACTAGTGTCTTATAATTGCAACTAGTTGGTACCACCAAGGGGAGCTATAGAATCCGGTTATTTACTGGTCAGCCACCCAGTACTGCGGATAGGTCCAGAGACAGTTTCGTGGTGGTCATTCACAACTATGTAAGAGCAAACAGACCACTAAAGATCATCATTTATGCCAAACTACAAGGAGCTGGTGTCTTCACATGGCTTTGCTCATGATAACATCATCATATGGAAGTATCCCTCTCTCACCAAAGTTGCAGAGCTTGAAGGCCATGAAGGCAGAGTTTTAAACATAGCCCTCAGTCCAGATGGCTCGACAGTGGGCAAGTGTTGCTGCAGACGAAACGGTCAGATTGTGGAACAGCTTCGACAAGGATCCAGTTAAAAAGATGCCAAAACCCACTAGCAGCATTATTCATCAACCCATTCCTTAAATCGGAAGCCTGTAATTATTTATATAGATAAACAGACAAGCACAGACAAACACAGGCACAAACTGTGTCTAAATTACCATGGAACTTATTTACACATAAAGTAGTCTCTAATGAAAGATTCCAACTATGGAAATATTAGAAGTACACCCTGATGTTTCAGGGTCAGTATTTTTCCACACGGTTTTGTATTTTTGCTTTATAGTAAGTTGCATCAACTTTACACAGGCCTTACATAGGACTTGCTGAAGCCTTGGCTGTGCCAGTGATCAGTGTAAGGTGTCTCAGGTACTGACACCGGAAAAGTATTGTCCCTTGGGCTCTCTCTAGTGGCACTAGCCAGTAGTTTCCTACAAGTTGTCAGCTCTCTCTCACTGTATCCAGCTACAACTGCCTCTGCAATTTTCAGTCCTGAGCATGCACACACATTATTTTTTTATTTTAATGCTCTACAAATACAATTTACAACTGCAGGAGACACAGAGCATACTAGTAACATGAGCTATGGGCCTACATGAATGGGCACATAAAAGTAAAGAAATAGAGAGATTGTTTTTTTAATATCATTTATTTGTATGTCACCTCAGTGAATTGTTCACTGAACCTGCGGAGGTACAAAAGAATGTCATCACATATCCCAATCAACACATGTAGATTACTTCAAATTTCCACAGCTAAATACTTCCGGCAAGACTACATAAAATTTAATTTGACCTGTATCAATGTTTTATTATTATAATTATAAGGATGTTGAATGGCCACTGCAAAAATAGTTTAGCTTTCAAACTAAACTTAAAATATATAAACCCCGTATAGAGAGGATATATTTGATTAACCAACATATTTCGCCAAATTACATTTGCATGTATCTTTGTCATAAAATCCAAAGATCACTTTGTACAGGTTGTACTTCATAACGCATTTTTAGTACAATAGGATGAGTATAAGGTTCACAGATGCATAGCTTCACTATGCTTTTTCTATGATCACGTGTTTTGTGTGAAACAAATGCCACCATAGTTTTTTTCTGTGAGATGAATAATGTGCTGAGTCAGTATGCTGATTAGTTGTAACTGCAGCCTTTAGTATTATCTATTTAAGATAGTATGCATGTAAACATGTCAAGATCCATGCATTAAAGGATCACCAAAATCATTTGTATTGTGCTGTGGGAACTGGAGAAGTGTCCATTTGCACACAGTAATTCTAAAGCCAGCTAATACCAAGGAAGATTTCTTTTTGTAATTTTAAAATGAAACATGTATTGTTTGCTTAGCACACTCATAATTAACGCAATTGTGAACAGTTCACAAAGACTTTTTTATTTATGACTCTTGACTTATATACACAGATGTAAATCGCATCGTTTTCATTTGATACATTATGGCATAAGCACAATCATATCTACAATTTCTATCAACATACATGTCAAGAGAGTTGGCATTGCCATATCTATGTATTAAAAGTGACATTAACGAGTTTTTTTTAAAACAATCGTCTCATTTTTGAGAGTGTTTAAGGACAGCCCCAACCTTGTGTGTCTGTGTGTGTATGTGTGAGAGAGAGAGAGAGAGAGAGAGAGAGGGAGAGGGAGAGAGAGAGAGAGACTGCACCCCTCCCAAACCTGTTAGCAGGCATCTGGCTGTTCTGCACTCCAAATGGGCACTGATAACTATCTGCAAGAGTACTGTTTTCCTTCAGATGCCATTTACAGTGAGGCACTATTTCCCCCTCTCTCTCATGGCATCTTATCACTTCCTGTCTATATCCAGGGCCTGTGTATTAAGTAGGGTTATTCTGGGATACCGTTGACAAGGGCTCACAGGCTGGTGCAATATGTTTGTGTGTGTTACATGGATGATGGAGCAAGCTTTAAATATATCATGTAGCTAATGGGTCAGGCTTTAAAGATGCCACATAGGTAATGGACCAAGTTTCAAAGTGGGACCAGCTTGACAGGTGGACTGCTGAGCTACTCCTTGTCAGAAACAGTCGAATGTCCATTAAGACCTTTTACTGACTGCAACCATTAGCCAACATTACACAGCCCTTCATTTAACTTCCAATCCAGACTTGCGAATGTTATGCAGAAAATGGCCCACTGTCTGTTGCTATCTGGCAGATTTCACGAGTCTAATCTCCCCTTTTCTGTCCTTTCCTATATATATTCCTATATATACAGGAGTTTCACATATTATCTAAGATTTTAGTTGGAGTTGGTGACCCTAACTATGACCTGGACTCCAGTACGTTATAAATTATTATCTCCTCAATCATTGAGGCTACCACAACTGAAAATCATGCAAGTTAATGCTCATTCAGTTCTTTTTCCAGTGGTATTATGATGTATCACCAGGGAAGCAATGCTATAAAAAAGTTACTTACTGCTTTTGGCTTCATAATCTGATCATTTGTTTGTAGTTTTCAAATTTACCTGATCGCTAAAAACGAGTAAGAAAAGGCAAAAGTGGTTCGTCTTCGCCAGGGGATGGCAGCACAACAAGTGAACAGCCAGCTAACCGATGGCACTGGCATTCTTTATCTGCATTTACCAGCAAATCTGATCATCTGCCCTTTGCTTAATAATGGGGGCTTTTTCACCATTAAAAGTTAGTGAAAAACAGGCTCTGAACGTTAGCTGGCAAAATTAACTCGCAGATGTGAGGAATCACGTGACATTTGTTTAATTGGTAGTTATTTTTAAATGGGCATATTGGTCAAACCCTTGCTTAAATGGTCATAAATTATGATAGCACAGGAAAGAGACCCGAATGAGCTTTATTTTACATGGATTTTAACTGTGATAGCCTCAATAATTGAGGATAATTGACAATTTTCTGTGAATGCAAATGCTATTTCTTTTCGACATGCACGATGAAAGGGTTTCCAACTACCTGTAAGAAATAACAAAATCTCTCAGGTAATATGTGGTAACTCTGTACTGTATATCAGTTATATAAATAATATAGCTGGTACTCTGTCATTTCTATAATCCAAGATGGCAGCCTTCATAATGTGTCCCATGTTCATGGTCCACCCTGTGTATGTATATACACACACTGTAAAAAGTTCTGCTTATAATTAACCTAAAATTAAAGGCATTGTGCTGCATTGATATTTCATGTTAGTTGAACTTTAAATATTTTAAAAGCAACATAAAGCCACATAAAAGGATCCATGCAGCCTGTTGCCTTAATATTTTTAAGCTGGTTCTAAGCAGCCTTTTTTACAGCATCTTTAATAAATAAGTGTGTTTATAAGTGCCAACACCGTTGTAGATTAATATCTTTATATCATATTATTGCATTATTGTATATATTCAATACTTTATCATTAAAACCATGTCTGTTTGTTGACACAGATGACCATCACTAGAAGAAGCCCTCCTCTCACACGCTTCCTGAGTGATCACACACAATACGAAAAATCTGACATTTGAGGGATTTGAAAAATTGAGGGAAAGACATATCACACTTTGGATCCAACGTCTGATTGAAAGCCAGTCCTCGCCTGCTGTCTCATAGGTCAAGCTGAACATTGTCACTATTCAAGATATAGTGCAGGACCTCCAGAGTACCAACAAAAAGTTTTGTCTATCTGGGATCTCTATCCCTTATTCCCAGAATATAGTGTTCTTTTTACTTTACTTTCTTTTTGAATGCTGAAAGTTTTTCTTTTTGGATATATGACTATATGAAACCCTTATGTTTGTTTTTTGCACAAAGATAAAAATATAAGCGGAAATGGAAACTATTCATTTTGTTAAGTGAATTAATGCCTTCTGGACATTTGGTCATAAGATACACTGTACTGAGTATATGACTGTATTACGTATTTCTATGTTAAATGAGTTGACTCTAATGGATAAGGACGTAATGGATGTGCTGTATATTCTGTAAATTTTCAGAGTTTGCTCATTGTAGAACCATTGGGTGGAGCTCATTACAGTATGGATGGGTCAGCAAGGTGGAACCTAGGTCCAGAGAGGTGGGACGCCTGCGTGTTTGCTTTCAGTTATCACTCATCAGTTGTCAGGCCACTGTAGCAATGACCACAGTAAAGGAAATTCATAGATTTAATTCGTGTAGATTTAATAACAGGAAACAAAAACTTAGGTTTATACCTAGTCAACATTATTTACAAAGGCAGGGGCACCCCCACCCCCCTCGCTGGGCCCCATGAGCTTAATGATTACCACCCTGTGACTCTGCACTGAGCACCCACTTGCTTTTGACAAATGAGGTGGACATGAATTTCCTGGAAATTTGATCTCAACTGGAACCACACTTTGTTGTTGCATGTTGTTCTAAGTGCACCTCTGACCCAAGGAAGGAGCCATACGAAAAACATTCCAAACTTGCATGTAGTATTGATTTATTACTGGACAGGCAAGTGACATCCTATCCTCACCCACATCATCCTTTTCTTAACCCATCAAAAAGAAAGTAAAAAAGTAAAATGCAATACATGAAACAAAAAATGTAGCCATTTCCAACTAGTACATCTATAATGAAAGTGCACTTTTTGAAGATGTCTGTCTTCAACCAGTCATTTCTACCAAACATGGAGGGAGCAAGCAAGGAAAAAACCAGGAGTAATAGTTAAGTTGGCACACTGTTTTAAGCTTTACAAATGTATTAAATGATCAACACAAAAACCTTCTTAAGGTGTACAGCCTCGTTTTGTATACCTGAAGAGGGCCTTTGGCCGAAACACTGGGTCCTATAACAGTGTGCAGACTTTCTGTTGATTTCAATTATTTCACAATTTTTGTTAATGGAAAGATGCACACAGTATGTGATACTATTTTAATTGCTATACTTCTCACAGTGTGTGACTGGCTGTTTGACCACTGTTGTTTGAACATTAAATTTATATTTCACAAGGTCTCGATCAATAAACCAATTATCTAATTGTTCAAAATCAAGCTGTTCTTTACCCGTCTCTTGCTTCTCACACTGCAATTTTCCTACCTATAAAAGGAATGTGGCCTACACCAGAGTAATGGACAAATCAGTTAAAGAGTCATAGAGGGATGGTAAATAATGTTTTTAACACATGCAAAAAACAGTCTTCGTCTAAACACCAGATTCTTGCTTAGGTCATTTCATTAAAACTCTGGCATATTTTTTTTTTTTTAGAAAATAAATTAATTACAAAACTACCAAGGCAGTCCATAGCTGCTCCTAAACCCTGCCCATCAAAAATGAATGAAAATAAAAGACAAAAGGCATATTTTTTTAACAAAATGCCAGTGTTTTCATCATGCAGTTTAGCCAAGAAATTTACTTGTTTATTAGTCAGCTGCCAGAAAGCCCAAGAAACCTGGTGAGGATACCGGTGAGTCCACTAGAACTGCAGGTGAGGCTGGTTTTGTGTAGCTAGCTAAAGATTGCCAGTGTTCGCTACTGAGGGGGATTCTCTTTGGCATGGGAGCACTCATACCTCCCAGTCATTCACCCGCACGGGGGACAACTGACATCAAAGCACAGGGCAACGTGTCGAGTCAACTTGGAAACCAATTCACAACACAAAAAAAAAAAAAAAAAAAAAACGGTCAAGTTCAGCAGTCTGTTTCAACATTACCTCCAAGCCAGTCATTAAAAACCAAAAACTAAATGGAATTTTCAAAAAAAAAAAAAATCTTGTTTAATCAATCTCTAGTTGAGCAATTATAATTGAGCAGGAATCCTATGTAGGCCAGTCTTCTGTGCTTTACCTCATTTTTGCTGTTAGGCCAAAGCTCATTTACAAAGTTATTATTTACCTGGCAATGGAAGAGAAGAGCTGGCAAGGAAGAAAAGTTGCAAGCCATTTAGGAGGTCATTCCACCTAAACAGCCAAATCATCCATAAGTACAAGTTGTTAAGAGAACTCTCTAGAATCCATTCATACATTCTTTATTGTGATAGCAAGCAACAGTAGCCTCTACTGTAGCTGGAATTGTGTGCATTCATTGGTTGATTTAACAGTAGGAATTAGGAGTCATTTCTCTACATTTTACGTACTTTGCAATAAAATAATTGCCAAGCACTGCGGACATTTGATGAGGGTACAATGCATATTCACTCCATTAGGATAGCAAAATATTTTACATTCAATACTTAATACTGAGGCAGTATTCTTGGCTATTATTGGGGAGGTGGGGTGCAAAGAGAATACTGGAGTTGCACTAGGGCCTACTGGATAGTACTTTTGCAGCATCAAGCCAACTGTGCTGATAGACAGACACTTCAGATGTTCAGGAGTCTGAAGCCTCGACATGATCTTGGTTAATCAGCCTGTAAAGTAATGTCCTTCACTGGTCACAAAATCAATTCTTTTACAGTTCAAAATGAACAGAAACTAAGAGCAATGGTTAAATTAAGTCCCACCCCACCCTCTTCCAACAATTCATTTAAAAAAAAGACACGCACAATAAAATCCCCCCAAAAAATTCCATATGTAGGCCACTCCTCTTTTATAAGAGCAATCACACCACTGCCGCAATCACGCCACACACACGCGCGCACACACACACACACTTCAACAGACTATTGTATTTGTGGTTACAACTGCTTTAAAAAAAAAAAGACAGGAAAATAGAACACAATCTATATAATCTTGATCACTGTTCAAGAGAGAAGCTCAACCATTCTGGTTAAATTTGCAGTGCAGAATGTTAGAACACATACTATAATATATTAGAATATATACCCCTTAAAAAATAAATTTAGAATGTGGCTCAACATATATGACACATAGATACAAATTAATAATAATAAATAAGCTGTTTTAGAGGCTTTAGTGTTGTACATGCACACAGACACACCTACACCATAGCCAAGACCCTGAAGCCTTAGACTACACTGTGTGCAATAACACATGGCATCATCATGCCATGCTAAAAAGCATGCCTGCCCACCACCACCCTTTCACTCACACACTCACATACAAACACATTCACAAGCATCTCTTAGTTCTCGCATCGCCTGCCGTTTGCTGTCCCCTGCAATCTACACAGTGACTTTAAGAGACTGGGAGCCCTCCTAGACCAAAACCTACAAACCCCAAACTGAAATAAAACATTTGAAGGGTGCAAAAAGCAGAGCGATGAAAGTGGTATGGTGTGGCGTAGTGAGGTGAAGGTGGTAACAGTTGCCTGAGGTGGGAGGTGAGCACTTCCTCCTGTCTAGCTAAAACCAGGGTGGTAAGGGGGTGGGGATGTCGGGAGGGGAGGGGAAGGGGGGGCAGGAGGTGTAGCAGTGTCACGTTCTCACTGCTCTGGCGTCTGCTTCTGAGCGTCTGAGGATCCGTCAGCCTCCCGACAGCCCCGTCTCAACACCTGGATGATAAACGGGAGCTTGGTAGGAGGAGCCCGGCCTTCTCCTCTGAAGTAGTTACGGTCCCTTTCGACTCAGCAGTCTGCTCGTTCAGTCTCTGGACTGGTAGAAGAGGATGTATCCTGACTCAGAGTTCTTGGAAATATCTGAGGTCAGGCCGTAGAACTCCTCGATAGCCTGAGCATCAATTTTCTGAAAAAGAGGAGTGTTCAAGCAACATGAATTCAATGGTCATCAATCAGTCAGGGGCTTTTTGAAAATATACAGCAAGATTTTAATACCAACCCAAGCCTTATTTCACAGCCCTATCACTAGTGTAGAATCACCTGACAAAAAACAGCATTTTATTCTCACAAGTCATTTCAGCAAGAGACTGTTGGCTGGACTTTTTTTCCTCCCCACCACCTTTCTGTTTGAAAGTTTATGGTTGTTCTTTCTCAGCATGTAACTGACCCTACTTCCAAAAAAAAAACATCCCCTTTTAAACAAGCTATGTTTCTCCTACTTCTTTTGATTACATGTCAGGAGGAAGAGATAGAAGTGGACTAGAGGTATAACTGGCTGCGGTGCTTTTATTAAACAGGCAACAAAAAGCTGGATGCATAAAGAAAGCATATAAATGTCATACATGTAACGTATGAGGATCTGCAGACACCACACGCCTGTCTGTAATACTGTAGTAATGTCATTTTAATTATTTATTTACTAAAAGAGGTTAGATATAGTTTACTACCCTTGCAGGGATGATTTATTGGTAATGCTAGAAAATGAAAACATTAGCAAACACACCATCTCTCTCTGTTCACTCACTGGGTGTGATTTACAATTAGTTTACACTGTAGCATCATCACACTCTTACAGCTGACTTACCTGGGTGGGTATCTCAAGTACATGGCTTATTAACAAGCCCTGAATGAGTTAACTTAAGAGTACGCAGCAGACCTCTTGAGAGAATAGCCCCATGGCTTTAGTTTCCCAGCGAACAAAGCTTCTATTAGGAGCCGCACTTTTTACTTTAGGTCAAATGGCCAAGATATGTCACTAAAGCCATGCACCTGCAACAGCACTCAAGGAGTCATTTTATGTTGAGAAACACTTTTAGATTAAAATGGCCTGTCGAGCAATATTGTAAAGACTGCAGTATCAAAAAAAAGACTAATCATAGATCATAGTCTTCCTAGAAAGACTAATTAGGTTTTAGCGTTGGGTGCTCCAATAATATTAAAATCATTGTTTTCCCCAAAGTCTCCTTCATGGTCTGATGCTCAAATGTCTATACTGAATCTTACCTCTACAATATCGTCATCAAATAGAAGCCAGAAGCCATGACTCTTCACTATGGTGATGTAATGACCCCGGTTTGGACCACTGTGGGGAAAAAAACACAGATTGTGAACTATGCATGTTGTATGAACATTGTATGTATGTTGTTTGTGTGTTGGCTTAAAGGCAGTAGGAGCTTAAGGCAAATCGCAAAAAAAATGAGCTGTGCTCAGAAGATGGTTTTCAAATGCGGTATTAACAGAAACAAAGTAATGCTTTTAAAGACGTAATTTTTTCAAAAATAACAAATATTCATTATTTTGTAGACATTATCGAAACTTGTTTTTAACCTTCAATCTGCCCTTTAAAAAGTTGAAACAAACTAGTATCAGCTGATTTAGTGGACAACTACGTGTTACTCGACTGCAACTTCTGAAGCCAGGTCGGCCATCATTTCTATAGATACTCTAGGACGTTACACCCTGAAGGGAAAGGAATGGGTTTGCTTTCTCTCGCAAAGATTTAACGCCTGATCCAATATACCTGCCACAGTGGACCACCACAGCCACCAGGTCATACATTCGATCGGGATTGGTGGCGTCTCCGGAGGTGTTGAAGAGCCTCAGCTCCAGTGGGAAGACCACGCGGTAGGAGAGCTTGGTGTAGCGGTGGAGCTGATCCATGTATTTAAAACGCTTCAGGTGCAGGGCCAAGATCATGGGCAGCTTCTTCACACGCATCCTGTGAGCCGACAGAGACAGCAAGGCAGAACACATAATGTGGTATGTAGGGTTGGGCATTTCCTACAACCTCATAATACACTGCACATCATGGTACAGAGCTCACGATATGATAAGTACTGCAATACATCTTAATTCTAAATGATGATTCTCTCTAATTCCTTGTCCAATTTCACATGATCACAAAGTCATCACCTCATGGAATTTACAAATTAACAACAGTTTAATTAGGGCCCCCGAAGATCTTAAATATAATTGATATTTTGAGCACAGCCCTAGTGGTGTATGAGATCACATGATCTGTCCACACCGACCCTTTAAAGAGTGTGAAGTATATGGGCCACTACACCGCAGTTCCGGAGACCGCCTTAAAATGATGCTAAATTTATATCCGGTGGAATATGAGAACAGAGGGCATAACAAGAGCACTGTGTCAGAATGATACTTGAAAGTAAGTTAGCAAAGTTGTTTAACTGTCCAAACTTGCTCAGTATTCATTTTGAACAAGGCCTAATAAACTTGACCTTTGCATTATCATCTTTTTTATAATTAACAAAATATTAGAGGAAGTTGCCACAAAAAACTAAATCGATTACTAACTGCAGCAGACATTACACTAAAGTCCCAACATTAATACATCCTCTTCGTGTTAATAATGCGTGTTACGTAGACTCTCAGATTTAAAACTTCTTACCTTTTCTGCGCTTCCTGTTTGCTCCGACACTGCTCACAGTAGTACTTGTACTCGCTGCATAAGGTCTCGGTGTTGCTAAAGCCCCTGAATAAAGTACAAAAATTGAGACAGATGACCTATGATGATGATGCCCTTGTTGTGGTCTTACGGATGAGTCAAACACCATTTGAAACAAGTATTAAGTAATTAAAATCCCCATTACCAACAATATGCAGCCTGCTGGGATGATTACAAGGGCCCAGCATTGTCAAGGGCACTTTGAAGACAGTATTCATTTTATTATTATTAATGGGGATGGGCACTTAAAATTATGTTCCTTTATAGGTTCCAAGCTCCCACCTATTTAAAAGCATTGCGTGAGAACATTATATCTACAGCTTAAATGTGTGAAGTGGAAGCATTTTCTCCCATCTCACCTGAGACAGTGTGTAATGGATGTATTCTGCTCAACATCCACTGACAGGTCAAGGAAGTCCTCATCTTTACTGCTCACCTGGACAAAGAAGACAGTGGATTCAGAACGTTTTTTAAATTGGCCTTGGTAAACAATAGAATTCCTAAACAGGTGCTTCAGGAAGAACATTTGGTCTTTGTGTACTTACAGCTTCACAGTTGAGGCACCGCGTCTCATTGGTCAGTGTGCCCTGGAAGATCTCATGGACCCAGGTCTGCTGGATTTTCTCCTCTGCTTCCCCCTCGCCTGTGCTGCTATTACCGCCTCCACCTCCACCGCCATTTTGCACCACCTTCCCATTCTGCTGCCGTTCCTGGCTTTTCTCCTCTTGTAGTAGGTCAGCGATGGTATTGAGCAGGTAGTTAAGGAACTCATGAGCATCCTGCTGCATGTAATTATCAAACAATTCTAAAAAAAAATGAAACAGACATGGGGAAGAGACGGGGTGGGAAAATATTACTTCAGTTGATCATTCTGAAATGCATATTCAGTATTATCAAAAAGCTTGTAGTATGCTTCTGCGGAAACGGCGTTTGCATGTGTGAACCTAATAGTGCAGGTAAAGGCGTAGAATTCCATTGAAGAGATGCAAGTGTTGGCAAGCAATCAGGCAAAATGAAAATGTTTTAAAACCACTAGCACAGAGCAAAACAAGCCTCAGTCAATATGGGATGAGTTGGTCCACTCACTGCTTTGAAATAAAGTTAGGGGTGAAAAAGCTCAATTTTCACCAAGTGATGACAATCAAGCTGAACCAGCAAGTTGTCTAGCAGTGTAAAAATGGAGAGGGTATAGAATATGGTTTTAGCTGCTAGATAAAACTCACAATGTTTTTTTTTAACCACAAAGTCCTAACAGAATAGCTCAGACATCTCAAAAGGTTCTCAAAACAAAGCTGTGGGCCATAGTGCACATGCCTGAAGCATACGTCTGTCTGCATGTTCAAAAAAGCAGAAAGAAAAAATAAGTATAACAACTATACAGATGCAAAGTTTGTATCCGTGTCGCCCCATAGCCGTGTTCGCAGAAGCATACTTCCTCTTTAACACATTAGTTGCTTCCAGTCCCTATGCAAGTTCTGTTTTCTGTCAAGTGCTGAATGTCAGGTTTAACTCACCATTCTCCTTCCTCAGTCTTGAGATGAATTTCTTAGGGGGGATGACACCCACTTTCTTCTTCTGGGTAGCGATACTATTGAAGAGGTCCGCCAGGCAGGTAAGCAAGCTTTCTTTCTTGCGTGGCTGGACCTTGTAGGCCAAGACTTTCTCCCGAAAAGGCCGGCAGAAATACAAGGCCTGCAGTACTGAATTACAGTAACAGGTGTTCCCAAACTGATGCGTTAACCAAAATTCCATGTAAAAAAAGAGAAAAATACAAAACAATAATGAAGAAATTAGTGATTTTAATTCAGGAAGGATGAAAAAGTATTTACTTCTGTCGGCCCCTTCCACAAAAGACTACAGAATTACTCTTCACTTGAGCTGTGTGACATAATCTGTGTTTCTGCCTGACCACAAGCACCAAGTTTGTTTACCTATGCTTCCACCAAACAACAAATCCAAAATATAACAATTATTATTCTACGATAAATAAAATACTAAATATAGGGCTCTGTATAATTACTGCCATACTATTGGTTTTCTCCCATTTCTAGACAAACACTTACCAACATGAAATCAGCTGGTGTATTACATTTACACAAAAAAGGTTGCTCAGCATGTGCCATCAAAAATTACACATTAATTTGTGGTTGATTTAACTAGACCAGACAAATGTGAGAAAACTAAAAATCAAGGGTGATTTAAACATTAAATGCCTGATTAATAAAGATGGAAGTAGATATCCCCATTAATTGATGCCATCATTGCATCAATGACTGCAACTACAAATCATGAAAATATACATTCATCTCCTAAAATCGCCAGCTTGTATCCGTCATTGGCTGACAATGACTTGTAAAATATTAGAAATTATAATATCATGGGGGAAAAAAACACATTGGTTGACCTTTACATGGGAAAACAAAATACAAAAAAGACTAATGCAGAACAGTTAGTGTCTGAAAGACACAAAACAACACAATCCCAACAAGGTCCCCCAAGCCAAATCAGTATTAATCCACCTCAGTGGATGAGCACATGCTGACACATTAACAATACTAAGTTGTTACAGGCGGTGAAGTGATGCAATTATCACTTTAGATCAATGAGGCAGTGCCACTGGAGAAGTCTACAGAGCAAACTTGCATTGACCAGCCCAAAGTGGTGTTCATTTACGGGAAACTGTGAACTTACATTGACCAGCCCAAAGTAGTGTTCATTTACGGGAAACTGTTCCGGTCCAATCTCCTTCTCCAAGGCAGAGGCATTGGTGCCCTGGTGCAGACAGACATCAATGTCAAATCAAACAATCTCACTGACCTGACCCTTTAGCCACTTACTATAAACTACTGTTTCCGATAACTTACGGAGGCTTATTGAGTACTACAACTACAAAAAAGGGTAAGAATAATCATCATTCTAAATATTATTATGAGTGGTCATATTAGTAGTGTTTTGTCATTAGTGCTTAATAACTTACTTAATTCATAAAGCTCATTTCATACGATAAATGCATTTTAAAATTTGACATGGAGATCCAGGCTTCACAAAGTAAAAGCTCCACTGTGCATTCTTTCTGCCTGTGCACACAGGTGATTTCACTTATTAGCTGATTTATCTGTCTAATGATTTGTGTGCTTTTTAGGATCGGGTGGTTCAGAATGATTGGATGAAACATATGCCTGAGTTTTACTTTCTGAAGCTGGGATCTCCACTTCTGCTCAAGATACGCTGGATGAGTAGAGTGTTTATGAAATAAAAGGTGTGGCACAGTGGCAACATGGTCAAACTAGATAAAAACTGTTATTCACAGGCAGGCATATGCTTTCGTAATGACGTGCCTATCTCTCACAACTTATAACAACCAGTAACAAATCGTAGGAGAGCAAACTGTTGTTGTGCAGTTGTGTGAGGTGGGGTGGGTGCACTCAAGAGTTGGTTGCTTTTCATGAAAGCCCATACTATCTCAAGCCATAAAACAACGCAAGAAAGCTGGCTATTTACATCTCACTGTACATTGTGACTGTAATGAATAGTTTGGTACTTTGCTAACGTCATGATATTGTTCACTCGGATTCTAAGCAATGTGCTATGCACTATTTCATGTATCCAACGATGGCGTCTACGTTAGGTACAGTTACGATTGGGCCTGAATACAGAACTGATATGATATATGTGCATGTTGTTTAAAATGTAAACATTACACAAAAGCAAGCTAGCCAGGTCAAAAGATGTTTAAGTCAGCATAACTGTGATTTGTTCTGAATCCAAGCAATGCACATAGAAAACACTATAGTAATTACATATACAACACGCACGATTGTTTCTGAGAAAACAGCACATTTTTGCATTTAAACTGGTTTTAGTCAAGAGACACCGGGAGCTAAAAATAGAATTCAGGTAATTCGTGGAATAGCATTTCGCTAACGTTCAGTGTCTGACTAGCCAGCTATTCAGATACAGCACAACAGCTGACTAGCTACATGCTGGAATTATGTTTGCTAACATTAGCTGACTGACTAACCTACTGCTAAATACATCACTTGTTTACATTGACTCCTGGCTAAATTAACGTTAACCGTCTAACTAACTTCACAAGTTGCAGTAACCTATAGCGTAGGTGAACGTATTTTCAATAGTTTGCTGACAGGTTAACAGCAATAACGTCACTGGGTGGAAAGGTCTGTAGCAGTCAGCTAGGTAGCTAACAGCTAAGGTTTGCGTATGAAGCAGGTTGCCACAACAATCAGGACAGTTTTGCTGAGAAGTTAACTTTATTCAATCAAGAATGACCGCATTAGCTATGATATGGCTATTACATTTCTTCTAGCCCCCTGTGCTCCTGTTTGGGTAATAAGTCACTACCCAGGACAGATGTAACCCTGCTGTACGGTGAGATATTTAGGTGAGTTAGCAAGCTAGCTTACTTTGGTCCGTCTATGAAGTTAACAAGAATTGCTAACGTTAGTTGGTTGTCTTATACTTTGCCGTAACTTCACCAATAGCTTAAAACGCACTACCACTACCCTTGTGCAACTATAATGTGGAAACACTGGTAATCAAACAACTTCAAATGAAAGTTAGATGGCAGAGGAAATGCTGTAAACTTTATAAGTCATACAACAATACCAGTCATCCTACTGTTCAAATTTTAGTACAGGTAGCTGGCTTCAACTTTACCGTAGGCGTAGTGGAAGGACGCCACCTCAACCAACACAACACTGACTAGCTTGTAAGCTAGCAATTCTAGAACAACGCACATAAAAATAAAAACACCACTTGCCATCGTACAAATCGAGGCGATCTTTCGGACTGTCATCAGTATTTCCATCCGTCTTCCGCCATATTGGACCGAACCCCAATTTAAAACAATGACAGCCGCTACGGCTGAAGTTCCCCAGAAACCCTACGACCGTCCGGATCGACAACTAATGAGGGAGTGTCGCTGCAGAGCTTGATTCTGAAGCCACATAGCTATCATAGCTAGTTAGTTTCCTCATAGGCCGTTCTCTCCACGCGCTCGGCCATTTCCGTGTTAAATCGAGTTACGTGCGCACGCGCAACGTATTTTATCTTGACGTTTGTGTCTACATTAGAAACAAAGTGTCATTGCCGTTAATTGTGAGAAAATGATGAATGGGTCTAGCCTATATAGTGGCATCATACATGTCAAATTACTTTAATTACTCATGCAACAAAAACATGCCCTGTTGCATGATGATGCGCATATGTCTATACACATTCTGCATAGGTGAAAGATTTCTTGATATTAGGTTCCTGATCAATCTCATCCCTAAACTTGGAAAATATTTTGGCCGCTGTGGATGAGTCTGGATTGGGACTGAGTCGTCAGCCGTATCTTATCTCATGCTCTTCACGCCCCCACACACTCTCGAAAACTTTTTGCCAGAGTACGTGATGTTGTCAGTTCCATTGCCTTCTTGTTTCAGCAGCATTCAGCAACAACTGCGAATCTGTCCAGACCCTATGGTCCAGACCTATTATGTAAATGCAATGGAGGGAATAGCCTAGTCTGACTGCGATTGAACTGACGCGAGTGTCCAAGGAAGCGTAATATGGTAGGTACGTCTGTAGTAGGCTGCAACGTTGAGCCGTCTTCAGAAAACTGATGACTGCGACACAGCGGATCTCCGGAATTTCATCAACTTAACGGAATCTTCAGAGGAAGCGAAATTCAGATACGACTGTGACAAGATCTACTATGCTAAATGCGCCTTCATACCGACAGTCCTACAACAATGAGCAGTGGTTCTAGCAACTTTTTGCTAGTTCCCATACCGGAGTATCCCGTTCTGGACTGTGATCCTAACAAAAACGTCAAGATTGTCGTGCTCGGCGCAAGTAATGTGGGGAAAACAGGTAAACCTAACCTACTTTGAAAATAACATTGCAAATCATTAATTCTTTGGGCACAGACTATGTCATACATCTTTAGCTGGTGCATACTGATATTTCCGTTGGCCTTAACTATACCAGTGCAATTCAGATCATTTAGACCTTACGTATATTGTGCTTCTCCCAGTTAATGTCAAAACGTGAGCAGAAAAGTATGCATATTTATAAAAATCACAACAGAAAGTTAGTTCCATGTTGCATGGTTGTATACAGCCTAACGCTGACGTGTAACAAACAATTGTAGACTATGCTTATCCAGCAATAAAACGTGGGCTCAAAGAGAACAACCAGCATGTTCTTTTCAAAAAATAATATCTATTCTATGCTTTAAACTAATTGTAGAAAGGAAGGAAAGAGGGAGTGTGCGACTGGGTAAACAGTGTCGCCAGGGGGCGACATTCCTTCATGTCTAGAGCGTCTTGAGGCAGACTGCCCTGCCCCAGGAACCCCCACCCCAACCCTCACCCCTGTATCTGGTGTATATTTAAACACAAAGAGGAAGAGGCTAGTTTTTATATGCCATTTTTGTAAAGCAGCTGCAGGGCAAGCAAGAATCCATGTTCTGCAGATTCTTACCGGACTGCTTCATTTTCTTTAAACTGCAGCTCTAATTGTAAGATTTCTAACCAAGCGGTTCATCGGAGATTATGAGGCAAACACAGGTAAGGAGCATTCCAGTCTGAATGTATTTTAACTCTGTTATTTCTGACTAACGTGTTAGCCTATTATTATAGCCTTTTACTAATTTCATGGTTTAGTTTTTGGTGTCTTGACTGATGTCAATTCCCACCTGTATCCCAGGAGCCCTCTATTCACGAAAAATCACTTTGGATGGAGAACAAGTGTCCTTACAAGTGCAAGACACTCCATGTGTGGCACTCCAGGTAAATGTCTGTTTGCTTCTCTGTTATAATCTTTGAGATCTTCAAGACCAAGATGTGCAATTTATATACTTTGCATTATTGGAGAAGTTCAAGTTATAACATGGGACAATGCATAATATTTGAAATTGTTTATTGATTATAATGGGTTGTGTTGAGGAGGCAATACATTTGTCGCTGCAGCATTAACCTCCTTTTAAGGTTATTGCTTTGGCAACAGGTTATACAAATTCAGTGGGAGTTTATTTCAACGTTTCATTTTGTTGGGTTAATATTTAAGAATAAACCAGTTCATCAGTATGATTTCATACAGTTAAAGATGGTGTTCCTGAATCATAATTCATTTTGTGTACTGATAAGGAAGAAGGAGTGGATGACCAAACCCAAATGCTCATGATTAACTGATTGAGTATGCGTCAATGTCTCAAGCTGTCTAATAACTATTCTTTCTGTATCTCTTTTTGTTCTGTTTATTTATCTCTCTTAAACACTTACTGAAAAGGATGATGCAGAGGGTCTGTACTGTCAGGAACAGATCAATCGCTCCATCTACTGGGCTGATGGCTATGTACTAGCATTCTCCATCACAGACCTTAGTAGCTACCACACTATACAGCCACTCTACCAGCATGTGCGTCGCATCCACCCCACTGGGAACATCCCTGTGATTTTGGTGGGTAATAAGAGTGACCTACTCCGTGCCCGCCAGGTGCCTTCCCATGAGGGTGAGGCTCTTGCTGCTGAGCTGGGCGGGACATACTTTGAGACGTCAGCACGAGAGAACCATGAGGGTGTCCACTCTGCATTTCTGCACTTGTGCCAGGAGGTCAGCCGTGCCCTTGGAGGAGGCAACGGAGAGAAGAGGAAAGGTGGACTTCACCTTGCCAGACCCAAGTCACCAAACATGCAGGAGCTTAAAAGGAGGTTCCGGCAAGTTTTGTCTTCCAAGGTGAAGTCTGCCACAGCACTATGAACTACAGTGAGCAACTTAAGGACTTGGAGGCTTGTTCCATCTCCACAATAAAACACAGCTTTTGTTGTCATTGCAAAACACATCATGACTTTTTGTGAGGTGATTGGGCAACATTTTTTGTCTTTTCAGCGCTTTCTTTTCATTCTCTGATTTACTGTTATGTGGACACATGGTTACACATTTCATCAATGTAATAAATCAGTGAGATAATTTTTAAGAAAGTGTATGGCTTGGTTGAGTATTGATATATCCTTGACGAAAATATGTTTCAGTTTCCTGAACAATAAATCAGTTTGGGATCCAGAAGTTATTGTCCTGAGAAGGTCTTTCAGGAATAATCAAAGCATACAATAATGAAATGTCACACAAGTTGGTATTAGGAGCCTGTTGCCATGTTGATTTTCTAATATATTAAGAAAAGACATCCTGAAGCTTTAGCTTCCTCTTCTGGTCCCTTTTTTTACAATTATTGTCAGTAAAATCCACTATGTTAATAGTCCATGCTTTTTGGATTGTTTTTAAAAGTCCTGGGGGCAGAGGCTCTTAATGGGTGTTTCTCATGACCTTTGACCTTATTATGTGTGACCTCTGCGTTTTTAGGGAGCTCTGCAATCTGTCAGTTTCACTGAGTGTCCTTTTCCCGTCCCAAGGAGCTATGACAGGGGTCTCAGATAAGGCCACATTCCTCTGTGGCTCAGAACATGCATTCCTTGGTGACCATTTGGTTGTTCAATCTCCCACATTCTAATGTGATCGTGTCTTTGTCGGTATGATCATGGGTCAGATCTGATGTTGAAAGACAGACATGAGTTCATTCAGTGTCAGAGTTAGTATAAGGGAGTTTTTTCACTCTTTTTTGCTATTATCTCAATTTTCAGAGGCCTTAAATATACCAAGCTTCTTGACGTTTTTGTTGGTCCATGACATTTCCCCTCTTCACTACTCAGACTAGTAGATCTATCTACAAATATTACTTTAATTGAGTTTACTATGCCACTTCAATGAACTTAAGTAGTTATGGTCCATAGTCCATTGAAGCTGCAAGAATGTCATCCCTTCATTAGTTCAGAGATACTTGCAATTTGCACTTGGGAAGTACTCCAGAAGTTCCTTTTCAGGTGTACACCAACTGAACAGTGTAGAGTCGACAAAGACCCAGATAGGTACATTCACATTCATATAAACAAGATAGTTCCGTGGACAGAGACAGTTTTAATAACTGAACCCTACAGTTACCAAGTAGAATTTATTAGTTCTTTGTATAGATTACCCTCATCCAGCAGTCTCTCTCAAGCTCTTTTAATGTGAGAAAATGGGTTCCAGCTCACATGGGTGGGACTTGACAGATGAAGACATTTTTTTCCTGGAAGGGGCATGTTAGATCACTCTTGGGAAATCTGGGAAAAGTCTTTAATCAATTAAAACTATGTGGTAAAAGTTGTTAAAATGTGAAGAAATGCATGAAAAACACATTAGAAAAAAAGGAAACCAGCCTCCTGTGTTCAGACTGTGTCTCTTCTTAAAACTGGTTCATTATCAGGAGTATCAGGAAGTTGAGTGTGGCCCTCTGAGAGTCTAAAAGGGAGTGGAGGTCCCCAAGGAAGGAGGGGGAGGAAGAATAGAAAATGGGGAAGATGAAACGCATGAAGTAGATGTCTACCAACGGTCAACCAACAAGGATGACATGCACAGCAACATCACTGTGTCACTTAAATATGTGTGGTCTGTGGCTGCATGAACTCACAGAATGATCCTCATCATGTATGCAGATGTGATTTAATTTGTCTTCATCTTCATATTAACACTGAGGGAAAAAAACAACATTTGGCATGATCTTAACATCAGCCAGTAGCCAGTATTTAGTGTAACCTCTGTTAGCATATCATAAGCATTTTTAAAGCAGAATGACTTTTCAGATGTGCTTGAGAATGTTTTCATGCTGCAAAATAAAACTGTTCCTGACCTGGAACTCAAAACCACAGGCAGACATTACACTTATACAGTCCCCCAGAAAGTTTAATGCAGCTTAAGTACAACCGAAGGTTGCACAAACCACTGTCCTTTGCTTGGTGAAGACATTTTGTTACCATTTTTAAAATAATCTCTCTCTCTCTCTCTCTCTCTCTCTCTCTCTCTCTCTCTCTCACACACACACACACGCACACACACATACACACACACACACACACGCACGCACGCACACACACACACACACACACATATATATATAAGCAGAGACCAAAAATTAACAACAATAGCCATTTTAATAACATAACAATAACCATATTATTCCTGGTGAATTACATCAGTTACAGAGTATGTGCTGTTATGTTGGAAATTAATGTTGACCACATCTCTTGGATCATTTCAAGGAGTTCTTTTGGAGGAAAGTCTGGACTTCTTTCTTTTAAAGATTACAGTTATTTCTTTTTTGGATGTCTGACCTCATTGTATGTCTGTTTATATTGGTTCTAACCTAGCAGTACAAATATTTTATCTTACTCGTTCAACTCAACATACAAGATCTATTATCGTATTCATCTGTAGAAACGAAAATATCAGAATTGGCTAAAAGTTATCTCTAAAGACAACTTGGAACTACACAGAATTTACAGCTCTTGATCTTTGTTTATTTGGCCATGAATAGAAATCCTTGATTCTTGATTTTGGTTATAGAGGAAAGCAAATCCCTCAGTTTTTAAACGTGTAATGTGTTTCTGTTGGAATAAAGTTTTGCGGTGCTGCTGAAACACTGTTTATTGTTCCAGAGAATTAACTGTGTCATTATTATCACTATTGGAAACTCTCTTTTCCTTTCTTTCTCCTACCATGGCAATCCCACAAGACGATTAGAGAAAAACAAATGTTTTAGAAAGTGTTTCAATATGTTACAAATGTGATTTCTAACATATTACGTTATATTTTATTATTTTAAACATACAAATATTTTGTATTTTTTCCTACCCAGGTTGACTTTGTAAAAGTTTTATGTGCATAGTTGTTTTTATAACAGTTCCTCCGTGCAGGTGACAAATTAGGTGTATGGTTATTTTTAAACAGCACAGGTTTACAGTGGGGTTTTTAATAGGCATAGTTTGGCTATTCTTTATACAGTCTATGTAACCTCTCTATACAATAGCCGTGCTGGGAAACTTTAAGAAATGTGGTTCTCAAGACCGCTTTGCAGTCTGACATTTAATGAGTTGGTTTACCTTGTGGCTTTTAATGAGGCAAACGTTCAAGCAATACATGATGTGAAAATACATATTCTTTTGACATAGACCATATGTGTTATACCAGCAGTTATTTTTATCTATTCACTTTCATGTTTCTTTTTATTCATAGCAAAGACAAGACCATTTTCATTTTTAGTCTCATCAATACAAATGTAGCCAACAGACAATTATTAATGTTGAATGAGTTACAAAATAATTGTGGAAGTATAACCAGCAGAGGCCATAATTGACAAAAAGGGTAAATATTACTGAAATATGCATATACTGGGCATTTGCTAGTAATTTTGTGTATCACTTGCTGACAATGTGTTTCAGAACAAAAACTTGGCACAAAGACCACAAAGTAGAGGGAAAGCACAGCAGATCAACAAAACACCAAAAACAGCCAGTTCAAACCAGATAGCAAGCAAGCAGAGTTTGACAAACAGAACCAAAGTCCTCTGACATTAGGGGTGCCGATTGTATGGGTGGAGCCAGGTTGGGAGAAAGACCAGGGCAAGAACAGGCAGCGTGGATCTATTTCTAAATGATACCACAATCAGTAGAGCAGAGATGCTGATTGTGTGTGTGGAGCTATAGGTTGGGAGAACGGACGGCCGTTACAGTGAAGAAGGGTGACACAGGGAGGGCTGTGTCATTTGCAAACATTTTGAAAACACAGCTGAGGAATGACGGCCCCCTGTCAGGGGGGAGGCCACAGCTCTTTCTGCATGTTGAATTATTTCATTACACAATGCGTTGTTGCTATAACAGCTTAATTCCTCATGGACCATGTCCTTTAGTCCCACAGAAATGATTGGGTATGTTATATATGTCACACAGAACAGTGTTTCATTATCCAACATTTTTCATGCCCAAGTCAACTGTCCTTTGAACACTTCCTTACCTTACTTAAATCTAACGACTTACCTTAACAATCATAGAATTAAAAAGTTGTTGAAAAACAGATGTAGCCAGAAAACATAAAAATATCTTATGTTTTCATATACAAAGAAAACAAACCACAATAAAAATGTCTTGCAACATGCTATTGTGATATCACAGGCCCATTGGGATATGTAACAGTGTAGTAGTGTTTGGCCAACATGGTGCCCTAATTCAGTTTTATTGAATAAATCTCAGTATATCATATGTGGTGCACATGTTGCTGAAATGAAGTTATAAGAGTCTAAAAAATACATTTGAGTTTGGACATAACTTCACTTATCACCCAGGTGCGCTATTCTAAAATAGCTTCTCATAGCCAATGAATGTTGGGCTTGATCAGATGGCATTTGTGTTGCATTCTTAATGGGATTACTTCTAAACCATTATTGTCACATGCTGCAACATTATGAGCCCCGGAGAACTGTTAGGCACATTGGACCACTTAAAAATAGCAGGCACTGATCAAGTGTATTTGTGTTGGCACAACATGACTGTTTCTTAAGGCAAGGGACTAGTCTATCATGTGGGTCCCATGCATTCTCTCTCTCTCTCTCTCTCTCTCTCTCTCTCTCTCTCTCTCTCTCTACATTTCTCTGTGTGTCTCTCTCTTTCTCCTTCTCTTGCTGTCTTTCATTATTTCTCCTCCCTTCTTTCGTGTTTCCTTTAATTTTGTGTAATGTTCTCTATTTAAATGTTCTCTATTTAAATTCTTAAAGTATATATATATATATCTCGATTTGGTAACCAACAGCATGAGAATCCCCATAATTTGGACCCTCTCAAGGCAAGACAGCAGAAACAAATAAAATAGGCCAAATTAAATGCACCACCAAGACATCAACTTATTTTAAACCAACCAAGAATGAGGTCTTTGTCTTTAATGTCTTTGTCTTTGTCTTTAAGGCCTTTCTTTGTTGTTTGTTTCCAAAGATTGTGCAAGGGCAACAGAGTGAAGTGACTTTTGGCTAAGAATGAGGAATCAGAGCTTGTCATGTCCCACACCCAGATGACTGCAACATCCACGCAAGAGAGGTGGAAAAATGTTACAAAAAAGTTCAATAGTGCCATCTAGCCTAAAAGGATATTACTGCAGATGTTTTGTTTTGATATTAGTTCTAAATGACTTTGAGTAAGCTATCTATTACATTTACATTTATTGTGCTGGTCTAAGTGTGTTTAATTGTCATATGAATTCAAGACTCTTTCACAAAGCTTTGTCAGAGAAGACTGAAGAAAGTTTCCCATAAATATTTTACTGATCCATATGCGGTTGCTTGTGTTGTTAAATTGTTAAGAGCCAGCCACTGGATTTAATATAATCTGTGGGTCACTCATCCTACAGTGCGTTGGTAGTGCTGTCATGCACAGAGGACATGAAGAGGATTAGAAGCACAGTAAGATGAAATGAGTCTTGAACTGGGCCTCTGTTCACAGCATTCACCTAAACTTTTACAACAGTCTGGCCTGTGTCTTCTTTTTTTTTTCTTAGCTGGAACATTCACCTCATATCGCCTGCAAAGCCATTTACGTGCCAAGGATGTTGAATTTGTAAAGGATGTTGAATTTGTGACCACAACTGACCTCTGAGAGTGAAAGGACAAGTTGGTTTGAAATGGTTCAGATAGCAACACCTGTTAAAATGTCATCCTTCCATGGTAAGAACCTTTAAATACTTATTTATTTAAGTAAATTCATATGTATTATATCTTAATTAGCCTATATTTATTACTCCACATATATGTGCCATAGAGAAAGCTCTAAATTACTGATCAACTGAACTGTAATCAGCTGGTTCAGGATAGCTAAGGAAATAGAAAATATTGCATTTTTATTACCAGGTTATGATCCTACAAGTACTGTTGTAAGGATTCATATATACTGAATTATACTGATATACCGTAGATGTTTTATTGCTGTCTATGCAACATTCATCCACACAATAGGGCACTATGAATATTAAGTGAAGTTAAGTTAAGTGAAATAAAAGATTCTGCTCTAAAAACACTGTTAGGCTACTAGCAGTGTATCAGATTAAAGAAAACATGTACTTTATATGATAGATGCAGTACGCATAGGAATAAATACATGATTAGGGCAGCCATTTTTGCAAGTGTTACCACATTCATGTTCGTTCAACATCTTCAGTACTTTAAGGATGTTGCTAGTGCATAAGACACTATCAAACTGTTTAAACACTAAAAGTTTATCCAACATTCTTGGGTTGTCCTCACTGATACGCCTGTACCTAGCAAGGATTATAATAAACTCTTAAAGCTGCAGAGACATATTTAGATAATCCTATTGCAGGTTTCTTTGCAGCAACCTCAGCCACCTTTCCCTCAGCAACCCCTTCACCTTGAGTTTATCTTTTCAGTAAACGTATGGTGTGATATTTAAAACGTATTGCATTGCATTGTGACACTGTGAAACCACTCTAGAACCCATGCCAACCTCTCACTGTCACATGAAAACCGATTATTTTCTGACAGACCTGGAAAGCGACGTCATCAAAAACATGGCTCTCCGTTCCATGCAAAACATCTCTATGAGATTAAACATAGGAATTTAGCTTTTTTATGCTGCCAAATTCTGTAGGTGACAGAGGATTTCCAGAGACAGATGTTGTTTTGCCTATAGACTTTTGTCACAATTTCCAGTTTTGTGATCCTTGCTGCTGACTACAAGTTAAACTGTGATTTAAAATGAAACTAAACCAAACTCAGACTCGCGGTCTCACTGTAAGTCTTAGTCTGTGTTAGCTCCTGTACAATAAATACCTTAAGGGTTACCGTGAGAGCTCTAGCCTGAGTTAGCTCCCATTTAGCAAAAGTCATAAGACTTACAATCCTACACCATAATACATTGATGAGGCTTTTAAGCTCATCCCATTCTTCCCTTTGCTTTTTTTGCAGAAGTTTACTGACATAACTTTAAGAAGGCTATCCACAGCCTTGTGGTCTCTTCAAGCTGTAACCTTGAGATGCAACACCAGCTCTGTGCCTTCTATAGCATTCCACTGACATGGCCGAAGAAAGAATGTCTGACTCCTGATCACCTGTGTCCAAACTCCGCTGCTTGGCTTAAGTGCAAACCTTGGCTACTGTGGCTCCTTCTCATTCTAATCTGCCTACTTCCATCTCGATCTCAAGCTGCTGTCTTCAGAGTTGGAGTAGTGGGACCCTGGAACTGTGACCCCATGTTTGCAAAAGCCATGCCAGCTGCAGCAGCCCAGCTTGCCGTTAGTAGGATCAATCGGGATGCCTTGTTTTCAAAGATTGACACCTTTGACTATGTGATACTCGAGGAGGACTGTGAGACGTCCCGTGCCCTGGGCCATTTCCTGCATTATTACAGGCATGCTGCTGCCTTCATAGGCCCCACCAACCCAGGATACTGGGACGCCGCCTCTCTACTGGGCAAGAGCTGGGGCAGAGCGGTCTTTTCATGGGCATGCGTGGGGAACGAGTTGGACGAGCGTCGCAGGCACTCCAACTTTGCCTGCACCATGCCGCTGCCTACGCTAGTGCTGTTGAGAGTCATGCACCACTTTCGCTGGGCGCATGTTGGCATCATCTCATCTGCAGAGGACAGCTGGATAGAGACAGGTAGCAAATTGGCTATTGCCTTGCGTGGACATGGCCTGCCAGTCGGTATTGTTGCATCTGTGGGAAATGACCCTGCCAGCATCCGCAAGACCCTGGCTAAGGTCAAGAGAATGAAGGAACTACGGAGTAAGTTTCATGTGTTCCATGGATATGTGGGTGCTTTTAGTTGAGTTGACAGGGCATCTGCCTCACAATCAAGAGTTGGTATGAGGTTGTGGGTTCGAGCCTGGGACTGGACTGCACAGGATTACCTTGGTTACACTACTATTGTCTCTTGGTGTAACACTGTTGGTCCACCGATATAAAACACTAACTGGGATAGATCAAAGCAACTCCCCACTGGTGTTGCAGTTGCAAAAGCCTTTTTACAGATGTATTTAAATGTGCTATATAAATCAATGATCATTCTAATGTAATTTTAACACTAATGGCAATGTAGTGTTAGTACAACACCCTAAAGTATAGTGTTGGCGCTGTGTTGATATTTAACAGTATGGAATGATTCAATTTTGGGTGTTACTTTAGCATGGTACTGTGTGGATGCATAGACCAGTGGTGGCCAACTTGGATTTAGAAGCTACAATCCAGTACCACGTATTCCAAATTATCTAGTTTTACCTTGCCACTTGATAGAGGTGATTTTGCTAACTAACCCCTTTACCTGACTGAAAAATTTTCAATTGTACCTTCTGAAGTCAAGTTGACCATCATAGAGACCCTTTATGTTGTTTTTTCTTCTTCTCAGACACACTGCATATTTTAGCCCATTGAGTCTCTGACTGTGTTGTGATGTGCATGTCTGTCTGTGTTGTGATGTGCATGTCTGTCTGTGGTGTGATGTGTTTGTGTCTGTACATGGTACTCTACAGTGGTGGTGCTCTGCATGCACTCTGTGCTGATTGGTGGCCAGGTGCAGAAGCTGGTCCTGGAGACGGCGCATGACATGCGCCTGACAGACGGCTCTCTGATGTTTGTGCCCTATGACACGCTGCTCTACAGCCTGCCCTACATGGACGTGCCTCATCCCGCCCTGCACAACAACAGTAAACTGTTGCATGCCTATGACGCAATGTTGACCATCACTGTGCAATCCCAGCAGCGCTCCTTTTACCAAGCCTACCAGCAGGCCATAGATTCTGGGGAGCTTCCTTTCAACGTAAAACCTCAGCAGGTGACTGGGCAGAGGGAATTAGAGTTTAGACACAAGATTGAATTTGAAAATTGTAGAGGTGCTTGCACTCTGCCCTGACAGATGGCAATAAACTCCAAAGAAACAGTTTGGTCAGTGCTGACCTTCAGTTTGTTTGTTCTTGTTTGGTGGTAGATACTGAAAAAAAAAACCTTGTCAGTTAATGTCTTAGCAGTGCAGAACTGTGAGTTGGTTTACTGAGTCTTCTTAAGACTGTAACCTATCAAGTGTCAACAACTGCCAGAATGTCAGTCTTTGTTGTGGCAGTGTGGAAGCATTTTTAAAGCAACACTATGGAAATTTGGTGTTAAACTAGTCGACCAACTACTTAAAAGGCACAAAACCTTCAAAACATTTTCAGAGCCTAACTGGCACTGCCAGAAGATGCTTATTGGTGTTTGATAGTAATACTGTACAGTCAGCAATATCATGCTCAAGTAAAGCTTTTTCTTTTTTTAGTGGTTGCTTTTTCTCTAAAACTCTCTTGATCTTTGTCATCAGGTGTCTCCACTCTTCGGCACCATATACAACTCCATACTCTTCTTGGCCCATGCCATGCAGAGCATGAGGAACTCAAAGAAGTGGATGTATGGGGGTCACCTGGTCCACCATGTGCACAGTCTGTCTTTCCAGGGCTTTAGCCATTCGGTCCAAAGTAGTGCTTCAGGCTCAAGTCTGCTGCACTTTGTCATCTTGGACACGGATGGGTTGTCCTGGGAGCTGAAGCCGACCCACAGGGTGGAGATGGAATCTGGCATGGTGAGGTATTTGGGCATCCCCATCCACTTTCCCAATGGAGTGGCCCCCAAGACTGACTCCAGCTGCTGGTTTACCCATGGCGTACTTTGCTCTGGAGGTTAGGCCATCATTCAGGGTTAAGCAGAGCAGGAATTATATTTGCTTGTCCTGAGAACCTCTGAAAATTAAAACAATGATTGTCTCTTTAAAAGGTGTGGATCCTTTTACTGCAATCATTGTGGCAGTGCTCACTGCTCTGCTATTCTTCTGTTTTGCTGGGATCTACTACTATGTAAGGTATACTACTGTATATATGTTTGGAACTCTAAAACAATCAAACACAATGGAGGCTATATTGTCTTTAATAAAATCAAGTATATATTGTTTTCAGTATTTCCAGTTACACTTAATTATCTGTTGTAGAATAGAAAATGGCATGTGCATTACATGTATTCAAAAGGCATCTTCAACAGCACAGATTTTGTCAACAAAATGAAAATGCATGAATCTCTCCTACTCTTTAGGAGGAGAATAAATCAAATGCGAATGGTCAAAGGCCCCAATAAAATCTTGCTGACTCTCGCCGAAGTCACGTTTATTCACCCATCACTCAGCAATAAGGTGAGTAGCATTTTGAAGGAGAATATCAATCCCGTCAATAATATGTCACAACAAAAAGTCAGTTTTTAATTTTGTCAAAAGGAGATAAAGACACTTGCTGGGCTTTCACCCAAGAATATTATTAGCGACGAATACTTGTAAATGGTAGTTCAAAAGACATTGCACATTTGTTCCTATTAGTTGACATTAAGCATGACATTGTTTTTTATGTAACTATAAATGGCTAATTTGTACTTGTGGCTTCCTTTCAGAAAGTCAGTCTGAGTGACAGTACCAGTGCTATGACTATGAGGAAGAGCAGTTCAGATCGAAGCTTAAAGTCAACATTTTCCACCCAGTCACCTGCTACATATCAGAACTCCAATGTAGTCCTATATGAGGTAAGACGGGTAATTAGGTCCATGGTTAATGAACAACGAGGTTAATGTGAGACCTGATCTTAATGTCAGCAGTAGAGTGGAGTATTACTGGATAGTTTAGCATCATGAATACCTGTTCAGTGATGCTGTTCATGTCACCATAATTTGTAGTGCGACTGGGCATGGTTGAAAAGACTGCCACATGGGAATTTTCAAACCATCAACCCCAGCACCAGTGATGTGTTTGAGGTGGTAAGTTTGTGTAACATTTTTATTTCTCTGCAGAGATGCTTTCCATTGTAGGATTACTATGTTAAGGCAGACATGACGAGGGAGTATTTTTTAAACAGATGTCCCACATTGCCTAAATAATCTGCTCTTTCTTAGATGAAGGGCCTCAGGCATGAGAATGTCAACCCTTTTTTGGGCTTCTTCCATGACTGTGGAGTCTTTGCCATCATGACAGAGTTCTGCTCACGTGGCAGTCTGGAAGACTTGTTAATCAATGATGATGTCAGACTTGATTGGCTGTTCAAGTCCTCTCTCATACTGGACCTCATTCAGGTAAGTACTTGTCCAGAATGGACCTAGAGGCTGAATAGCCATACTGAAGTACCACGTATAGAGTGTCTTGAAGTCACTCACCAAATCAGCCCTTTAGTCAGGTGGAGGGTGAAATCAGAGCTCTTTGGCAAGGTGGAAAAGTTAACCAGTAAAATCACCTGCATTAAGCACACAGGTAGAGGAAAGTGATTTGGAATATGACATAATGGATTGTAGCTTCTGAATTCAGGTTGCCCATCTCTGGTTTAAATGGTTATTCACATTGTATCCCAACAACTTTTGTACGATTTATTATGAACCTGCATTTGCCCACAAAATTAATTAAAAACTAATCAATTTCAATTTCCTTTTACACATTCAACAGGGTATGAGGTACCTGCACCATAAGAATGTTTGTCATGGCCGACTAAAGTCAAGGAACTGTATGGTTGATGGACGCTTGGTACTTAAAGTCACAGACTACGGCTACAATAAGGTGTTAGAGGCACAGAAGTTCCCTTATGAAGAACCACCTGCTGAGGGTTAGAATATGTTCACTGTGTGTGCATTGTTAACTGTGTGCATGTCTCAGTGTGTAGAACAGAAATTAAATGGGTATTGTTAAGTTTGACTATCAACATGCTGAGGCTGTGTGTGTGCTGTTATTTCATTTGATACACAGAGCTTCTCTGGACTGCTCCTGAAATCCTAAGAGGTCATTTTCCAGGCCTTCATGGGAGTCGTCCTGGGGATGTGTACAGCTTTGCCATCATAATGCAAGAAACTGTGATGCGTGGGCTGCCATTTTGCATGATGGAGATGTCAGCTGAAGGTATTGCTGTGTGTGTGTGTGTGTGTGTGTGTGTTTGTGTGTGTGTGTGTGTGTGTGTTTGTTTTTGTGCACAATGATAATGCATCAGAAACAATAAATAAGCAATCAGGTTCAACCTAATCGAGGATTATAAAACAGTTATTTGTGGGTTGTTTGTCTTCTGCAGAAATCATTCAGAGGATTCGGAAACCTCCGCCACTGTGCAGACCAGTAGTGACACCCGATTGTGCCCCCAAAGAATGCATCCAGTTAATAAAACAGTGCTGGGCTGAGCAGCCTGAAAAACGCCCCACCTTTGAGGAGGTTTTTGATCAGGTAGAGACTATGCTTGTTGCCTGCTTGCCTGCTTGCCTGCTTAATGTCACATTTATGTAGTAGCTTTTATTAAAAGGTTTTCGGGTGTGCAGACTTTTCTTCCTGTTTTATGTGCTTTTGTTTGGTCCAGCACCCTGAGTTTAAGCTCCTGGATGTACATACCTTCAAACTTAATGGCCTTCTTCATATCTGTACAGTTTCTATGTTATTCTTACTCTTTTTGTGTGTGTGTGTTGTCCATTTCATATGAAGTTTAAGACCATAAACAAGGGAAGAAAGACAAATATATTCGACTCCATGTTGCGGATGTTGGAGCAGTATTCCTTTAACCTGGAAAATCTTATTAGAGAGAGGACGGGGGAATTGGAGATTGAAAAACAGAAGACAGAGCAACTTCTCACGCAGATGCTTCCTCCGTGAGTTTCATACCTCAAATATGAGTTCAAACTTTGTGTTCATAACAAAACAACATTGATCGGATTAGGTTTAAGCATTTACAACCACGATTGCTTATAATAGCACTAAGCGAGGCATACACTGTGTAAATTGTGTAATAGCATCCGTAAACAGGCCCAGAATGTCCTAAACTACAGAGTATCCCTTAATTAGTGCTTTTAGATCAGAGCTGTTGTCTGCCAATTATTTGTCTTCGCTTTGCTCATCAAGACACAATGAAATTCTTTGTTGTCAATACTTGCTATAACCATTCTTATTACATAATCGTCATATTCACCGATGAATGAAATGCACACACAGATGCACACACAAATACACCCAAACATATGCACACATACGCACACACAGGCGGCTGGCAGGGTAAATATGACATAAAATGTTAACATTTATTCACCATCTTCTGTCTCCGTGCAGGTCCGTTGCTGACGCCCTGAAGCTTGGGTGTACTGTGGAACCGGAACACTTTGATAGTGTATCTCTCTACTTCAGTGACATTGTCGGTTTCACTACCATTGCGTCTAATAGTGAGCCTATTGAAGTGGTGAACGTACTCAATGACCTCTACTCTCTCTTTGACAACGTCATTGGCAATCATGACGTCTATAAGGCAATGCCTTCTCTTTGGTTTCTAATTTATTATATTAAGCACTGTCTTTAAAGTTGTTCTACAAGTTGAGCATTGCTCCCTATGGTTAGTTGCAGGACTCTGTTCACTATTCAGATGTTGATATAGGCAAGATATACTACAGACCACATTGTGCCAAAATAACCTTAATAAACTCTACATAAGCTGGTTACTAATACTATGTTGTCTGAATAAGATTACCTGTGTATCAACATATATAGTGCACTGAGTTTGTACATAAAATATGAGCTGAGTTATTGTGCATTTTATATAGCAGAGCTTACAGAGAAAACAAATACAGTACAATACAGAGCAATCAATAGATGCTACACATGTACAGGTATTTCTGACTCTTGCTATATTTAACTTCTAAGCTTCTCATTGTTATCCTAATCATCCAATTCTTTACCTATATATTCAATACCTTTCTATCCATCTCTTAGGTGGAGACCATCGGTGATGCCTACATGGTGTCATCGGGTGTCCCCGTGCCAAACGGCAACCGGCATGCTGCTGAGATTGCAAATATGGCACTGGACATTCTAAGTGCAATAGGAGCCTTCAAGATGAAGCATATGCCAGACGTGCCTGTCAAGATACGCATAGGCATATCCACAGGTCAGAACTATGCAGAACCAACCTCTCAAAACTATGCATGCAAATATACTGACCACTAAAACATGGACACTGACAGGGAGTTTAATTAATGCCACTTTAGGCCTATTTATTTTTTAAGAATATTGTTGTAGTCATTTACTGTGCAGTGAAGTAGATTCATTATGTTTCAGACTGTAGTCTTTCCAAATTATGTGTATTATATATTTTCCTATGTTATATTTTAAAATTTTCAAAACAAAAGTATTTTTAAAAAGTGTTTCAGTGTTTCAGTATTGTACTTTGAACAAAATGCATCTGCCGAGAATTAATGCATTCTTTGCGATCAGCCCTTTTGTAACCAGATTCATATGTGTCCGTACATGTTTATGTTGGAATGTGCCATCTAGGTTCCTGTGTCGCTGGGGTTGTGGGCTTAACAATGCCAAGGTACTGTCTGTTCGGAGACACCGTCACCACTGCCTCCAGAATGGAAGCAACCGGAATGCGTAAGTAGCACATAACAGGACACAGACTTGCATGGAGATCAATCTCTATTTTTGAAGCCACTGTGCAGCTTAAAATAACATTGCACTTCTGTGGCAATGAGGAGAGCAGTCCAACAAACAAACCAAAGTATTGTTAATTTGAAAGTGTACATACAGACTGTAAAAAAAGTGTTTTTCTGAAGTCAGTTCATTACCTGAAGTTGTCTGTTATCTTGAGGAAAAGTCTGTACAAGTCACTTTCCAAAAGCAGTGCCAAACACACTATTAAAAGTTCTGCTTAGAACCAACTTAAGAAAGTTCATAATAATAATCATAAACTGTATTTGTATAGCACAATTCATACAAGATGTAGCTCAAAGTGCTTCAACAGTTTGGCAGGAAAACACAGGACAGCATTTGTTGCAGCTTGGTAGCACTGGGAAAGTGGAAGTTCATTTGGACTGTTGACAATTCCTGCTATGGGCAATAAGGGTGAGGAAAAACTGCCTGTTTGCATTGGATTGTTCAAGTCCAAGAAGAAACCTCAGGCAGAACCACGGCCCCTATAGGAGCCCATCTGCCAGGCCTGGTAGAAACAAGTCTGTGATTGACTAGGAGGTCTGTGAACAGAACAGTTAAGTGTGACTGTTTTCAATCTGTCCGTTAAGGGGGAGGGTCTTTCAGTAGAGCCACTAAGAAAAGGCGAGGTTGAACAGGTAGGTCTTCAGTTTGAAGACATCAATAGACTCAGCTTCTCTGATGTGTTGTGGTAAGACATTTCATCTCTTTGGGGCATAATATGAGAAGGCTGCCTCCCCAATCCTTTTAGGTGGTACTTCTGGAACCCTCAGGAGGCCAGTTTCAGCAAATATAAAAGGACATTATGTCAGTGATATAGCATGGGGCAAGACCATTTACAGTTTTGAATACTAGTAAGATTATTTTAAAATCAATTCTGTAGGGAATAGGTCGGCAGTGTAGTTCAGTTAATATAGGAGTGATGTGATTTGGGAGGCCTGCAAATACAGTATGTCATCTAATCTACTTGAGATAAATGTGTGGACAAGATTCTGCTGGGGCAGGAAGGGGTGAACTTTCGCAATATTTCTAAGATGGAAATAAGCAGTTTTTGTTATTTTATAAATGTGAGGTTTCAAGCTTAAGTCAGAGTCAAGGATCACACCTAGGATTGTTACCTTTTCCTACCCAGGTTTTAAGACGGTTAAGTAGTATGTTGTGGTCTATTGTGTCAAAGGTGCCACTTAGGTCTAGAAGGGCCAGAGCAGAGAGTGTGTTTGTGGTTGTACTGAGTCTGAGATTACTTACAGTGCTGTTTTAGGTAGGGCAGTCTCAGCTCAAATAAAAAAGAGAAAAAAATGTTTCAGTTGCACTTTCTTTCAAGTATCATACATATACTGTACTAGTGCAAGTTAAACCAACATTAAAAAACAATGCAGCACGGTGCCTTAATATTTTTATGTTTTTGTATTTAAGATTGGTCCTAAGCAGCAATTTTAACAGTGCACTCTCAGCTGAATGCCACTTGTCTCCATACAAGTCTATGCCCTGCTCACTGCTAAAAAGGAGAATGAGTAGGTGTGCAATGTATTCACCACAAGTACCGGTAAATGTTCATCTTGCTAAAGCCACCAGAAGAGTCAATGTGACCCCGTGGTCCTTTGCACTTATAAGAGTCACATGCATCTCTGGGCATACAGGCACACATGTTTATGTACAATTATGCAAGGATGTGGACAGGTGTACCTTTTTTTGTTGCAGCCTACCGAATCCATATTCACAGAAGTACTGTTGACGTACTCATCAGTTTAAACGAAGGCTACAGGGTGAAGCTACGAGGAAAGATAGAACTAAAGGTATGTTTGGGCTATACATAAGGCAATTGTTTTTGTATAAATGCACAGAAATTCAGGTTTCCTTCTAAAAGGTATGACAGTAGGTATATAACTGTTGGATCCTGATGGCTTAAACTGTAATGAGTATTAAATGAGTTCATGCTCTCAAACACATGCTGCACAATGTAATTGCAAATGGTTGGTGCAGCAGTCTGCAGTTATCCTCTGTCCCATTATGCACTGGTAGTCAGAAGAGACTAAAAAGGTTGGAACCAAAATTGAAAGTCATATAAGAGGAATGGGCCAAATCTTACATGGAAAAAAATCTTGACACAAATTAAATGTAATGCAACCCATATTCATCTTTATACATTTCTCACACATTTTACACATTTTTCCAGAACCTTTCTTACATACAGTACAGATTATTTGATTTAGTTTAATGCAGTTTAATGTGTATTTTCTGTTGTTTACAAATACAGTTGAATTGATTTTTTTTCTTTTGTATAAAACGTATCATTTCCTTCATATGAATATCCCAATTTACATGATTGAACAATCCTATGACAATTTTACAAACTTCTGATGTAGACTTAAAAAAGTCTGTGTGATAACATTTGACATATTTGTTGAAGTTGGGCCTAAAAATACAGCTACTATTTTTTTATTGTGCAGAACAAGATTCTGGAAGACACATACTGGCTGATTGGAAAGAAAGGATTCACCAAACCACTCCCTGGAACACCAGAACACTCTGGGTAAGCAGCTCTCTACAATTCTCCTAAAAATCACTTATGCTTACACTCTTCTCCTGCAAGATCCCTACATCAGTTCAATTTGTATATGCTCTCAATAAAAGACATTGCCTATTACCATTTGGCCTACATGGCTAAACTTTGACATGGTTTTAGTGTATGGTCACTTTAACAATAAACTAATATTTAAGGTCCTCAAATGTTTACTTTTTTGTCCCCCCAAAGAGAGAAGGATTTGAAGATGCTTCTCCATAGAGCAGTTAGAAAGATCTCCACTGTGCGTCACGTGGCCCAGCTTGGCATAATGGATGAAGGCAACGTCATGATGCACCATCACTGATCCCCCCCAGTCTCACCATGCTGGCTGTTTGACCTTTCACCTTTTCTGAAAGACTATGACTGGAATGCTGAGTTAAAACACAGACCTTGCATTCCACAAAAGCAACCTCAGAAGATGGCCACTCTTCATCTACGGATGATATTTTCTGTTGGCTGCTCAGATGTAGTTTCATTTACATATGCGATCTGACAAAGGATATGAATCTTTGCGGATACAGTACGTTTCAAGAACTCTCAGAAGACATGCAGGACATCCACGTCCACTGTGATGAACACCGTTGTTTGAGACGATCAACTCTCTGGTGCAGAGAGAGATTAGTGGCTGGTTTTTAAGTTTCGAGTTAGTCACATGACCAGCTAAAATTACCTCATGGGATTTCATGACTCAGCAGAGCGCGGATAAGATGCATCAGGACCACCAATCAGATTGCGAAAGACCAAATTGTCATGGATGCTGACAATGCACCTGGAACTATTGTGTTCTTATTCCTCATTATCTGTATATTTTGACATTTCATTCTTTGTTAGTACATAATACAGTGCCGTTCAACATTGTTCCTGGTGTATAAAGATTCATGTTGCAGAGACTCAGTCCAAAGCCAATACACAAAGACAGCGTCTGTCACTGTTAATGCTCTGAGTCATTCTGTCTGTTTGTCTGTCTGTCTGTCTGTCTCTCTCTCCCTCTGTCTCTCTGTCTTTCTCTCTCTTCCTTTCTCTCTTTCTCTCTCTATCTCTCTGTTTCCGTCTTTCTCTCTCTCTCTCTCTCTCTCCCCCTCCCTCTCTCTCTCTCTCTCTCTTCTCTCTCTCTCTCTGTCACAGTGACTGGGATCTACAGAGAGGACTAAAAGCAACAGCAGGAGTCCTCCTAATGTCTGTTACAGAGGCACCACACCAGAAAGTGATCTGTGCAGTGCCTAAGTCATTCTGCATGTGTTCTTAGATGCTCTTAGATGGTGTGTCTGGTTTTCAACAACACTGCTAACTGGTATGCTCACTGCCTTGAAAGGCACGATGTGTTGTCTCTGTTATGACTGCTGGTATATTCCTTATGTTTGTTTTTTCAAATGATTAGGGAGGTGGACAAAACATTTATTATTCCAATTTTTGCTCTTAATTGTATTAGTACTTAATTTGGAATTTTATTTTTAATGGTGCATAGCAGAAATTGTATTCTGACCAAAATGGGTTGCCAGAGTCAAAGGTCAAAACCAAAATAGGGGACTTTCACTTCACTTGAGCTGACAAAAGATTTTTTGTAGATTTTTTATGTATAGAGAATGCAGGACAATCGAAATACCCATACTCACACCAAACATTGTAAACTATTTAACAAAGTGCAGCCATTCTATAATAAACTCTTAATATAAAGTTCGTTTTTTTTTTATTTTTATTGTTTTTGTTTGTTTGTTCGTTTTCAATTGGTCTGCATGGCTGAAGCCAAATTAAAAAAATACATAAGGCTTTACAACATTGTTCAGAGTAGTATATACTGGCCTCTGGTGGTGAATTAAAGATGATGCAACAGATGGTGACCTAAATGCCCTGTGGATTATCTGGTACAGGGAGTCCATAAGAAGGACATGACAGACGAAGGAGGAGATCACTCTCAACCTGATTACTGATTGGTCAATCTATTTCCCACATATTTACACACTACCAGAGCCATCACTCTTTTGCTATTTAATTCCATGACATCATTAAGTCCTCAAAAGGGAAAACATATTTCATGTATAATATTTGCAAATTCTTGCCGTTAATGGTCAATCACATAAAAAAAAACAGGTGTACACATGACTGGTCTTTTCACAGACCTAACTGGTTAAACTTCATAGTTCAGGGACATTTGTGTGTAGTTTGCCTATTGATGACATTGTAGTTCTACAAAGATTCACAGTTAAATATTCACTCAAATAAATAAATGAACAAATAAATAAGGCTGTAATGACACAGCCTAGGAGGCTCTTGCACATTGTCTTTCTCACATCATTTTAGTGAAACCTGAAATGTAGTTAATGGTGGACGTATTTTGATCCCACAGCAGTAACAGTTTGTGACAGCACTGCAGACCTTTTTGCAGTCTGTTTTATTGTTGGCGATATAAACTAAAGTGACCAGATGTGTATACTTTTTGGGGACAGGCCCTGTTTTTGCTGGACTGTCCCGGTAAAATATGTTAAACTTTGTCCTTGGTTTCTGTAGTGTAAACATTATTTATTTTCATGATATCAACTACAGAACTGTAATGTTCCAGTTTTCCAGCAAATTGTTCTCAGTTTTCATCTCACAGATCTCCTTTTGCCTTTAACAGTAATGCCAAAATGTCTAGGACTAGGGTAAATAGATCTTTTTTAGAGAAGCCTGTGATTTTAACATTAAGGCGTAAAATGGGACCCTCCTGTGTCACAGTAGCTGTGAAACTGCTTTTACTATTTTGATGGCTCTACATGAATTCATCCCACACACACTGAGGCTGTCGTCTGTAGCTCTCTCTTAGCTGTAATATGTGGAGGGAAATGGGAGAAACGTTTTCACAGCACACCAGCACATGCTAGAACACTGTGGATGTACACAAGGGCACATGTACATATACACAGTACATGCATTTTATATTTATACCGTGGCTCGGTTAACATTCTTAAATTGTGATGCTTTAGATTGTCAATTAACTTTTCTTTTCACAGTCCTTTTTAGTGTATCTACATGGCCTAACATGTAATATTATGTAGGCCTACTTACACATATCTAACACTAACCCTAACCCTGTGATACAGTGTAAGTGCATAATGTTATATTGTTACACACTTTGTTACACTGTACCTAATTGATGTAACAGGGATCGTAAAACAAACTACAACCATTTTTTCATATTGGCACAGTGAAGTAGTACCAGTTTGTTTCAGAACAACTTAGTCGACTCCACAAAGTTAGTTTTTAAATACAGCTATTCGACTAAAACTGTTAGGGAGGCATTAAGGGTTGCTAGAGCTGGTTGTAGCGAAGTCATTTGTTTTAAGTCTGCTTGATTTATCTGCAGCATGTGACATGGTCAACCCTTATATTCTTTGGTTATACCTTATTTAACTGTAGAACAGCCGGTTTATAATTTAGTAATGCCCATTTGTCCAGTAAGTTAAGAAATGTCTGTTTAATATAACAATAGCTGGTTTGTTGAGTTCAGCTGCTTTGTCGAGATAAGCTAGCCGGGCAAACCAGCCCCTGGTACTGCATTTATTTTTATACAGGGGGTCTGGCTTCCATTGACATGGTTGACTCCCATAGGAATCTTTACCGGACCAATCAGCGAACAGAGGGCGTGTTTGTGAGTGATGACGTCAACTTTGTGTGCTACATTTGAATTGTAGTATATAGGCAGGGTTATAGCCAGGCTAACTGCATACGTCACAACCAGATATTAGCGATTGGGTAAAGGCAGATCCAATTGTTTTAAACTTCAGCAGAGTCTACACCCCCAGGAGGCAAAAAATTCTCAATGCAGTACAGCCAGACCCTCTGTAAGAAAAGAAGTGTAGTGCAAGCAGCTGGTTTACCAGGCTAGAGCTGAATTCGATAAATTATCTATCCCTCCTACTAGTGTAGTAGCCCAACTAGACAAGTAGCCCAGTTCTACAAAACACCACCTATTAAAAGCACAATTCTTCACCTGGCTGACACAACTGGCAACTGGTAGTAATAGAAGTTTAGTCAGGAATTAATAACAAATTGTGCTTTACTTCACTTTTTTCACTTCCTTTGCATAGCACATGGAAAGATCATGCAGTGGCCTTACCATGTAGGCAGCTATGACCTATGCTAGCATTAGCATCAGTGCAGTTGTAGGTTTATCTGTAGATCTAAGACTTGCTACACTTTATCTCTGCCACAGCCTGCCACAAGGTGCACACTGAGTGAAGATAATTCTCTGGTTTTCTGAGTGAGTATAGTACTGTGTGCACTTTTTTTTTCAATAAACTCTGTGTACACCACCAAGTTTTGGAAATATGAGTTAAAGACACAAAGAGTAGCACAACAGGACTTTCACATGCTGCTCTCACGAAGTTGAGTCGCTCAAAATCTGCATAGATTAGACTTTTCCTTCATTCCTGGCCTGCCTACCTGGCTACGTATCACTTGTTGCCATGAAAAGCCCACTCTAATGGAAAATGAATGGCAACTAGTGGCTTTGTGTCTCTCAACAGTACCCTAGTATATCTGAGTGGAGCAGTAAACATTATGGTAGAGATGAAGTGTAGCCTACCTAGTTTTGGTGTGTTTGCATTTTCCAGTGAGAAAATAACTGAACAATGTTTAGAGGCCACATCTCGAAATTTGATTGACATGTACCGGTAACTTTAAAATAATTTGCCAAACCAAAAATCCAAAAAGTCATTTTGCTCTGCATAGGCTGTGCATGGTGCATGCCAAATGTAATGAGATTTGATTGAAAGGTCTTTAAGAACATAGGTTAGCTTAACTACAAAAAATCTCTTATCTGTTATTTTGAACAGATAAGACTCTTTTTAGAGGTTTGGTGTGGTTTAGTTTAGAGTACAATAATTACCCGAAAAAAATAATTTATTGTATGACTCAAGCTAATCAAGTTGTGCAAAAATCACAGTCCTGTCAACTAAAGCAGAACCTCTCTCCTAATATACACAACATGGGCCTACATTCATTGAGGAGCAGGTGCTCTCCACAGGATGGGTCATGGCTTTATTTCTTGAGAAGGTCCGGGTTCTTTAACATATGCAGCAAACTCCTCCACAGGGCTAGTTAATGAATTATATTTTAATAGTGATTGAGTATTGCTCCCAACAATCTCAAAAAATACCTTAATTGCTCAAACAATGATATTGCCACATTTTATTTTGCAAGGAAGCTTACACCAAGGTTTTTATTCTGGGTTGTTTAATGAATAACATGTAGATACACAAAATAAAGAGAAAATCAATGGTGAAAAATGTTCAAGTCCAAGGAAATTCTGAGTTAAAAAGTTTTAGGGTTAAATAAAAGCAAATGAATGATTTAATTATTAAAGTTACTTTTAAAGAATTAAATGAATAACTTTACAAATATAAATTGTTTTTCTAAAGTTGATTACAAAATTCTTGACTATATATATTTTTCCATAATCGAGCTGCCCTAATCCTCTTGATGCCTGTCATGGTCAGTGTCCCTTTCTTGCTGTGGTGTGCTGGGGAGTCAGAGGAGGGATGCTGGATGACTGGACAGTCTGGTCAAAATGGCTGTCTCTGTCTGCGGGATTGAGCTGGACTCCCCAACACCACTGGCTGGGAGAATGGCCCCGAACAAGTGGTTAATCATGGACAACTGCCATATCATGCACAACACATTAGACAGAGGCGCATGTTCAGAGGACTTCGGTCACTGTCAAGTTTGAGGAGGTCCTTTATGCCAAGGGCCATCCAGCTGTTCAGCTCCATCAAAAAGGTGAAGAGTGAATGGATTACGGACATCAATAGATATTCAACATCACACCAGCCCTAACTCAGACAGGCCCCTGTCTGTGGTATTAGACCTTGCATAAACAATATTTTTTATCATACTTCAACAGGTTAGATTTCTAATGTTTACTCTGTGCTGATAGATTCTTTTTTTGCAGTCTATGTAATAAAGGATTAAAAAAAATTAAAAACCTGTCTGTCTGTCCCAAATGTTAAGAGACAAGTCAATTTAAACACCCGCCTACTGAATTCTTCGTATCTCTATAACGCCTACTTCACGAAATCTGTTTATTGGGTAAAATGCTGTCAATCGTCACTTAAACGCTGTTGCCCTCGCATCAGTGAAACTCCTTGCATTGCGATTGGTGCTTTAAATTGACGTAAATGAAAATATTATATGACTATTGGCTCATTGTCGTATAGACTCCCGTGGATCTTACGCATCCACCAATTAAAACCCTGGGTTATCATATCATCCCGCCTACCCATCGGTGACGTATATGTCACGTGTTGTTTGTGCTCTCGTACGTAGAGATGTGTACAGAGAAGGAGCGAGGCACAGATAGCCAGCTTGAAGGATCTAGCCACCGATAATAGAAACGGGTAAATGTGGTCATGTAGCATTTGCGGGACCTGAGTTCGTGGATCATTGTCAGCAAAGTTATTTTTCCCGGAACTGGTGTGGAGGGGCCTATTATTGGAAGACTGAAACACGCCACACCGCTGAAGACAGTCTCCCAAACAAGAATGGGGTCTAACGATAGATCTTTTAGTCTAAGGTAAAGTGACCTCTAATCGTGGTACCTAATGGCAAATTTCACAAATTATCAAGAGGGTAAAGTTGCTATGTTGATGCTGGAGACACAGCAGAGGGCTTTGGGGACTAAATCTTCGGCCACTGCGGCCAACGGCGACACCTCTGCCGGGGAACCCTCATCTCCCCTAATTAATATTGGCGGCGCTCGATTCCAACATCCACCAGCTTCCAACGTTCAAAACACTCAGTCGAAGGATCATCAACAGTACCACTCGGCAGCGCAGCAACACTTTTCTAATGAAAAAAGACATCACGAATCACCGGTGAGAAACTCCTCGTCCCCCTGTATTAACCCGGTAATGATCGATGAGGATTCTCCTGCTTCTGTCAGCAACGCACAAACTGTAGCCATAGCCGCCGGTGCTGCAAATGCTAACGTTAGTTCCATCACATTTTCAGACGGGGTGGATGATATTAAAAAGTGTGGTTACTTAAGGAAGCAAAAACATGGACATAAAAGGTTTTTTGTTTTGAGAGCTTCAAGCCATCTCGGGCCAAGCCGACTGGAATATTATGACAGTGAAAAGAAGTTTCGAAATAGCCTTCGATCTGCTGCTGCTGCTGCTGCTTCTGCCACCGCTGTCTCTTCAGCCGGAACCGCAACCACCTCCTCTCCAAAAAGGGTTATTTATCTGTACCAGTGTTTCACTGTAAACAAAAGGGCCGACTCAAAGAACAAACACCTCATAGCTCTGTATACGAAAGATGAGTACTTCGCTATCGTGGCTGAAAATGAACAGGAGCAGGAGGAATGGTACCAGGCTCTGAGTGAACAGATGAGTGAGGGAAAAAGGGGGCATGTTGATGCGGACGACTTGGATGATGGCTATGGCACAGTGTTACCAGGCACTGTATTTAAAGAGGTGTGGCAGGTTAATGTGAAGCCTAAGGGTCTGGGGCAGAGTAAAAATCTGACTGGAGTGTACCGCCTCTGCCTTTCACCGAAGAGTATCCACTTAGTGAAGTTAAACTCAGAGACACCCTGTGTCAACTTGCAGCTGATGAACATCCGCCGCTGTGGTCATTCGGAGAGCTTTTTTTTCATCGAGGTGGGCCGCTCGTCCTCCATAGGCCCTGGAGAGATCTGGATGCAGGTTGATGATTCAGTGGTGGCTCAGAGCATGCATGAGACCATCCTGGAGACCATGAAGGCGCTGAAAGCCTTTGCTGAGTTCCGCCCGCGCAGCAAGAGCCAGTCGTCAGGTACGAATCCTATCGCTTTTATCACAACACGCCGTCACCTGCTGCCCAGCCAATCAGGGCTGCAGCGGCGCTCACGGACTGAGTCTGTGGTCGGCACACCACCCAGCAGCAAGAGCAGCGCGGCCAGTGGGTGGGCCAGCCGCTGTCGAACATCCAGTGAGGGTGAGGGGACGATGAGCAGGCCCTTCCGCTCGGTGACTGGCAGCCTGCTTCACCTGAACTCTGGCCGCCCCAGTCTCGGACGACAAGAGGGTTCAAGCTCCGCCAGCGGTGGGAGCGGTGGTGGACGCTACGTGCGGGCCCTGGCAGGGTCCACGTACCACACGCGCTCTGCCTCCCTACCTGTCTCTCACTTCCCCTCCACCAGCAGCCCAGTCAGCGTGTCCAGCAGCAGTGGTCACGGTTCAGTGTCCGACACACTTACACGGCCTTCCAGTGCTTCACTCTGCGGATCACCCAGTGATGGTGGTTTCAACTCCTCTGATGAATATGGCTCCAGCCCCGGTGATGTGCGCTATTTCCGCGTGCGCAGCAATACGCCTGAATCACTGGGCAACACGCCCCCAATCCGTGAGGAGCACAGCCTGAGTGACTACATGGCTATGGGGTGGCAGCGTGACATGTGTGGAACAGCTGGAGAAAGCACCCTACGGGACGAAGCAACAGAAGAGGAAAGATTCGCAAACTCCGTACGCAGGAGGACTCCTTCCCTCTCCCGCCAGGTGGGCAGCGGTGCAGGAGGAGTGGCCATGTACCAGAAGATGACCCAGACGGCCCTCTCACTGGACGAGGTGGTTGGAGAAGGAAGTCTGTCTTCCTCTCTGCGCTCCGACTACAGTTCCTCCTCCGAGCACAGTCAGGCGCGGGCCCCTCACGCTCCTCACAGCCCTGGCGCAGATGATGGCTACATGCCCATGATGCCTGGAGTTGGCCCTGCTCTTACGCCTGTGAGTGACTCTGATTACATGCCTATGCAACCCAGCGCTGTGCTCTCCCCTACCATGTCCCCACAGGCGCGTGGCTTCAGTCGGCCCTCACAACAACAGGAGGAGGAGGATGCCCGGGGCTACATGATGATGCTGCCGGGTGCAGGAAGAGCTACGGCACAGTCTGCTCATCTCAGCAGTAGCGGCATCACTGAGCGGCCCGGGAATGGAGAGTATATGGACATGACTTGTGCGAGGACGCATCCCACTTCGAGTGATGCCCATTGCGTGCCCAGTGTGCCAGAGTTGCCCACTGCGTCGACCCCTTACTTTTCGCTCCCGCGCTCCTACAAAGCTCCTGCCAGAGAGAGTTCTCAGCATGACGAATACGTGCCCATGAGCTCACCAGCAAAGCCGTCAGTTGACCCATCTGCCCATCTTGCCAGCTGTGGTGCCGACCCGAGAGCACACAGTCGCGCCGTCCGACCCACCCGTCTGCCACTCGGCCGGCGTAGTTTTCACGGTGCCCTAAGAGAGGCACCATCCAGCCCTGGGGAGTACATCAACATCCAGTATACTGAGCGCCCACCTGCGTATACTTCCTCCAGCTCGTCCTTATTGAGCAGCCAGGATAAGCTGCATGCGACGGCCCCTCCTCCCCATCCGCAACATCAAGAGGACTACATGAGCTTAGACACCTTAGAAAGTTGCTGCCCCCCCACGCAAGTCCCCCCACGCCCATCCCTTGTGGCCCCGTGGAACCCCCCGACCTACATCCGCCCAGTGACCTCAGCAGCTAGTAACCTCACGGATGATTACACGGAGATGACCTTTGGCCTGGGCAGGGGCGAAGCGAGCAGTCCCACGGCCATGCTTCAGCACCTTTGCGTCCTGGAACCACCACCCGCACCCCCAGTGGCTGAACCAAAGGTCATCCGTGCAGACCTGCAGGGACGACGCAGACACAGCTCTGAGACGTTCTCCTCAGCAGCGTCACCAGGGACGACCAGCTCAGGAGGTGGCACCTGCACGAGCTCCTCCTCCACCTCCCACTCCTCTCGCCAGGCCGAGGGTGCCCGCTGGCAAAACCCATCCGCCTTTGACAGCGTATGGATGTCTGTTGAGGGATCCACAGCAGCTACACAGGGTAGTGCGGTGGCTGAAACGGCTGTCCCCTCAGATGTAGCTGAGGGCTCAAATGCAGTGTCTGGATACATGTGTCGCACCGTTCCCACAGGATATCAGAACGGTCTCAACTACATCGCCTTGGACTTGCAGGAGGAACCGCGGCCGAGCAACACTCTTGATGTGCCCTCATCACCGACTGCAGGTGCACCCATGGAGAACGGAGCTTATGCCAGCATAGACTTCACTAAATGTGAAGGGCTTACAAGCACATCTACAGGTAAGTTCAATGATCCCTAAAATCCCACCAGATCCCTAAAATACTTTGACAGGCAAAGCGGAAGGCAGTTGCACAGAGAAAAGCTTCTTGTTTACTTCTTTATTTATTGTAGTAAAATAGTAATAACACTACAACCACTAATGCATTTTATATGAGTTTTATATAGCGCCTTTCTAGATATCCAAGGTGGCGTTCCAAAGGTGGATGTGTGTCAGTGTTTTGACAGAGGCGGGGGTGGTGATGGTTGGGGTTGGGTTTAGGGGCCAAAGGCCTCTTGTAAAGTAGTGAACTGATTGTTTCATACTGTATCCATCTCTCATTTTAGATAATTTATCAGCGGCTGGTGCACCGCGGCTGTTTAACTAGCGGTAACCGGTTGAAGTTGTGAACATATGAGGCAACGTTTTAGCACCAGCCATGTACTATGCATACCAATGGAAAATGTGATTAGTTTTTTTTCTTATAAACCCAAAAACTTTGGGCCAAACTAAAGTGTAGGCCTGATGCTGTTTTGGTGCACATGCTGCATAAGTCTTTGTGTGTGCTTAATGTAGAAAGATAATTATGAAGGCAAGCAGCAAATCAGACAACTTAACAGAGGATGTGTGGGTGGACTGAAGTATTAGATTTTAATGCAGCCGTCCTTGCGTTATTATCTCATTAGCTGGTGTGCTGCCAGCAATATTGTAGTGATTCATCATTTTATTTTACTTCGTTTGGACCTAGATCAGAGTTCTTTATCCTTTTCAAAGTAACTGATTACACTGTAATTACTTTGAACACTACAAGTGTGGTGTTTTTTGAAAAAAAAAAAAAACTGAACTGGGGTTTTTGTCTGATTCTTGCGTGATGGTTTGAGGGTGTAATATCACATTGTGATCATTTACAGCATAGAAAACCAGTGCACTAGTTAAAATGGTGTGTGTTGAGGTAATGCTTCTGTTTTTCCCTGACTGTGATTTTCTTCCCCCTGGTTATCCATTAATTCTGTGGTTTATTGGTACAAGATGGCACTCGCGATCTTTAGTCACGCAAATGCACCTTCAAACCTAAATCATGGCAATTCATGTCTGATTGGGTGTATACGATACCTGTGTATGTTGGTCACACGGTCACAATGCTGTCTTAAGTTGTCATTGGTTGAAATTATGCTGCATGAAAAAAAAACAAATAGGTTAGATCTGAGATCTTGGTATACACCTGAGATACAGACCTAAATGTCAACTGAAAAGAACAAAAAAAACATGCATTTGATGCATTTCAAAGTTGTTTGTGTTTTCACCCTCAGTCTGATATGCTAGTACTATACTGCACAACTCCCAAAAACTATGTTGTACTAAATCAAATACCCTCAATCTGAAATGCTCTCATTGTTTGTATGTTTAGAAAAATAAGACTATGAAGCGGCTTTGTTGTTCCAGAGTAGCACCAGTTATGTTTTCAGGTCCTGATATTTTTGTTTGGTAAGTGACAGAACTTGCTTTATGGAGCAACCCTGGATGTTTGTGTGACGCTAGAGAGGAGCAGTCTTGGGGTGTTTGTTTGAGATGATATTCTGGATTTGTAGTCTACTCTAGAGTGAGCAGTGTGAAGCTTGAGAGGAGCAGTCTTGAGATGTTTGTATGAGATGATGTTCTAGATTGGTAGTCTAGAGAATGCAGCGTCAGGCGTTTCAGGAGGCCGCTCTTCTGGAGTCAGGGTGCAGTAGAAGGTTTCTATTTCTGCACTGCTATTTAGGCAGATGTGGGTGCTGTTTTGCCCTGCCAACGGCTGGTGTCTGTCATAAGTCCATGCTGCGTGTGTGTGTGTGTGTGTGTGTGAGAAAAAGTCTGGGCAGGGAATCTGTTTGTGCCAGCCTCTGTCTAACTAAGAGTTTCTGAAAGACAGACTGCACTTGGATGTAATGAGTCATTATGAGGTGGAAGTCTTCATGGGACCTGAGGAGAAAAACCGCCTTCTGAATCAGATTGCAGAGAGTTTAATCCACACAAAGTCATCTCAACTTGACATAGGCCGGACAAATATATATTACAATATATATTACGGACAAATATCAGATTGAAACCTGTCGCAACACACTGACATACCTCACATATTGGCCGTAACCAAACCATCGGCACACAGCTGACTTCGTGAAACGTTCAGCTTTGGGGATCTGCCATGTGATTAATTTAATATGCCCAAGGCTGATCATTGTGATTGACCTGAATTTTACCATGATCTAGCCCAGCCATTTTAGGCATGTTAACTTGGAGCGAAGTGGTAAATATAAGAGTCTTAAAAGTTTATTCACCTAGTACAACAATAAAAACTCTACCATTGGCCATTCTTTGGTGAGAGAACAACACATGGAAACATACAGGAATTTCGCTTATCTTTGAAGACCTTTTTGTAACCTATCCAAAGCTCATTGCTCAGCCAAGTATATTTTCAAAAAGTGTTAGTATTAGGGATGGGCATTCGGTGAAGTTTTCTTCCTCGATCACCGGGAGAATTAATGAGTAGTAATCGGTTAATTGTTAACATTTTTTCGTTTTAAAAATAATCACGATGCCTGTACTCTTATGTATAGAAAATAATAATAAAAATACGGAGTGTTTTTCTTCCAGGATGAATTTATTAATACGCCAAGTGTGCAGTAAAACATGAACACATTGCGCAAACGGCCGAGAGGCTTCAAGTTGCGAGCAAGACAATGGAAGATGCATAGCGCTAGTCCTACGGGACCAGCGAGAGTATATTAGAAAGGCTATCTCAGTGCAACAAACACGTGCACTCAGTCCTGACGCTGAAAAAACCCGTTCGGACGGGACAGACGTGGCCGGAATGCACAAGTACCTCTTCGCAAGTTTCGCCAACCTTGGGAACCGAACTCCGTGATCTCCCCACCAGCCGGTTAGAGTACATCCCAGTGGTGGTGGAGTCTCTCGCAAAAAGTTCTGGAATTAAATTGAAGTGATCCCACACAACACTTCGCCGCGACCTCTTCATGTTTTGGCGATTGACCTACGGAAGCTCGCATGTATCAACTGATTTTTTTTAAAATCGGTTTGTCGACGAAGATGAACTTACTCGGTGAAATTCTTAATGATCAATTATCGGTTAATCGATTAATTACGCCCATCCCTAGTTAGTATTAGACCATCAGAGCAGCACCGGCTTCCTTTTTTACATCCCCACATCCCACATCTCTCTCTCGCTAGATTTTGTCTATCAAATCAAACACTAAATATGGTTGCTCTCAAGATGCCAAGACGTTTGTTTCTCCTAGACTGCTTTCAGTCATGAAGAAATGTGGTTAATCTGCTTAAGCTTTTGGCCACTGTGGTTATCAAGCATAAAAGTGCCACCATGATGTTGGTGGTCATGTTTGTACCACTCTGTATTTACCTTTTGCACACAGTTCCTTTGACCAACTAATGACATATCGTGATGGCTAACTTTTTTTTAAGCTGCATCTCTGCAGTGCATCACCGCCTCTCATAATATTTAAAGCTTTTTCCTGTCAACACAAATTATGGTAGGTCGATTTGTTTATTGGTGTGGAACAGCTGTTCAGTGATGCCTTTTCTGTCACATCTTTGTCAGGCTCAAATTCACGTGTCTAGATGTGACTTCCTCATCAGACTAATAACCAGTGTCAACTGTACTGTTTTTATATTCAACCGCTTACTATAATAATCCCCATACTTGGCATACACCACATTTGATGTTTGAGAATGTGGAGCGTTTTATTGCACATATATAATTTAGTAGTATTCAGTACAGTTTTTATGCTTTTTGGGTAGTTTTTTTTAAAGGCAGGTGTTTTTGAGGGTTTTTGATGGGGATACATTTGGCGATGATGCATTGCCGTTTTGCTAAAAGTCAATTATGATGGACATTGGTCTTGGTGTTGTTGGGATGGAGGGCTATGTTTTGTAGCTTTAGTATGACCGTGTACCATCTTGACGAAAAGGAAATATGTGGTGTCTTGTCTTGTGTGTTCTTTTGAAAGACTTTTGTTCTTGGGGCACATTTCTGAAAACCACACCATGTTTTGATCCCATTAAAGTATTTTGTAAGTGGTCCTTTGGTTGTATCTTGGTCAGAGAGGAACTGGCAGTGGAAGAATGTTGATGAGGCACAGCACGGCCACACTCAGGAATGCGGTTTAATGATGACACGTGGGGCTCTCTCAGTCTCCTCTTTCAGCTCACACACAAGCTAGCCTGACAGGTACGAGCCCACACAGATCCTATCTGTTCCTCCACTGCGAACACTCATTGTGTAGCTACCACAAGCAGCTACGATTCTATGTTAAGCAAAGACCTATTTTTGCAACTCTCTCCTTACCAGTCGCAGTTTCATGTGTCTTGTCTTTTGATAATATAAAATCTGGCTATTCATGGTTAGGTTATCTATTTTAAGGGTGTCAATAAGAGGATATTGTTGTGCTCAGATGAAGGTCTTTCTAACAGGTGTGTGAACACTAGAGATCATTCAGAAAAGCCCTGGGGCTGCTTTTCTTTTATTATCTTGAAATAAACCTAAGCCAAAGACATTCCCTTTGAACTATTCAGTGTGGGAAACCTTTACCTTACCTAGTTATTTTTTATGGTTATGGTATGAAACTTGTAGGCTACAACTGCGCACACACACAAAATTCTTCACAGAGTGGAAGAGGGGAATAGTCCATAGTCCACGTGAGTGTGTGTGTGTGTGTGTGTGTGGGGGGGGGGGGGTTGCACTGACATGCTCATGCTATGGACACACAAGGCTGAAGTCCTACACTACTGTGAGGCTACGTGCCCTTTCAGTATAACACCATATGTCTATATTTGCTGCTTTATTTTGAGAGTGACGCTTATTTATGACTACTGAATGCAGCCAACAGTGCTGCTGTACACTCACGCAGGAAATGAGCCGGGGCTGGGAGGGGGGTAATCGGATCCTATCCCTGTGTCAAGTGGACCTCTTGCATGCACATACACACTATATACACACACTATAGCCTACATATTTCGTTCACTTATTGCTGGCTAGGGTTATAGCACTTCTTTCAATTTGACATGAAATACATGAAAGATGCCTTAAGATTTCTTTAATTTTACTCAAAATTTTGAGACTTGTAAGGATCAAAGTACAATAATGGACTTATCCTAAAACTAGAATACTTACTACAAGCCGTAAGGCATCAGCACACCAGCCTCAACATCATGTGATTCGTTTCACTCTCTATTGGTTTACATTTCATTATATTCAGTAGAACCTGGACACCAGCATCGAACGTTGTGTTGTTGGGTCTATTTTTGTCGCGGGCTGCTTAGTATAGCTCTGAAACACGGCTATATGGTTTATTAGGCTAATCAGCCTACATTTCAGATGGGCGTACATGTGCATTTCTCAAACACTGAAAATACCTGACACGTCTACTCACGAAACTTGTCGCTTGTGTGTGAATTTCACAACATACTACACCAAAACTGCATAACATCCCGAAATGTCTTCATGCCTGACTTGTAGGTGCTGGTTCCCAGTAGACACTTCCCCACTGTCGCTCCATGACTGGGCCAGTTAAGGCTTGCAGGGGCTTATCCTTTTCCCATTTTTACATTTCTGAGGTTTAATTGGGCCTCTGCAGGGCTTTCTTGGCTATTGTACCTGAGATTCTGTCCCTACTTTGTACCCTTTGGACAATCAGTTCTTAATTATACTTGATGTCAAGGTGGATTTTTTTATTTTTGAAAGACAAAGTAAAAAGGCTATGGACCCAACAACGGCCCTAACTTAGATACTGCACTTAAAACAGGAACAACAGTGTATAAAACATAAGCTTAAATCAAACCTCGGCTTGTAGAGTGGACTTTTTCTCTCCCTCAACCACGCACATTGTTTTTCTTAAGTGAGATCTATGTTTGTGCATTTTTTTTATACCTGTTCACCTGTTTCATGGCCCCATACTCCCCTTTGATCTTTTGAGATACAGACACTGTTACACTGTGAGTCTGTCAGCCAGAGAAACTGTGGCATCTCTGGGTCCAGCACTAGAGGGAGGAAGATGGAGAGAGGGAGGGAGAGAGAGAAAGGGGAAAAGTGGGACACAATGAGGCCTCTGCATTCCAGACTCGCGGTCCTCTCTGTCAAAGCATCTACATTGTTGCCCCTGTTGGCATTGTGTGATGGGACAAAACCCCCCTCCATCAAAGGGCCTGCTTGTCCGAGCAGGGTCAACTTAGGCGAGCGGTCTGGCCAGAGACCTACCAGAACCATCAGTTTCACAACCAGCTCTGTAGGGGGACAGACGGAACAGGGACAAGACACAAACCTCTACTCAGCATTACTGTCATGAATGAAGTTGTTGGGGTTCAGTGCAGAGGTCTCCGTGAAAGTAATAGGAGTGACAACCCTAAAAAAAATAATGGCCCTACCGTGTATTTTTTTTCTGCCTGTGCACTTAACACAGCTAATTTCACTAATTAGCTCATCTACCTGTCTGATGATTTGTGTGCCCACCGGTTAGTTCTGAAAATGCTTAAATCAAATAGCGGCAGGTTTATTACTTTCTGAAACCAATATTGATGGCACCTCTGGGTTTTGTGTGACATCAGATGTTTTGTTTTAATATTCATATATACTCTGCAATTAATGCTACTGCTTGGGTGTTTAAATCATATCTTTGTTTTGTTGGACAAATGTAATGCTGTCTTTCCTTTCTCTCCCTGTTTTTCAGACTGAAGATTGGATATGTTCCCCGTTTGACGTCTTCTGATTGGCCCAGCTCACATCATGCCCTCACTTTGAGACTGGCCAGAGAGGCCCACCATGGACACCACCTACTGTTATTGTCATTTGCTTTCACTCTGTGTGCCTCAGTAAGCAGCTGCGTTGGCATGATGTTGATTTTTTATTTTTTTTTTGCTTTAATCACTTTGAAATAATTGCTATATTTTGTTGGAAACAGCACACAAAAGGGAGATGGATCCTGAGTGGGCCAGGCTGGTCGGGTCAGGTCTTGGGGGTGTTTATGCACACTTGTGACGTATGGGCCCCTTGTTTAGCGCTACAGATTTGAAGTTTTCATTTGGACTCTGATCATTTCAGGTACTGCTCTTGGCATCTCTGGATTATTGGATTGGCACCTGGTACCTTTAGTGTGCTTTATTGTGTTTCTCTTCAGGAGATATATATATATAGATATGTTTTTTTTGGTTTTTTTTTGCATTTTCTCTGCGTCAGATTTCTTTACCGCCCCTAAATTCCAGAGTCTTTAAAGCACCACTCTACAGTTTCTGGTGTGTGTGTGTGTGTGTGTGTGTGTGTGGTGTGAGAGACAGACAGACAGACACAGAGAGGTGTGTAGTAAAGTTGTGTGCGTGTGAGAGAGAGATGTACAGGGGGGTGAGTGAGTGTGAAGTGGGTGATGACCCTGTGCCAAGCCCCAGGTGTGGTGGGCAGAGCATTCCAGCAGTATGATGGCCACCCAACCTCTCTCCCCACACACACACACACACACACACACACACACTCCTCAGCTTCTGTTCCCCATGTATATGCACCCCCAAACTTACATTGGCTTTGGCAACAATGCCGAACACAGTAGTAAAGCATAAGGGAAAGAAAGATGTGTCTCCTTTGGAACTGTTTAGACTGAACCAGGAGTCGTGACAGACAATTATTAAGGCAAGCACTGGCCAGTAGAACACAATGTAAAGAGCACAATTATTTATATTAATTATAGCGAACTTCAGTTCTAAGGTACGTTGAAAGAACCAACAATCTACAGGTTGGAGAGTAAAGACTTGCTTTGCATTGTAGATGTTACTAGTGGTGTGGCCAACACTCACTGGGTACATTACTGTCAGGTATTTAAGGTTGCAGGTTTAGAATCCTGTACTTGTGGGAGTTTCATTCAGACGTTCAGTCCTCTGAGTATGTGCCTCACCTTTAGCTTTTGGATACCTCCACGGGGGGTGGGGGGTGGGGTGGGCGGGACGGTGGTACAAAAGAATTTTAAAAACTTGTTTACGAAAGTTGTGAAAAGGTTGGCAATAAAAAAAAGCTGATTCCAATACGTTTTTGCAGATTTTTTTTGTCCTCCACAAATTTTGTATTTTTGAAATGTGCCATGATTTATTTTTCCTCCATGCCCCAGTTCAGCATCATCACTGTACTGTTGTGCGTGTGTGTGTGTGTGTGTGTGTCTCTGTGTATATGTGTGTGTGTATGTGTACGTATATGTGTTTTTTCATGCCTTTTTGTTTGAGGAAAGATCAGTAAAGACACCACAGGAAAAGGTTTAGACAGCAGATGGATAACAATTTTTGGTACTTTTTTCACCACTAGAGATTCACTGGTTTGCTAAATATGATGATAATTTCAAACACCTACCTAAACTTTTGTCCACCTGAAACCGATGAAGGCGTAGCTTCCTAATTAATTTACTATGACTTTACCAAATGTGCAGAAATGCAATTTAAGTTTATTACTTCTGAGAAAAAAGGCAAAGGTACAGGGAAATATTTTTATGGTACATTTTGGTTATTGTATTTCAGCACAATAAGTGTAACTACTGATAAAAAAGAATACTTTTGCTATCTGTACAAAGGTACAAAAACACTCAATTAACAAATTTTGTCATGGTTGTTAGACCGCTGGATTATTTAATTGTTCTGGGAGTTTTCAGAAAATATAATGTGGAGAGGCATTTGGCTGAAAATAGTTGATTCTGACCCTGCTCTTTAAGCGTTAAAGTTGTTGAAACCTTGCTTGGTCTGCTTGAAAGGCATGAAATGTCCTATATTTTCAAAACAAATGCCATGTGAACTGAAAGTATTAGATGTATTCCTTAAGAAATGTATTTTTTTAGTTTGCTTTCCTGGCACAAACAATTGACATAAATGTTTTACACACTGTGGTTCAGGATATTTCAATCTAGGAAGTGATCAGGATTTATAAAAAAATGTGGATCTACATTGTAAACTTTCAGTTCCTCCCTTAAGTTTTAATAATAATAATAATAATAATATACACATCTCCACATCTCCAGTGGAGAGATGCAAGTTATAATAAAAAGCAGAAATGATGGTACAGTATATTTGAAATTGCTTTAAATGAATTTAGTGTGGTGTTGTAATGAAACACTTGGGCCTGTAGAGAATGCAAAAGATCGGTGTGAGAAGGAATCTGTGGGATCTTTTTTTTTTTTTTTTTTGTAAACACATTGCTTTTTTTGTCAAAGCCTCGGCCCAGTGTTTGGTATCTTGCATTTAATTTTGCCACAGTGCAGCACAAAATAAAGAAATAATGAATGCAATGATGGTGGCAATGTGTATGATGGCAGTGATCCTGATGGATGCTCTGCCATTGCCATGCAACCTGTGTTTTTGATTTAAGACTACAGTACATTTCTTATCTGACAGAGCAAAGTTGAGTGTCAGCTACTGGGGAGAAACTCTTGTTCCCAGCTTATATATCTCCTTTTGAAGTGTAGGTGTGAAAGGAAAGAGATGTTAACAGCAGTTCACGACTACATTCTCAAATGTAAATACTGTTGCTTATTTTCTTTATGTTAAATGCACCCCAATGCGCTATTTTCCCTCTCTTCCTCTCTCCCTGTTTTTGTTGAGAGAGAGTGAGGGAGCCCTAGTTGAAACATTTTGAGCATTGCATAGTGGTTATTTATCTGATTTTGTTTTTCTTTCAACAGAGCTATTGCAATAAAAATGTGTTAATGTAACTGGTCACTCTGTTTGGTCCTCTTTTTACAGTATACAACTATGTAGGGAGAAAAAAAATCCTGTTTTGAATGTGTCATCCCATGTTCACAGCAAGTCAAATACTGTTAAACATTTTGCACACCATGTTGTAAGCCTGTTTTCATTTTGTTAATGCGATATAATAAGTATAGCCAGTGACTGATGATAAATAGAAAACTAATGTAGTCAATCTCCAACAAATGCGTAGACTGCAAAACCAAGTGCCAGCAGGACAAAGTTCTTTGCTTTTGTTGGATAAACAGGGGTTTATTAACAGAGCAGGCTAAAGTACAGGTTTAACGAATCAGCTGCAAGCTACAGTACACTTCCAACCAATCAGCTGCAAATCTTTTTTTTGACATTCTACCCAGAGGCTGTATTGGCACCTAAATGATTATAACCAATACAACAGCCTTGCTGTGAGCCTCAGTGTGGAGGGAAAATTAGTTCTCAGGAAGCTTGTCATGACCAGCTGAGTCTTGTATCACAGTCAGGACACAACACATACAGAAGTTCTTATGTAAGAACCCAGTGAGTTCTTATATCCTATGATACCATGGCTTGAAAATGTGCAGTGGCCTTCCTAATTTCTGGAGCAAACATACTTTTCCCCCCTTTTGACTAAACCCCTCTGCTCCTTAGTGTAAAATGTGTTAGATGCTATTAAAGTAGACGTTCCAGACATTACTTAGCATGTATAAATTAAATGTATCAAACGAGAATTATAATGAATTGCTTTTCATCTTGACAATTTCCTCTTGCCATAACTCTGATACAGTTTATCTTGCCATTGTTTGTCCATAACATCTTTACACAGAATTTTGTTCTTGTTCGCGAATAATGTGTGGTTTGCATCTTGCAGCGTAACTTCTGCAAGAAGTCTCTTGCACAAAGTAGTCTGACAAAGATATACCTGCTTCCTGAAGATGGTTTCTGATCTGGACAGGTCTTTGATGGTTTTGCATTACCATAGTATCATCAGCAGTGAATGTCCTCCACGGCCTACATTCTCTTGGTCTGTATTTCCTTTTCTTAATGGTATTTTACAGTTTGTAGCCTCACTGTGGCTTTAAACCTAGAAGCAGAGTGGTAACTCAAAGAAAAATGTGTCTTTATTCTAAACATGGAGGGCACTGTATATTACTCTATTGTGGTAACTAGAGAAATGGAGGCCCTTTTGTAAATCAGGAAATCGTACCCCACACGCGTATCTCCAGGTAACATATAGGAGTGTTTGGAGAAGAAAAAACTGTTTGCAAGTTGATGTAGGGAGACTAAGTAAAGTTGTAACACTTCTAGAAGCTGGTGGGCACACCATCACTGACCTCAGCATTTACCACCAAATCACCATGACAATACCGAAATTCCCAAGGAAGACATCCTGTCAATCCCTACCATGTCATGGGGAATTAAATTATTGTTAATGGTAATAACTGTTCTAGGCCATGGGGAGTATATTTGGAAGGTCATTTACAATAGTTGTATGGGCTTGACACAACCCAAGAGAAATTCGTATGATGTCTCAGGGGAGCTCAGTCAGAAACTACGTTCTCCACACAAGGATAAAATGAGGGCTGGCACATGATGTACACTACCTTTTGACAGTCACCTTTAGACTGCTTACTTTTATGCACACAGCATCATGCTCAAAGTGGTGGGAGCAAATGTTATTTTTTTTAATTATTATTATTATTTGGTTAGCACTGGGTCCTGCCAACCTTTTCCTAAGCTTTATGGCTTAGTCCTCTTGGCTGACAGACAATAAACCAGTGAAAACAAAGGCTAGATGGCACAGAGGGCTGACATGCCAGTCATAAGCATTTGTGTCTGATGTAAACAGCATTGAGGGAAGTACTGTTGGATCTGATTAAAGCCCTGATACGTGAAAGTATTTTTTTTTTCTCTTCAACAATTGAAGACATAAATATTCAAATATTTCCATTAAGGAGCAGTTCACATTGTTTATCAGGACTCATTGAAAACTTCTGATATTGTACTGACTGGCTTCTATAGGCCCAGTCATCGTTGCAAATCAGCCTGATCACAGTTGTGTCATCAGCAAAATGTATTGACCACAGAGTCATGTGTGGCCATGTAGGTATATAGAGGTGGAGACTCAGAACACAAAAACTGTGCTTACTGTCAACTCAAGACACCATTCTCACTAATTGGCTTTAACCTGCTGAGAAGTCCAGCATCCATTACACAGGCAGGGATTAGGACTAAGATACCCGAGATTGATATCATGTTTGGAAGGATCTTCCAAAGGAAGCAATGTACAGAATACATTATAATTATCAAATTGACATCCAATGCTGCAGGCAAAGGAGAAAAAGCAGCTCACTGTTACTGTACCCTGAAAGTGCAAGATCCTTTTTTGCCTCATCGCAGCACAATATGTAGCCCATCCTATTGGGAAAGGAGTGAAAACAGCCAACTAGAAACCTGGGTGTCCAGTGCAACAACTAGACTTTACATCATCTGCTCCCACAAGTTTTAGAACAACAACTGCCTGAATGTCTGCTAAAACATGTAGTATTTCCAAAAAGATATAACTTCTACCTTTTTTATATCTAAACTTTTTAACTTTGTAGCCTATGACATACATGCTGACATTACATTCTTTACATTCTTGTTTGAAGGCAGTTCTTCAGAATTAAAATTTAACACTCTTAAACATTTTGAGATGTAATATGTATATATATATATTATGCCCAAAGTATAAGATTTTATCTGGTAATACATTTCATTCTTATGAAAGTTGTTTTCAAGAAATAAAAAATAAATAAAAATATTCCAAAGTGATTAAGAAAATCCAGCTGCTCAAGTACTCTCTCTAGTGGTAAAAGCTAAAGCAAAGAATGAACCCCCAACAGTTCTGACAGCAGTAGACTTTTATATTTGTTTATTTCAGTCTTTTTAAAATTGTATAACAACTTCTGGATAATGAACATGAATAAAACAGATCTTGAAATTAGTACATAATCTTGCACCCCAAAAGTGACTAAAATTCAAGAGAAAATAGTCAAAGGAATTATTGGCCCTCTTTTGTCGTAATCTCCCCACATATGTACAATAACACGCTGAAACAAAACTAAGACCAGGGAAAGGAAATATCCATACTGCTAATATTTTATTGTCATCAAAAGATCATGAAGTAAGAGCTAAGTCCTCTCAGAAAGTGTTTGTTAAAGTAGCGTAAAAAAATCTTGAACATACGGTGTAATTGTATTTTAAATTTTCTTGGACCATTGAAAGGGGAAACTTTCCAGGATGTAGACACTCCAATGTCAGTAATTCGTAAAATGTTACTTAGTGGATTAAAGGACTTCCCACTGCTATTTAGCTCAACGGTTTATGTATAGATATATATATATAGTCTGTATTTTTGTTTCATATATATAAATTTATATATATAAAAATACTGTTTCTTTTATAGAACACATAATTTGTACAATGCTTGTGTAAGTGAATGTGTAAGTAAGTGAGTGAACATGTGAATGAGTGAATGACTGAGTGATAAAACACCAGAAATTCATGTAATTACCTAGCATTTTCCTTGTTTTACACTAAAAAGGTGTTTTACATAATATACACATTTCATTACTTACAAAAGGAGGAAAACATATCTAAAGGGGAGTTAAAGAGTCTTGGACACAGCAGGATTAGTACCACCAACAAAAGAAAAGCAACGAATGATGGAAAGAAATGTATTGAAGCGTAAAAAAAACGACAGTATCACTAATGTAGCTCTTCAGTGCATTTCTTCTCTTTGATGTTCAAAAGTGCCGATTTGGTAACAGGGAGACAATTCCACTCCATTTTAGAGAAAAACAAAAACAAGAAAAGAAAAAGGAGCACTTCTGTCTCGAAAATGTACCATCTCTGTACCAACATCAAAAATCTTACAAGAAAATTACTTTCATGTGAAGGAAAAAAAATCCCCCAGAGAACAGGAACAGAAAAAAACTAAATGCACTTTTGCCGCCTTGGCACCATTCTGGGATTGTTTGCATTTCTTAATGAGGTACTTCTTTTTAAAAAAGGATAATAAATTCATTTATAACAGTTTTTGCTGTGTTGCACAGTAGCACCATAGAGTTTGAGTTGAAGACAATGCACCATTGGAATTCCACCTGCTGCGGACGTCCCTGCTACAGCGATCATTATGGCCCTTGATGCCGACCCTTGATGTCAGCGCTGTTACGTCCTCTTCATGCACACAACACAGCGGCTCACCCGGGTCTGTAGGTTTCCTGCTTTCAGTGTCTCTGACTGTGGCTTCCTGTTGGTAAGGAGGACAAATAGGATTGTTTAACCTCTTCTAAAATCTTGGTATTTGTACTTTATGTGTACAAATATAATTTACTATATTCTACTTGTACTTGTACAGTATTTGATACCCAGAAGAAAATACTGCTTCTCAGAATTGTCTTGACTTCGCATTTAAGACACAAATAAGATCTCATGTAAAGCAGATTTGTGTCTTTTTCTCCTAAGGGGGTTTTAGGAAATACAATTCAACATTTAGTAACAGCTGGCCTCATACTTCTTAAATGAATCTCCTAAAATACAGTGTCGAGTGAAGCCCTATATATAAGATCTTAAAGTAGTCCTATACTGTTTTTTTCTCTTTTTTCTGTTTCTTTGGGTAAACAAATATCTTTTTTTGAGAGAGAACTATAAAACTGTTTTAATGAAGTCACATTTTCCTCTGGGTAATCTCATGAATTCTTACCTGAACATGTCATTTGCATCCACAGTTGCCAACCAGAAGCTGTAGGAGTTGCCATAGTAGTTGCAGGTACCTCGGCCATGACACTCGATGAAGGGTGAAGAGCGGAACTCCTCTAGACACGATCCGGGAGAGGCCAGAGCCTGACCAGAACCCTCTGCTCCTGCACTAGTGTGCTGTAGGAAAATAAAACAATATTATATGTTTAATGTGTTTGTTCCTATTTCACAGGTGATGTATTTAGAATATCTTGTTGTCAGTGATGGGAAACCTGGCTTCAGGAGCTGTAATACAGTACCACGCAACTCTTAAGTCAGGTAAAATTAAAGTGCACAGGTAAAACCAGGTCATTTGGAATGAATGGTACTGGATTATAGCTTTAGAATACAGATTGCCAATTAAAGTCTTTTGTACAAATGCTGTTTGTTCTTAATTTGAAATGTTTATCTGATCTCAACTGCTCAAATGCTGATGCAACGCCTGTAACAACATACAAAAGGGTCAGAGGTTTTGTTACCATCATGAAAGAGTAGCCAATCCATAGGGGCTCCCAGGTGTGTGGGCATGTAGGAATCGAGATGGTCTGGCTATGCACTGCAATAACCATAGCTGGAGCTTCACAAACAGAACACCTGTGGACACATAGTAGTATTAAGTCATATTTAATTGAATTACTCCTATGCAAATTAGTTTAGCCTAAATACAACCTAAAAACGTAGAATAATATCTGATAACTGCATACATAATGTTTTAACATTCTTTACATTTTAATAATTGGCCCCAAGAGTTGTCTCTGACTGAAATTTCACAAACTAAAGTATTATTGCAAGAGTTTCTTTACATCAGTGACTGGCAAACTAACAAACTCAAGAAGCTGTCTAGTGCTTTTGGAAAGACCATATGCTTTAAAGCTACAGGAAATTGGTAAGTCTCTGAAAATTGATATGTGTAACACACACACACACACGCACACACACAGTCTCTTGCCTCCCTCCTTACCTGCTTATGAAGGGCTTAATGCCGTCTCCGGTGATGGGGGCCATACTCATAGGCATTGGCTCTGGAGTGGACAGCCAGTAGGAGTAGTCATTGCGGGAAGCGAAGTTGCACACGTTGTTGATGTTGCAGAACATGAAGGGCATGGTGCTGAATCGCCGCAGACAGCTACCAGCCGTGCCTGAGACAGGGTGAGGGAGAAAAACAAAGACAAAAAAGGAGACAAAAGAGAGAGAACTATGAGGAACAGGGAAAGTGGAGAGAGCAACACTGAACACTGAGGGAGTAACTCTGGTGTTAATCCATTCTAGAAGGGTTTTGTAAACGGAAGTAAGTCAAACTTTTAATGTTGAAAAGCAAAATAATTTAAATCGATTGGCTTAATGAGGAATTATGACACAAAATAAATATGTTTCATGAAAGATGAGTGATCTGTAGTTCACTAAAGCAATCAAGCATTGTAGCAGTTGTACAGTATAAGAGCAAGCAAGGTGTGCATGAGATTGTGTATTTATGTGGTCTACTGCAGAAGTGAAGATCCCATCTTTAAAAAGTAACAACCCTGCCATGTATGTCTTCTGCCTGTACACTTGTGATTTCACTATTTAGCTGGTCTACCTGTCTGATGATTTGCGTGGTTCAAAAAATATTTGAATCAAATATGTGGCAGGGTTTTTCCTTTCTGAAGAAGGGAATGACGACGATGTTCGACGATATCTTGTGACCTACCAAGATCTTGTCCATGGGCCCTCTCATTGCCTTGCACATACAGTAGTGAGTAGCCATCATAGATGCGATTGGTGCCCGCAGGACATGACGGCAAATCTGTGGATTGGCTGTGGCGTGTGATCAGGAAACCATGGGCCACTGATCCTGGGCCAGGGAGTCCTGGGGGTCCCTGTAAGCCATCAGAGCCTGGAGGACCAGGGTAACCACGTGGACCTAGAAATAGTAAACAAAGGAGTGAGACATTGCATAGATAGACAGACAGACTTGCTGCCGTACACGCATACATAAACACATAGTGTAGCCAAAAGTATTTTCCACTCTGACAAATAGTCTTCTTGGTAAGCTTTTACATGATTTGCAGTGTGCTTGGGGTTGTTATGTTGTTGTTATGGGGTATGGGGTTGTTATGTTGTTGTAGGCAGATATTTGTTATAGTTTAAAAAGGTTAAAATCTGTAATATTCACAATTTCATTTCTATTTTTCAATTATGTTTTCCTGGTAACCCACCTGGCTGTCCTGCTGGTCCGATGTCTCCCTTCCTCCCAGCAGGGCCACTGAATCCTGGAGGCCCTTCAGGACCGGGATTTCCAGGTTCTCCAGGTGGGCCTGAATGGAGATAAACTTATTAATCTTAAGAAGGTATATGTAACATTACAACGCCACAATAATTTGCCAACTATTAACTGCAGTTTGTACATGGATTTGGCAACAGCTCAAGAGCTTTCAACAGCTGCTCAGCCTAAAGATGGAGGCGGATTATTTACAGAAAAACATTTTCCAAGGGCTACTGGTCTACCATTTCTACTTCAAGTACTCCCTCTACTACTACAAAGCACATTCTGTAGGGTCACTCGCATGTGAAAAATTATAGTATATTCCCACAAATTGTACAAGATACACAATAATAATTGCATCAATCTGATTTTCTTAGGTCATACGTTTTCCATAAAAAAGACCAACCAGAGGGGTAAGAATTATGTAATATCTTTTAACATAAGTCTATCGCCATTCACTCACCTGACAAACCCTCCAATCCTGCGGGACCTGGTGGCCCTCTGCTGCCAGGCAGACCAGGATTACCAGGGGGACCAGGCTCTCCCTTTAATACAATCGGGGTTGGAGCCACACCTGGATCACCTTGGGGGCCTAAGATCAGTGCACAATATAGGTGAGGGAAGCATCATCAAGCAAAGTGAAAGATTTCAATGAAAAGTGAGGTGTTTGGGTTAAAGCCTGGTCAGGTTACACAATATTAACCTTTAGCAGAACCAGTAGTCAACAAAACCCATAACAATAACGTTACATTGTCTTACATTGTAATGTGGCCAGTCTCTCAAAGAAGATGTGTTGGACAATTGGGTTTTTTAAATTGTACCTTTACCTTTAATGCCCCCCCCCACACACTGCTCACCAAACACAGAGCACTGTCCTCCACACACATCATTCACCTAACCCTAACCCTAACTCCCCTTATGCTACTTACGCTACCCCATCCCCATCTAAAGACAGCCCTATCCTCCCCCTCTCACACACACACATATGGGACACAGCCCCAAATTCTGCCACCCCCACTCCCCAATAGCATTAAGGACACAGCACTCCGCACCCCCCTTGCCACCCCACACACACTTACACGCCCCTGCCACTGGATGGATGTCACTGAAGCACCCCAATTTCACTGCATGTCCTACTCTAACCAGTATGTCTACGCATGTGACAATAAACCACCCTTGTATCCTTGTACCTACCTGGGGCACCTGGGCCACCAGGGTCACCAGGAGGTCCGCGAATACCACCAACACCCGCCTGGCCTTTGGGTCCTGTATAATAAAATATAATAAAAACAACAGTTGCTTAGCCATCAGCTATAATTCACACAGAATCGTCTGCCTTTGTATTGTTTATATCCACACGCAAACCTTTAGTAAATCAGACCCAAAGTGCAAAGGCATTGGTATCAGATGTCCAGTAAGGATTACAGGATGGACTCTGACCTGGGAATCCTGGTACACCAGGAAGTCCGACGTCTCCTTTCAGACCAGGTATTCCCGGAGTGCCTGGAGATCCCTATGTGAGCATAAGAAGTGTGTTCACCACAAACATCTTAATGATATAATGTGGCAAGAATGACTATATTTGCTGGCCATAAATATGCATAAATGTCTGGTCTCAGAACAGTTCTCTAGTATCTGTCAATCTGTCAATACATATACAATTTTTAAGAATTTTGTCTTTAGGTTATGCAGTGTGCACAACTCTCTTCTCTCACCTCTTGACCACTGTTTTTTACGCACCTGCTAAGAAAGACTTTCATCTAAGTGCAACAGTATCCTTCTACTGAAGGTGTCACCCACCGGTAATCCTCCAGGGCCAGGCTCGCCTTTCTGCCCAGGGAACCCTGGAGATCCAGGGGTGCCAGGGAAGCCTTTTTCTCCTCTGATACCTCCACTGCCTTGGGGACCACGAGGGCCTTCAGGACCAGGGCCACCTTTACATGGAGTAAAACAAAAATACTGCAATGTTCAAACAACTGATTGATTCAACCCATGGGATGCAGTTACTTCTTACATACAAATAAAAAAATGGGGCCAGTATGGGTTCTTCAAAGCGATGTCATGGAAGAACCTTTTTCATCGTTTCAAAGTGTCGAGGCAACAGTTCTTTAAAGAACTATTTGATGTTGATATGACGTAACATAGTCCATTATAATCTGAGGCTCGGAAGAAAAAAAAGGTGCTTAAATGGTTCTTTAAATCTCTGGATGGTTCCATGGACAGTGAAGATTCTTCTATGGCATCAATGAACTGGTACTGGTCCCATTATTTTTTAGAGTGTACTATGCTTCATCAGGATTCACCACCTAGCAATCAGTGCACATGTGTGGATGGATTAATGTGTGTGAGGATGGATTCATCTGAGCAGGTGTGTTTGTTTTGTCTGTATTTGCGAACATAATTATGCAAGGGAAATATTGCAACAGAGGGACAATGTGCACTTCAAAAACAGCTTGCTATCGATAATCTGGAGCAATCTTCAAAGAGCAGGTCATACAGCATCACAGAAGTGAGCAGCAAACCACTGGAGTCTAACCTGGTTGACCTAGAGTAGGCCCAAAGACCAACAGGGTTCCCAAGTTCACAAGATGGAGAGGCACGATTGCCAAATGCAGGTTCAAAACAAGAATAACAGTTAGCAATGACACAGTTACCAAGTAGACTTGAATTCTCTCTCTCTCTCTCTCTCTCTCTCACACACACACACACACACACACACACGCATGCACACACACACACGCACACACATACATACACGCACGCACGCACGCACACACGCACACACGCACGCACACACACACACACAATCAATGCATCAATGGACAAACATTGCAATATTCTGAAAGTACACTACACTGAGGTATGATAGGTCTGACAACTCAAAATTTCTTTAGAGAACTTATTAATTACTTATTAATTATTACAAACACAACACTTACTACAAACACAAGATACACCAGAACAAATAAACTCTTTGTTTCCTATGTGATTCTTATTTAATTAGATGATTCTGGTGTCACTTGTACCTTTTGTATTCTGAAGACCATATAGGACCTATGTAAATACATGCAAATCTAATTAAAACCTATCAGATACTATATGCAACTTTATCTGATTCTGATTATGAAAGGAGTCTGACCTTGAGGACCTGCCACAGCCCAATGTCATCCAGATGAGGCGGTCCAAGCCACAGGAAACAGCGCAAATATAAAACTCCTCATTTCAGTTTAACTCGTCTAAATAACCCTTGTACAGAACCAACCTAGTGCCTGGCTCAAAGTTCTTTCATTTCATTATGCATCTTTTTTTATCTAAAAAAATAGTAGAAAATGTAAATGATGATAACAATAACAGTAATATTAAAAACAAATGTTCACAGTTTTGTTTGAGTGAGTTTACACTGTCGCCATGCAAATCTAAACTATAAAATTTGTAAGAATATACAATTAAAAATAGCATGGCAGGGTAGGCTAAAAACTTTTACATTTTAATTTATTAAAAAATATTTATCTAAGAGCAGAGGTCTAGATGGTTCTGTTAGGGGCTAATCTTTTTTGCCTTAGGTTCACACGTGGTCCATGCAAGACAGACACTGTGTAGCACAGTGAAGTTGTCATTCACTCTATTGTATCAACCCAGATTACAATAACACAAAAACGGAAATTTGTGATAACACGAGACACAGACGTCAATCTTGTGAACAAGTAGTGGTAACAGTAATTGCCCAGCACTGGGGAAGTGGGAAGGAAGTGGGAAAACAAACAAAAAAAAAACGGATGGAGAGATTGAGAGATTAATAAATATACAGATAAACGACTGGTGGACACAGACAGTGTGTGGAATAATTCATGCTTCCAAGTCCAGATCAAGCCCTGTGAGGTACATAGATCAGTCTGTACCCCTGCCCACTTGTGGTTGTGGTTGGAGGTGGTGACTGGTGGTTAAGTTCAAGTGCACTGTTGTGAGTGCCAATATTTTCAGTGAAGTGCTCAGTGATTTCCAGACCCAGTGTTTGTTGTGCTCACTGATAATTCTGAAAATCTGTGTGATCAATGACATTCATGCAAATCAGTTGATTTTTGTGCAAGTTTGATGCCTGGTAATCAGTTGCCTTAGGTTCTAGACCAGTGCTGTACAATAGTCTAGAACCATTAACACTTCTGGTATGTTGGACAGGAATCCTGTTACAGGTCAAACCAATAACGATTTAATCATACCCACAACAAGTTAGAAAGCTATGTTTAGCTATTAAAACTATGTACAAATGGTGGTTGCTAATTATTCAAATATTATCACAAATATCCAAGTTGGACCATGGTTATTTAAGTAAGTTAGTGAAGACTAAACCAGTCAACACTGATTATGGCCTTGAGAATTAGATTTAACATGTGCAACAAAGTATAACAATACATGTATACTTAATTTGTGTTACATTTGTATTAAGTCTTTGTTCATTTAGTAAGCTGAACTCGCCAGTTTGCGAAAGGCATTATATGCAGAGCTTGTGAATGTAAATTTATTGCAGTGTTAGCATGAGGCTAAGCATACTTATTTGGAAGATATATTGTCAATATTGATTCATATGTCATATATGTTATAGACTATGCCTTTTAAAATCTCAATCACAGTTTCATTAGTTAATTGGAATTCCTTTCAAATTATATTCAAATTATATTATTAGAACTAGAAGATGAGTTGTTAGAAACTTAGTAGTGGCATTCAAACTAAAGTCAATCCATATCTAACCTCTGTTGCGAGTTCCTGACAAGTGGTATAAAAACAAAATAACTGGCTAGCAATTGCCCTGTTATAATGGATGCTTTTACTGTCATCAGTTTGAGCCAACAAATGACAGCAAAATATAAACCACAACTGTGGTGTGCTAATGTGTGTCTGCCCACTGTGTTTAGATCGTTTACTAGGCAGAAACATGTGAAATTCAGGTAAATATTTCTATATATGCAAATTATTATCCTAGTTGGGCAACTGGAAACCAGGCAGCAAAACCGCTTGGGAGCATTTGTGATTAACAACTACAAAACATACCAGGTCTGCCAGGAGCGCCAGGGGGACCGATGTTTCCTTTAGGCCCTTGCACAGTGACTCCTGGGGGGCCTGTGGAACCAACACTGCCTGGGGATCCAGGTAACCCTGGGAATCCCGCCTCACCCTTTGGTCCAGGGTAACCAGGACTTCCGGGAGAACCAGGAAGACCAATATCTCCCTTTGGACCTGCGCATCAACACAGACACAGTTTTACCAGAGAGACACTGAGGAGAAGTACTATCACATTGTGGATAGACTAGTGTATACCACAAATATATACCAACAAACCATCCAAAAATTATATATAGTAACATAGCTGCAAGCAGCGATGATCGGGCTACACAATTGCTCATAGTGGTATGATGCTGTTTTTTTTTTGGCTATCATGTTTGGCTTGTATACGTCAAAGCATTGCTTAGATAATGACCTCACTTCCTGTTTGCTGCCATCACTATGAATTGTGTTTCCCCACCATTATTTGTTTGAAGTTTTATTTTCAAAGTATCCAATATAGCAGCCACTACAATCAGGTTTCCATGATAAATTTGTATGTTTTGGTCTTGCGACCCTTTTCTCTATCAACGCATTCAAGAAGTATGCCTTTAATAGAAGCACATCAGGAGTTATAAATGGAGTTATTTAGAAAAAACAATACATTTTGCCAATACATTTTTTTCCCTAACACAGCACCCTCTAATTGCCAAAAGGTGCCATTTTTAGGTTGGGTCCCAAGTGCTATTGTCAAGTTTGGTTTCCTATGTCAAAATCTTGCTGAGATATGAGTTAACTTTCTGTTTGGCAGCTTCGCTGCTCAAATCGACGCTTTCACTGATCAAATCACTAGCTGGGTTCCTTTCTGAGGCTTGGTCTGAAGATTATATGTGCCAGGTTGCAGGGAAATTACATTTTTGAAAATTGCGGGAAAATTTGAAAATAATTCCAAATTGATGTATGGATTAAAGGTTATGCACTTGAGCACATGTCCAAATTCCACCTGTTGTTGGCATTAGAGCATGTGCTCCACTGACATGAAACTTGCTAAAATGTATCTTCGGGCTGTCCTTAGCAACTGTGCAAATTTTCAAAAATGTCCTGCATATGGTTCTAGGGGCTGCCATACACTCCCATGGCAGAAGGAGAAGAAGAAGAATATAACCTAGTATTGATTACTGTTTGTCTGTGAGGTTAAGGGTTTCTGTAAATTGCCCACTAATCAGTCACTGCATGGAAACTTTACCTGGGAATCCTGGCAGACCAGGTGAACCAGGGGTTCCATGTCCAGGAGGACCTGAGAACAAAAAAACAGATATAATACTTAAAGCAACACTGAAGTTTTTGTTTTTTTTAAGTAGTGGGACAGCTTCCTAAAAGCCACAAAACCTTTCAGGCAGAGTCTTGTTGGCACTGCTAGAAGATGCTCATTGGTGTTTGATGCTAATACAGTCAGCAATGCCATGCTGTAAAGATATCATATCCTCCACCCAAGATTACACAATACATATCCTTGATGGCTTGTCTTTATCCACCCTTCATCTAACTGTATTTGGAATTGTCTGATTAACAAAGGATACATCAAATTGTGGTGAAAAGTAACATAATGTTAACTGATCTTTTTATATTGACAGAATTGATATATATTGATTCACCTGGATCTCCTTTTAATCCATCTGGTCCTGGGATTCCGTCACGGCCAGGTTGACCTTTTTCTCCAGGATAACCTGGTCCTCCTGGACGACCGGGTTCACCAGGCCTACCAGCAGGTCCATTGATGCCAGGAGCGCCGGGACCTCCATCCAATCCCTTTGGACCAGGTATACCAGGTGGTCCTATAAACAGATTTAAAAAGATTTTTGCAAATTTCCAGTTAGTGGAAAACTGTTCAACTGTATTAATCAATGTGGTTGTAATAATCAATGTGGCAGTTGTGAGAGGTGGAAGTATGTTGGAAGGTATCAAAGAATAATGCAACAAGCACCTCTCTCACCTGTTTGTCTGTAAGTGTATGCAGAAAAAGAACAGAGTTCTTATCCTTACCAGCAGAACCAGACAGTCATCTACCTATATTGTTGGTTTTTTTGTATTACAATGTCAACATGACTAAGCATCTCACCTTGAAATCCTGGTAGCCCTGGGTCACCCTTAGGTCCTGGGCCACCAGGAAACCCGGGGGAGCCTGGAACACCTGCCTGACCTTTAGGACCGGGGCTTCCTGGAAAGCCGGGGGATCCAGGTTCACCCTAAGAAATGCATTACAGTTTTCTTATATAACAAGCATCACAATGTCATGGATAAAAGCATCTGTGTCAACAAGTACATGGTGAGTCAAAAATATGGGACACATTTTAAATGCTTATATCTTGGATTATAAAAATGTCAGAGTACCAAATATATTTGTTGTATAACTGACATTCAGGAGTTTATGAATAGGCTATATTTATAGGCTAATTTATCTGGACACGACTCTTGTCTGCCTATTAGATATGTCTTTTATATAAGGGTAGATTTGGCAAATTCATAAAAAAAAAACACAACCAACGTTTCAAGCTATAGACCTGAATTAAAAAAATATGAGGATGACATTAAACAGTGTCAACAGACACATTTAAAAGTCAAAATTAGTAAAGTATAGGGAAACTGTCTATGATTAAAATTCATAGCGTGGGCCCTGCACGTTCATTCCAATCGCAGCTCTGCGTGCTCGTTGCGCTTATGAACTCCATCCTACTATTATTCCCCCATAATGGTGTGCACTTTAAAACAAATTGTGTATGCAGTCAAAGATCCATCCAAAGATCCATCATGTGCAAGTGCAAGTTTTGGGGTTTGGTCACAATTATTTGTAGCCTGGTAAACCAGCCCATCGTACTTCATTTCATACAGAGGGTCTGGCTGTGGTTTCACTGACATGGTTGTCTCAGGCAGCATCTTGCCTGACCAATCAGCAAACAATTTCTACCTGGAGGTGTAGAGTCTTCTGACGTTTAAAACGAATGGATCTGCCTTCACCCAATTGCTAATGTCTGGTCGTGACTCCCTCTGTTCGCTGATTGGTCATGTCAATAAAACCACAACTAGACCTTCTGAATGAAATGAAGTGAAGTACGAGGGGCTGGCTTGCCATGCTAAATTATTTGTAGAGAGAAAAAATATGTATGGTCTTTATACCTTGTGTCCTGGACTTCCTGGTGCACCAAAACCTGGTGCTCCAGGCTCTCCCTTAGCACCTGGAAATCCTGGTGATCCAGATGATCCAGGTCTTCCTGGACCTCCTGGTAGACCAGGGGTTCCTTTAATTCCAGAAGGTCCTAAGTGGGGAAACAAAAAGCTTTAATGGAAAATCTATGGTAGTAAAAGGAGGATACAATAAGATTATTTAAATGCAGTAAAGACCAAAAATCATAATATTTACCAGGGAATCCCATTTCACCCATGGCTCCCTTTGCACCTGGGCCACCAGGTCCTCCAGGGCTTCCAGGAAATCCTGCATCTCCTTTGGGCCCTTAATACAGTTTTAAGTAGTAACACATTTAAATTATATCCAGGAAAAGTACAGAAAAGTGTTGCTCTACAAGTGCTGGAGGGACTAATACCTGGAGGTCCTGGAGATCCTGGTCGTCCATCCTGTCCTGGAATTCCAGGGTCTCCTGGAAGGCCAGCAATACCCTTCTGACCTGGGGTACCTGGCACACCTAGGGGCAGTAACAACGGTACACACATTAGGATGTTCAGAAGGATAACCATATCCAACGACTCTTAAGAAACTGCAAATAAAATACAGTGTGGGCCAAAAATACATCTTGTATTATACATCTTGATTATATAAATGATGTACCAAATATAATTTACTGCAAAGCTAACATTCAGGAGTTTACATCAGTTTATTTGTCTGGACATCACTTTGGAAGTATTCTTTGACTACATGGGCAATTTGTTTTAAAGTCTGAGCCATTATCAGGAAATCCTGAAGGGGCACCAGGAGATGCAATTCTTAAGTGCAACAGCGCGCTGCATTTAGATTAGCATGCAGCAGAGCCCACTTCACACATTTTAATCACCACAGCGTTCCTATATTTCACAAATGTTAACTTGAACTGAAATGTTTCTATTGACAATGTTTAATGATTGCCTATAGTTTAACACTTTCGTGTTTTAGTAAAAAAAAATGGTTTTCCAAAACTAGCCCTACATTTTAGACATCTAATTCACATCTAAAGTGGTGTGCAGGGAACCTAAACTACGTATCAAAAACTCTTGAATATCAGCTTTCACTATATTTGCCACTCTGTATCATTTTTATAATCCAAAATATAAGCATTTAAAATATGTGTGGTATTTTTGGCCCATCCTGTATAAACATATTGATATGGGAAGTTTCTTACCTGAAGAACCGGGCTCTCCTTTTGCACCTTTTATAGCAGCAGTAGGAATGACAGGACCAGGAGGACCAGGGATACCTGCATCACCCTTGTCTCCTTTATGACCAGGTCCACCAGGGCTTCCTGGTCTACCGACATAACCATCTTCACCTGAGCACAGGAAAAGATAATACTTATCATTAGCTTTTGATCACTTTATTCCATCAGTAACTGATTAAAATAACTGGCAAGTACCTTTTGGACCGGGGAATCCTGGTGCACCGGGACCACCAGGGCCACCAGGAGGTCCTGGCGGACCCATCACACCCATGTCTCCTTTCTGGCCTATGGAAAAGACATTGACACAAATGACATGAAACAAAGTCAAATGGGAAACTTTGATAAAGACGACAGAAAGAGAGGCCAGATCCTGACTTGCAAAATATACATACCAGGAAGTCCAGGAAGTCCATCTCTGCCAGACCCTCCAGCAGGGCCTGGTGCACCAACAGATCCAGGAGCTCCAGGGAGACCAGGAGCACCTCTGTCTCCGGGCAACCCTGGGATATCTAATCCTGGGCGTCCAGGTACACCTGCTTCACCTTTTCCACCTGGGAATCCTGAAAGAGTATGCAGAATACATTAGAGGGTTTAATTCATGTCACAACAAAGTGGAGTGAATTATGTTTCCAAATGTTTACCCTGCTATAGTTAATGAAGCCATTGTTCATACACTGAAGCACTGTTTCAATTGTGGACTATTTCTTTATCTTTGCGAATTATGTGGTTCTTCTCTATATAGAAATAACTCCATTTATCTATCTTACCTGGGGAACCCATTGGTCCTGGACCTCCAGGAGGGCCTGGTGGCCCTTGTACACCAAAAGCAGGACTGCCAGGAGGACCGCGGGCTCCAGGTGCACCAGGAATTCCAGCATCACCTAAAGGATAAAAGATAACCAAGAGTTACTTATTTTTACAAATATATTTTTCCCAAACTCATTTTTGTTTAATAACAAAAGTAAGTGTAAAGAGGTTTTATTTATACCTTTCTGACCAGGGCCGCCATTTAACCCAGGGCGCCCAGGACCTCCTGGGTTACCCGGAAAACCAGGGTCTCCCTTGACTCCTGGATGTCCTTTTCCACCTGGGAATCCAGGAGGTCCTTGTGGGCCTGGCAAACCATAACCTGGTTCTCCCTGAGTTCAAATACATCAAGACGACACACAGAAAATATTTTTAGTATTTAGTAGTAGGCTGTTAAATCTGACAATTACTTACATTAGATTATTCAGTTAAATCTGTACCTTTGCTCCAGGTCCTCCTGGGCCTCCAGGGAGCCCATCCAAACCAGGTCGTCCTGGAGAACCAGGTGCCCCTGATGATCCAGGAGTTCCAGGAAATCCTGAATAGATAGAGATTGTCTACATTTAGCTGTCCTTTCTGTGTGCCCAATCTATATCGCTGTATTTTGTTTCTATGGATAATCTAATACACTACATTGATTTGAAATGGTTACCTTTAGGTCCAGGAGGTCCAGGTAAGCCAATACCAGGAAGGCCTGGGTCACCCTTTGCACCCGGTAGACCTGGGAAACCTGGCTGCCCTGATGCACCTGATGTTCCTGTAATATAAACAAAACATAAAAACTACGTTAAAACTATACTAATACTTATAAATATATAATGGTGTGTAACAGCATATTTGGATCATTCGCAAACTGTCTGATAAACTACCTGGAGCTCCTGGTAGACCAGGCTCTCCATCTCTTCCTGGTGCTCCTGTTGCACCTTTCTCTGCAATGGTGTGGCCAGGTTCACCTTTTGCCCCTATAGACAGAAGTGGGCATTAACATTATCTCATTGTGTAGGTACATCAATTCTGGGTTAATGTGGTGTCTTGAACACACACATGCATTAAAACCACTCATAGATGTGACTGGAATAATCTCTCTTGTAAAATCAACAGCCTGTATTGTTCTTACCGGGTGCACCAGGACCTCCTGGTCTTCCGGACACTCCCTGGACACCCTTTTCTCCTGGAGGGCCTTGTGGTCCAAATCCTGGTGATCCAGAGGGACCCCTGTCACCAGGACCACCTGGGGTTCCAGGCTCTCCAGGGGGACCGGGTTGGCCCTTCACCTGTAGAGAGCCCTGTAGGTGGAAAAGCCAGACATGTTGACATACTGTATATGCTCTGGAAATAAGTTGCTTAAATGATATTATAGCATCAGAAATGAAAAGGGCTATCAAAATTCAAAAAGGAAAGATAAGAGTTAAAGAGGTAACAAGTAACACTGACTAACACCGAGTCTGTATTAGGCTTTTCTCAAGCCTTGTTCAAAATGAGGTAACAATACCTTTGCCCTTGAATGACATCACACATCCTTGTTCCAGCTTTAACCCTTCAAACTTTTTTACCACTGATATCACTAGACCTTTTCACACCGTGGAAATTAGCATGAATTTCACCCAAAAATTAGCGGGGGGTCTGTACTGTACCTTTCACACTGACCGACATTGGTTCGCGTGTCCAAATGACACGGCAGTCAACCCGCCCCGGACACTACACTTTTTGCTGGGGCGGGTTTGATGTGAACATGCCAACATGGCCACCCGAGTTATGCAGTATGGTATTGTGACATATAGGTTTAAAAGAATATAGATATAAACTGTTTAACGTGAATTCACTATTTGTTTTTAATTTAAATGCTGTATGAACTGCTGGCTCAGCCTTGATCATGCAAATGCGAATTTAGTTGATTTGAATGTGTCTTAATGATAAAGGCTGAGCCAAAAGTCAAAATACATAATTTTAACTTCAAATAATTTTAAATTCAATTAAAAACACTTTCTGTTACCCCAGTAGCCGTAGCATCATTTGAAACCCAGAATTAGTGGGAAACATTCTTTTAGAACCACAAAATAACAACAAGACAATGGACACGGTAAGACAAATGCTATGCTGATTTATTAATCATTTTATGTTCAATAAACAGCGTAATGTTACAGTGCCACTAGGCTACACTTCCTGAACCCGGCTTCAGACAACATGGGGCCAAAACACGCCTCCTTTCACCCTGCTGTCCTGGGGTGAACCCACGATTTTGACCTTGGTTAAACAGTGGGGTTGCAATGTGAAAACGCCTCCTGCTTGCATTTTGTAGTTACAATTTTAACAGCCACTTCATTTAAACATGATCAAATATTGCTACCCCTATAGGTTGCTGATAAGTGAGCACCTCAGAAAGGTAATTTGGCTCATCTTGTTCCAGACTATTATCCAGCGAAAACTGAGCTGAAAGCAAAAGACACGTGGAAATCTATGTCACTAACCCTCTAACCTACACTTACCTGCATTTGTATAGCTGTCCACTTGCACATCTCCTATAATTACTCTAGCTTGATTGTTTTTCCTCAATCGTTAGTCACTTTGGATGAAAGCATTTTCTAAAAGCAATGTAATGTAATATTTGAAGATTGTATACACTAACTTACAGGAAGTCCTTTCGCACCAGGTGCACCAGGGGCTCCGTCACGTCCAGGTCTGCCGTCCGCACCAGGTAATCCAGCAGGGCCTGGAAAACCTGTATCTCCTTTCTCACCTCTTACACCAGCAACAGATATGGCTTCACCAGGATCACCCTTTTCTCCAGGATACCCAGGCGATCCTGGTTGTCCAGCTGTACCCTGCAAAATCCAGATATACATGCCTTAGTGAACAGACACCAACTCTGCGGAAATACACCTCGAATATAGCCTGGCTGTCGCACAAAGCCCGTAGATAAAAGCTGGTCTAGCAAACCTCCCAAAGACAGGAAGTTCTTAGAGGCAGGTTCAACGGGCGTCTTTCAAATACCTCTGTGTACTACTGGACAGAATTACAGCCAATCAAACCACTGATTCTGATGACAAATGCGTAGTGTTCGTTTTTCATTGGTGCCCGATTTTTTGGGAACAGCAAAGGAACAGCCAGCAAAGGAACAGCCGAGAATAGGGGTAGCCAGACTGACTTGCACGCGAAATTCAATGTAGTGTCACAGGCAGTATGGGTGGGCTCAGGCTACTTCTGAGGTACTCCAAGTAGGTGGTTTATTGACTAATCCAAACAGGTTTACTCAAAGTTGTAAACCTCCTAAAGAGTGAATCATATTGTTTCGTTCTCTCAGCAAAACAAAGCCACAATGTTCTCCTTTAGGGGGATTTACCACTTCCTCAGAGTAAACATACCCAGGTAAATAATTAAACCTGCTTTTCTGAAATATAACATAATTAGCAAATACTTCAAACTTGACATGTGTTTTTGTTCCTGATACATTAATATGTGCAGTGAACATGGTTATGAATGTATGGTTGGTAGGACAGCTTTCAATCAAACGTACAGGCGCTCCTGAAAGTCCTGGTCCTCCGGGATACCCTCTGTCACCTTTAGTTCCTGGTAATCCAGGAGCACCTGAACAACACAAACCCAAAATGCTCTAATACAGGTAGGTGAGCTAATTAGTGAAATCCCCTGTGTGAAATGCACAGACAGAAGGAATACATGGCAGTGTTTTTACATTCTAAGGCTTGGATTGACATATCTGGTTATCTGTGCATTCACAAACCAATGGGCTTTATGTTTATAAATAAATAAAAAAGAGCAGAGTCAGGTATGGTGACTGTGACGTACCTGGGATGCCGGGGGTACCTGGTGGGCCTACTGGTCCAGGCAGAGCATTAGTGTTTGAGAAACAGTTGACGCAGGTGTCACCCTTTTCACCTAGGAGAGAAGCCAGGCAATTGTCTCTTACTACTTATTTCTAGTGTATTATAGTAACTGTCTATGGCTACACAAGTGTACCACAGAGTTAAATTCAGAAAACACACATATCATATTTCAGCTGTCAAGGTTTACCTTTTTGCCCAGTCTCTCCTGGGTACCCACGCTCTCCCTGCAGACCAGGTAGACCAGGTAGACTGACACAGTTCTCAGTAGTTGTGGAGGTTCCCGGGGGTCCAGGTGGCCCAGGAGGACCTTGTAAGCCAGGCTGTCCACTTCTGCCAGGTGGTCCGGGTAAAGAAAGTCCAGGTTGTCCCTCCTCACCTTTTGCACCTCTCTCACCAGGGAAGCCGGGTCGACCAGTAGCACCTGGTTCTCCAATACCTTTACCGGGGGAAACATATGAAAAAAATGAAAGAAAGAATGCTGCTAAACGCAACTTATAATAACAACACAACAAATAATTTTACTAAAACAGGTCGGAATAATGCACTCTCAACAGATCTAGGGCTGGTTTCCTAATAACACTGTGTCTTAGTGCATTAAGAGAGACTCTAAAGATATACCTCACCAAAATTGTTTACTTTTGTGAGTGTATTTTCCAAACTGTCTATTTGGATTTTTTTTCTTCTGCTAGGCCAGTCTTCACTATATCTAAAGAGGCTAAATACATATTTCTGACCTCGATTGCTGCATATAGTTTTGAATATGTGTGAGATTTGGCCTGACAGCACATTTGATCATTATAAATGTGAAAAAAGGAACAATATAGTGGCAATGGCAGGCCCTCACACCTCCGGTTCCACAACCCATGACATGTCAAACACATTACCTATTTATGAGATGAGATTTACATTTTTGTTTGTATGATTGTATGTTGTTTGTGTGTGTGTGTGTGTGTGTGTGTGTGCGTGTGATGTGTGCACACAGGACACTGGCCAGTTTACATACACTTAATCTACATTAATCTAGTAAACTAGAACAACTTAGGAACAAAATTGAACAAGTGTGTAAAAATTATTTGTGTAGGAGTGAAAGAGCCTCTGAGGGCATGTAGAGCAGTGCTGCAGGTTCATGTTTAAAACAGATCTGATTTAATTTATCCTGATTTTTTAATTAACTGAAGTATTTATAAGTAATGGAAAAAGAAGCAAGACTGGAGCACTCCGTTTACAGTGTTTTAATGGTGCAGAAACAACACGACTGACATTTCGACGCCACTGCGTCTTCTTCAGAGTCAAACTCTGACTCTGAAGAAGACGCAGTGGCGTCGAAACGTCAGTCGTGTTGTTTCTGCACCATTAAAACACTGTAAACGGAGTGCTCCGGTCTTGCTCCTTTTTCCATAATACTGTACATTGTGTCCTGGACCGTGAGCACCAATCGAGGTGGAAGCGCATCTGACTCCTAGTTACTATTTATAAGTAATGCAAACAAAAGAAATTGGCTAAAATGTCAGTATGCATTGGTATGGCAGAAATATTTTTTCATACAAATTCCACAAAAGTGGGGAAAAGATTCCTCTATTGCCAGTTGGTGGCGCTATGCCAGTTTGGGCATGTGGATATTATCATGAACAGGCATGGACAGGTGTGTCAAAAATATTCAAGTGTCAAAAAAACACATTCTTTCTTTGACTAGCTAGTGGGGCTATGCCAGACAGCCATATTGGGTGTTTGGATTTCACTATAGTCATAGCTTTAAAAACCTGAGAAGTTTCAGGCAAATCTTTCAATGCACTGGGACTTATGTGGTGAGATATTAAAATTTGTCCTCTTGCCATTTCAACGTATTACAACATATCAAAAATACCTTCGCAACTTAACATCAGCATCATCTTGGCATTATATACAGTATGTCAAACCTGACATGAATCTGATAAAGGAGAAGGATGAAGTATGTTAAAACTGATCATGTGTCCAACACATATAACCCAAATTACCTCAATTCCTGTTGGGCGTGGCTAATGCAATGTATTAGTGCATTGGTTAATGCAATTCGGTCATTTTGGTGAGCCCAACACACCTTCCAAATTTGGTGAGGGGAGCTAAAACTGTATGCCGACCACAGGGCTATAAGACACAAGGACTATGGAGTTTCTGGGCCATACCCACAACCAAGCCTTAGTTCCTGGGAGCTGACCACTAGTTCTGATGTGTGGACAAAAGTTTATGATTTTGATTAGGAAGTGCCCCCAAAAGGCAGGGTTTATGAGAAGAAGGAAGAAGAAAAAAAGAAAGAATAATCTTTCAAAAAGCAATAGGGCCGGTCCTGTGCTTGGACCCTAAAAACACCACCATATAGAGATTTTTCTCCACACTAAGTGCACACGCCGTGACACTAACTGTAGAATGTGTATAGGCTAAAAAAATGTAGGATGACGATTAGGATTTTACATCGGGAAAGTGGCCCCTGAAATGTTTTGGCATTTCATTTAATATTGTTCCTTTAATTAGAAGTTACTTGCCTGGTGCACCTGGTTGTCCCGGGGGTCCAGTTAGACCTAAACAATAAATGAACAAAGAAAGAGCTCAAAGTTCAGTGATAAATAAAGAACATTTATGAGTTTATTATATGAATCTTCACTGGTTAAAAAAAGCTTTGGCATGCTGTTATGCATTATGAGATAATAATGTATTGTGCAGTAATTTCCATTCTAGATGTCAATTCTTTATTTTCTTAGCAATAATAAATAAAATTGAAATTGTTTCAAAACACTTAATGCAAATTTATGTTTAATTTATTATATGTGGCAGATTATTTTTTTAAACTATGCACGCAACACTAAAAACACCACATTATATAACAAAAATACTTGGCTAAATTATATCAAAACATCTTAGGAAGCATGTCTTGCATAGGTTAATAATAGTCAGCAACAATTCATCTAATTCACTGCAAAAATAGATGGCTTGTAAATAATCAACTACGTACAAACTAAAGAGATGCTAAGAAGATCCTTAAACGTCTTTATATCTAATATATTCCACCAATGAGGCAATAAAAAAGAGGCTTGACTGAGGACACATGGCACTGGTTAGCCGACACAACAAGTACTCATTGGATGAGGAAAATAGATGGAGTATAAGGCTTTATCATATCATTAAAATTGGATGGAAGCGAACCAGGCAGTCAGAGTCCTGTCAGTCAGTGTGAGACACTTGAATTTAATTCTGGCTGCAACAATGGAGAAAAGCCAAAAGAGGAGTCACATATGTTCTTTTTAGTTGAGCAAAAACCAATGTGCTGTATTCGGAATCATCTACAAAGGTTTCATTGTACATGCTGGGACACCAGCCAAAAGTGCATTACAGTAATTCAGTTTCAAGAACCATAGTCTGTACAAGATGTTGAGCTGAATACTGTGGTATGAATACCACAAAGGTCGGTTCTTCTCAAAACTGTAAAGTGTAAATATAATTGTCATTCAATGAACTTCGGTTGACACACCTTTTGAATCAACCTGTATACTGTGCTTGTTCCCAATTTGTATCTATGGGCTATGCTTCATCTGAAAGCCTAGAATGGTAACCCTCCCAATGGTAGGGATCCCAAGGCACATGCCTAGCCTACATGATGCACACTACGCTCATGCAGACACTTGCGTGGGACGGGAGAATGCAAACCCCTTAAGAAGACATTACCCTTGATTGTTTGGAAGATATCACTTTGATCAGCCAAAAATGCATTACAGTCATCCAGTTTTACAGAACCATTTAGAGATACACAACAAATCTACCTGGTGGCCCTCTGTCTCCTTTCTTCCAGGACTTCCAGGGAATCCACGGTCTCCTTTCTGACCTATTGCACTTGATGTGGGTCCGGACACCACCTAGGAAGTGTGTGGTAGAAGGTGAAAATTACAGCAGTACTATGAATCACCTTACACTGTGACTAACAATGCATTTAGAGTTGGTAACACTACTCCAGTGACACTTCCTATCAAAAAACAAACTTGCAAAAGGACAAGTGTTCCTCTGAAAATGTAATTTGTCACCAAGTCACTTCACTGATCATCGTGTCATTGTCTTATCAACTTAAACAAAGAAAATTGGTGAAACCTGAAACATGCTTATTCATGTCTAATGTCTAATATAAGCAAAAACCTCACAGTAACACATACCTGTCCTGGAGGTCCAGGATATCCACGGTCTCCTTTGTCACCCTGGTTGACAAAATAATAAAAATTGTGGTTAATGACACGATGACAGACAATGAATTTAAAACCAAAATGATACCAAAGATGATACCACAAACTACAGCATCAAAGTTGAGAAACAGGGATGAGGAAAAACTCCCTGTTTGCACTAGATTGTTCAAGTCCAGGAAGAAACCTCAGGCAGAACCACGGCCTCTATTAGAACTATTAACCATGGTTGAGCAAAAAGCAGAATGTCTGAATGTTTTTGTATTTAGACTAAGTTTAAAGCAAAACTATGCAATTTTTCAGCTTTCAAACTATATTTTCAAAATCGTAGTGATGGTACAACAACTCAAAATGGGTTCAATTACACATTTGCCATCACTTGAGAGTGCCTGTATTGTCTACACTGGCACTATGCAACTTCGGGAACCATAAAAACTACAAAAATAGACTGCCTTATGGCATATGTCACATCCCTCCTCCTTCAAAGGATGAGGTAGGTGAACGGAGTTAGAACCATAGACAGTAAAAGTAACAAGAACAAGTAGCTGCCATGGCTAAAGAACCAAGAGAACCAAAGCGGTTAAGTGTATATTCAGAAGATGCAAAGAAAAAAAGTGGGAGAGTGATAGCTAGAGCCTGGACTATTGTGAATATTGGCCCTGTTTCACTTGTTGGAGTGAGGTGAAAGAGGTGGAGGGATACCCCACTGACGTGTGTCTGTGTCTTGGCACTGTTACTGTTGGGCAAGTATACATTTTAGATTGCAATTGTATCATTTTTTTGTCATTTGTGATATTTTAAAACAATGCTTGTATAAAGTGCTGGGGATAAGGATAAGGATAGCCTACTTGCCATTTTTTAAAATAATAAATACAAATAAAAATAAATAATAATAATACAGTTGTTGTAACATTCCCTGTTAGCTTTGTTTACCTCACCAGATATGGTTGAAGACATGGTTGAACACAGACATATAGTTCAACGTGAATCAGTCCTGTCCGCATGGATCAACAAATGCACAAGATACAGATTTCACGACAGTTGCTACAGACAATACAGTTTCTCGACTGTAGGAGGACCCCATGAGCAAATCCTACATAGTGTTCCTTTAATAACTTCACCAAAAATGTGATGAGAGTGAAATTTGCTTACTAGTCTATTCTGTTGTCTTGCCTGTGATGGTGATTGGGTGGCGTAGGTTGTGACTTTAAATCAGATAGTCAAGCTATAACATTCCCACACATCTGAGATACTTCTAAGTTCCCTCAAACATGGGTGCTACTTTTAGGACTAAAATATTTTGGGAATAACTCTCATTTTAGAAAATTAGGAGTCCTAAAATTTCGACTGACATCCCTATTGTCAGTCAGAATTCAGGCCCAGGACTCCAGAATTTCTATGTTCCTGAACACAGCATTTATAGTTGAGTCAACTGCCCCTAGCTGTGTGCTCTGGCTCCATATTCACAAGCAATCTTAAGGCTAAAAGTAGCTCCTAACAGGTGAATACAGGAGAAACTCTTAAAAATAAAGGTCATGTCAGTCGTGCCTTTAGGACTCCTACTATTTTGAAATGAGAGGTATTCAAAAAAATATTTTAGACCTAAAAGTAGCACCTAAGTCTGGCAGAACCTAGAAGTGGCCCAGAGAACATCTATCTCTAGAGCTATTCACAAAAATGCATAAAATGACTGCTGTCATTCCACGCACAATGTTTTGAAGACTTTAAACGATAGAGAATTATTAAAAAGATATCAGATGGATCATAGTGATTGAAGTTGTGGTTAAGTTGGTGAGGCACACAATAATGTCCCCATCCAACCGAAACAACCCAATAACGCCGGAATTAAAGTGTCTTGCAACACTCTCGTATTTGGCTATGGGGAAAATGCAGCTCTGCAATGTGGGACTATCACAGCCATCAGTAAGTCGTTTGATCAATCACACAATCATCACTCTCTCCATAATGCTTTATAGACCCCATATAATCTGGTTTATCCAGTTCACTGAGGACAATCGCCAGCAAGAAGGAATCAAAGACAACTTCATGGAAATCGCAGGTATGCCCAGTGATTGGTGCCACTAATGGGATGGATATTAAAATAATTGCACCCTCTCGATTTACTAGGCTACATTAGACATTAAAAGTGTCACAATAAAGTCCTATTGGATAATGGGCTTACATGGACAAATGACAGGGAAAATGCCGCCTTTAGTCCCTTGACAATTCACGTTTTCCTCACAATCTTATTTTTATTTGGCAAAGGTGTCATTTTTCAGTTTGCACTTAATTCGCTTCATAATTGCATTTCTCTATCCAATATTTTTATAGACGTTGTCATAGGCTTTGTAGGCTATTTCCTTGTTTTCACTGGATGCACCGCGTAGCCTACATGACTTTTCAAACAGGGACTAGTTGATAGGTGCGCATATATAGAAAATTAATTGTCATTCTAAAGAATGCATCACAATGGTAAATTGAAGTCGTGGTATATACAAAGTTAATTCCCACCTCATCAGACAATCAGAATAGAGAGTTCCATTGTTAAGGGAGATGAAGTCATTTAACAGCACCAACTTTCAGCTCTGAGAACATCTTAAGAGCAGTGCACACGTGTTCACATTAGGATCATGGTCAGGTAACAGGAGTGAAAATTAAGAATGTTTGTAAAATCACACATAGATGACACTTGTAAGAGTATGGTCCCTCATTATCTGGAAACACAGCCCACCTTAAGAAAGAGTACTGAATGTTCCACACCAAATTATGGAGGTTGCTAGGCTTTTAAAAGCTTTTTTGTGCAGCAAACAAATTTTTGCAGCCTTCAGTATGTAGATACACTTACTCTTTCGCCATCACGACCAGGCAGTCCGGGAGCCCCAGGATCTCCTTTTCCACCCTGACAGAGTCAGATGAGAACATTTTTATTCTATAATCATGACCCATGGTGACTCAAAGAACAGTTGTGCAGGTCTATAGTGATTGATTACATCAAACATTCATCACAGGTAGTTCAACAATATGTAAAAACTAATATAGTTCAACAAACAAAGTGTATTGTTCACTCACAGGATATCCAGAAGGACCTGGATCTCCATCTTTTCCAGGTTTCCCCTGCAGAGAGAGACAGCTAACTTACTGTTTTGAACATGACAGGGCTTTTTGATGTATGTGAAATGCATGTTCTGCTTTGATATATGATGTGACATATGATGTGTCGCTGTGAACAGATGGGACTTAAATATAGGTGTTTCAATTATTAGAATTAAAGAAAATCCTGACTTTAATGTTTGTGTCATAATTATTAATGGATTGATTCATTCATCCATCCAAATATATATGCTATGTATAACTGAATTTATAAAATGATCTGTTCGTAAAGTTAGAATTTTTCCCACTAGATTTTCCACTAAATCCCACTATATATTTTTTTGTAGCATGGGTCAGTTTTTAAGCCATCAGTGCCAAATAAACAGGATTATCAGAGGGCAGAAGGAGAAGAAGTTATCTGTCATGAGTTACACTGAACTCACCCTTTTACCAGATTCACCAGGTTCTCCTTTGTCTCCTTTTTGTCCCCCAGAGACACCCTAGAAATACACAACATGTGCTGTCTCATTACTGAATGATGATAGAAAAAAAATATTAACGTTCAGAAAAAAGAAGTTTGAAAATCGTAAACAGAACATTTGTCATGCATCGTTATGCATTATCTAAAAGTCACTGAGGAAAGGTATGCTCATACTGGAGGTCCAGGTAGTCCAGTAATTCCAGGAGGGCCAGGTGAACCACGGTCACCCTAAAAGAGGCAAATAAATTAATATGCACATGTACAAAAACATGATGTAATTGTTTATAATTAACATCAGCATATAAGCAGATATAAACCAATGAGCTTCGGTTTCACTGGCTCAAATTAGCAATGACCTAACAAGGCTATGTGTCGCATTAGAAAGAGGAGTTACTGGTAAAAATGAAAATAATAACACTTTTTTTTGTATTGCACCTTACATTTGTGTGATCTGAAAGTAGTATGGAGGCAAGCCTGACATTAGGTTATATTTAATAAAGAGTCTTTTTAATAAACATAAACTGGATATTATAACAGATCACAATGCTGGTTAAAATAATATAATATATAAAATAGTAATATAATTATCCATCGGCAGTGTATGTGCAGGACACGTTTGACATGTAAGTTCTAGCTGTAGAGTATACAAATATACTTTGGTGGACATTACTTTTATCAGTTTATGTCCTCTGTGGCATGTTTGATCTCAGTCCTTCACATATAATGAATGGTCACAATTTCTGGTACATTTAAATTTCCTCTTTTCACCTTATTGATGCTCAGATGACACGTGAATTTTGTTCAAAAGAACAAAAGGGAATTAAAGAATAGACGTGTTTAGCAAAGGTCAAAAAGTAGCATTAGTCCAAAAGGACTTGCCCCTAAATATCTACATAATGAAGTACCCAGAAGTAAGTTTCTTTTTGTACCTTAGTAATTTCAAGCGATCTTCAGTGGTGCAGCAGTTAATTTAGTACTAGTGAGCAAACATATTCTGTAAGTGTACTGTGTATGTTCACTTTTACTGATATACTACTATTGGAATAGCTAATCTAATTCTAATAAATGTATCTCCATAAAAGCTGTGTTTCAAAATTCCACAGTAATGTTTGACATTCTGGGCCCTTATATGGTCAATGCACTCACTACAAAAGAAGGTTAAAGGTACTTCGGAATACTTAAATAACATATGAATGAGTGAAGTTGTGTTGTTAGCAAATATACCCACTGCTGTGGTTTGTCTGTAGGTGTGTTGTCATATGACTCATAAATTTAATCAAAGGTTAATGGGTTCTAAAGGCAATTTTGGTATTGAGTTTGAAGGATTTTTCATTATCGTTACATTGTATTTTTAAGTGATTACTGTGAATAATTACTACATGTAAAGGGTCAGCTGTGGTATATTGTGGGAAAGGAAAACAACAATTTGGTACAGTGCTCTTCACTCAGACCCAATGGAATAGCTAATAGGGGGCAGGGGATAGCCAGGGGGTAGGAAGTGATTTGCTTTCTTAAAGTGTAGACTCTGCTGAAGTTTAAAACGATTGGATCTGCCTTTACCTAATTGCTAACGGTTGGTTGTGGTGTATGCAATTAACCTGGCTATAGGGAGGGAAAGTAATCTCATCGCCCCCTGCTGGCAATGTTCCTACCACTTTGGTGAAGTCAAATGGTTTCAATGGGCCTCAACATGCTGTAATGTATATACTTGGGCCTAAGGCTACTTCGGGTATTTCTTTTTTTTCTGGTTATCAATTTGTGGCAGTGGCTGTGTGCAACAAATTGATCTATGTATTGGAAACGTGTGTGTGTGTGTGTGTGTGTGTGTGTGTGTGTGTGTAGGTTGGCTGTGTTGAGGTGGGGATGGGGCAAACATGTGTGAGACAACAGAATGAGGGGGCATGAGGCGGGATGTTGGAAGGAACGGGGCTGGAGTGTGTGGGACTGGTGGTATTGGAGGTGATGGTGGTGCTGATGATAGGCTGTGAGTGGAGGATTGATGTAAGGCTCGGTGATATGGCAAAAAAAGATCACAGTATAGTTTTCCCAAGTACAGTATTTTTTTCCTGATATTGCCAGTGTGAAAGCATCTGGATTAAAACCTCTGTTTAAACGCCAATGAATGTCACCAATGACATCAGCTTCAGGGGATAACTCCAAGTCATATTCAAAAACACCCTTGCCCCTGGCTACACTTTTGTTCATTCTGCTGTTTTCTAGCTCTTTTCTAATGCACAAATGGCAGTGGCGCAGGAAAGGTAGACAGATTGGCAGTTGTTGAGCACATTTCTGCTGTGTAATCGATGAACTATGCCAAAAACTGATTATTGTGATTGAACCGAATTTTATCACCACCACTAATCACGATCAATTAATCGCCCAGCCCTAGATTAATGCAAGAAACACTGAATGTAATGTTTTTTTTCACCATTAGGCTGCAATGTAGCAAAATGATAGACAACAAAATGCAAGCAAAATATTACTGCTGCTTCATGGTAATGGTATTGCAACTTCCTCTGGTTGCTATGGGAGAACTTAAGCTTTGCAATTTAACCAGTGCTCTTTTTATGCCTACCAATAACATGTGTGGTAGGTGATTTGATCTAACATGGACAACTCTGAATACAGGTGTGAATCCTTTAAAACACGAGAATGGATTTAGATCTAATGGCTTAAACCACATTCAAAGATGGTCTAGGACACACATAGGCATGTTCTTTTAGCTCTGATTAAATGTGTACTGAGAGTCTGTAGAACTACATACAAAACTGATATCCTCTGCATCAAAATAACTGTGTATGTTTTACATACTAATAGTGTCACATAAAAATAATCACTATTCATTTATGAGTCCGTCAAACACGTGGAATGACATCTGAGAAGCATGTGGAGATACATTCTACTGCTAGATACAAAACAGCCTGTATGACCATGAAGGTCTGTTCTGTCAACCCCTACCTTCTCTCCTTGTTGGATTGTGGTGCCCCCTGTACTTTGCAGCTCTCCAACTTGTCCAGGTGGTCCTGGGGGTCCTCTGGGGCCTGGATCACCCTACAGTTATCGAACATTATCACAAACATACAAATTACAACATGTTGATCAGTCATTTTCTTTTGTCTTAGAAAATCCATTTCTATTTCCACTTGTGAATTCGTTCTCCTACCTTATCACCCTTCGGCCCTTGGAAGTTCAATCCCATGTTTCCCTTAGTGGACAGACCACAAACACATAGTTAGGTACTGTATGCAACATTTATATTTCAATCAAATTAAACATTTCTCCTTCTTCTTACCTTTGCTCCAGGTGGACCTGGAGGTCCAGGACGGCCCTAAATAAATAGGTAATAGACCAAAAAAGACATCAGGGGATGGTAATGATTGAGGTGATATAAAACTGAATTGAAAATCTTTGCTTGAGTAAATATTTTATACTGGAAGGTCAATTTTATAGAGTAATCACTAAGTTAATTTAATATGTTTAATGCTCATTGTTTTGTGAACATTACCTCATAACCTCTAGGCCCAGGAGGACCGATAGGCCCAGGCAATCCTGGTGGTCCTGAAATCCCCTAAAAGAATGTGCCAGAAGAAAGTTGTGTTGGAACTCCGAACATTTTAGCTAATGCTGTTCTCAATGCAACTACCTATTTTAGAAATGCCATTACCATACTAAATAAAAAAAAAACTTTTGTTTCAAAAGTATGAACCATCTCTATCCTAAAGATGAAGAAGAGTAATAAAATGTTGTAGGAAATTCTGCTTACTCGAGGGCCGGGTAGGCCAGGATGGCCTGAGTCACCTTTATGTCCATAACGGTCGACTGGAATTACGTCACCAGGTTCTCCCTACAATGGTAATAAAAGAAATGGAATAAAAGAAATAGTCATAGTTAGTTATAATCAAAATGGACCTGATATACTTTTTAATGCTCATATTTGTGATCTACTTAATTCAATTAACATGCTTCAGTGCACAGTCTTTCTCATATTGGACATCTTTATCCAGACTTCAGTCTGAAACACTGTCATTGGTCAGCCTACCCACTTCTGCATACACATGTTTGTTAGAATGCACATAATATGCCTGTGGGTTAACTTGTTACCGCTGCCAAGCAGGTTATGTTGTGGGCAGCGTTTATCAGTCTTCCTGTTCGTTTGTGTTCTTTGTCAGCAAAATAACTCAAAAATTCTAATGGTTCTAAAGTTTTTACAGTATGTCGTATTCTCTGTGCCGCGAGATGATTCTTTTTTTTTTGGTGACAATCGATTCATTGGTTACCTAACAAAAAATTCTGAAAAATGAACATGGAAAATCCCATTGGCGGATAAAAATATATATGGATATATGAGGAGAATTGAACGGCTTGGTGGAGGTCTGCACTCTCTGATTGCTTGTCTAGTTTAAGATGGCAATGCCCTAGCTATAACTGGTAAAAAAAAAAAACCTGTTCGTCTTTGGAAATCACTTAATGTATGATAGCTTTTGTAGCCTGAAGACCTACAAGGTAGGACCGCCAGCCAAAGTTCTTGTTAAACAAATAGCAGTGCCAACTGTTTGTGGCAGACCAGGGATATATATTTTTATTTAAAAAACATTCTGTGCATTCAATGTCTTGAAAATATATCATTTCCTGGAAATGTATACTTTAGCTAATGGTTATTTGAAAAATATTTCAAAGTCTTGTGGTACACAAACATTTAAAACATGTTTGTAGACTTTTATCCATCCCATATCTTAGATGGGTGACCATGTAGCCTCTGTGATTCAGGATGCTATTATTTCTTGTTATGTGAAATAATTTTAACAAGGGCAAATAAATCTCTGAAATCATCAATGGCATTTATTTGCATGCGGCATCACAAGATAAACTTGTTTTCCACATCTGCTGCGATCATTGCCAAATTACCCTAATGTGACAACAAGTGCTACCTTACACTTCTGCAGAACATCTCAACGGTAATTTGAAAACAAAGCTCTACATTCCAATATTGCACTTTTGTAATATTGCTCGAAAATATTCAACAAGGTATAAACTTGAACAACTTCAAATATAATATACAAATTAACTGTAGTGGTGCTTCACCTTTCATTACATCACACTTAGCTGCTTATCCAGAGCAACGTACAGTTACTTAGGTACAGGATTTTAGTTACAGTTCCTGGAGCAATGTGGGGTTAGATGCCTTGGTTAAGGGCACAGGAGAGCACTAGTTGTTTACCCTCCATCTCCAGTCTTCCTACTGGAATGGGAATTAAACCTGCAACCCTCCAATCCCAAGACCAACTCGCTAACCACTAGGCCACAGCTGACCTTACTACAGCCCTGTGAAGTGTGTGGGGGGGATATGCATAAGATTAATTTTCATTAGAATCATCCTGATTTTTGAGTTGCTCTGCCTGAAGTGCGTAACTGGCTTCATTGCACGTAAATGACAGGAGAATGAATGCAGAATGTGCGCAGGCAAAAATGTGCGCAGCAATGTACGTTTTTTCACTTACTGTGTTACTAAAATACATGAAAGATAAGCCTGATTTTGTAAATGCAGTCCACTCAAGTGGACTTTTAAAAATCAAGGCCAAGATTGATTAGACTGATAATCACATACTTTACCATAGGTAAACTGTTCTGTGCCACATATTATGTTTCCAAACAGTAACAGGTAAAACATTTTTAACTCTTGCTTAAAAAGCTGTTATATTTTACTGCTTTTACCTTTTGGCCTGGATATCCAGAAGGGCCCTGTAAAGGTAGTAATAAGTCCAAGTCAGTTTATTTGTTAAACATCCACGTATTGACCAATGCTACAAAAAGAGAGCTGTCTGTTGCACGTATGACTCACTGGTTGGCCCTCTATTCCTGGCAGGCCTGGGCTTCCTGAGAATCCTCTCTCACCCTGTGAATACAAAAGATTCTCATTGATATGATAGCAAAACTATAATTTGGACACAAATGCCCAAGATAGAATAAGAAAACAACTTTCATCTAAGTCATGCACTTTGTAATTCATTTTTCATGGAATAAGTTTGATAAGTTTGCTCTTTTGTAAAACAAATGTGAAATCAATCCATGACCACATATTCACAAACAATCTATGGGTACTATCTATAATTAACTGATTAAAAAGTTATTTTGAACTCTAAATTCTTCAAAGATGATGCTTTCTGTATTTACAGCTAGTTTTAAAAGTGAATGTAATAGACACATTATTATAGTGGCAAATATGGCTAAAATTACTAATACATAAAGCTGTAAATACAGAAGGCACTGCACAACCAATGTTTAAAAAGCTACTGTATAGTTCTTGCTCAATAAAAAGAAAACATATAGCTGCTGTTGTTGTATCTTAACAATTGTTTTTACTTTCACTTTTCAGCTGTTTTCATCAGGGGTGCCAATAATTGTGGAGGCCACTGCAGGTAGTTTTGTTGGGATATGTTCAGCTGTTTAGCTTTCATACCCACTGCTACATATCATACTTCCTTATAGAAATAAATTCACAGATTTACTGGTCAGGGAAAGGCAGAATTGCCATCTGTGCACCTCACAGTCTTTTGGCAACCAAATGTCCCAAGTTACACATCTGTATATTAAACGTTTTTTTTTTTTACCAAAGATGAGTGATCTGCTTAAGAAGCTACAATCCACTTTCACATATATTAGCTGATTCTAACAAGCACAGCTTTCCAGCCAGGTAGAAGACTCAATTACTGAAATAACATGTTTTAGGTGCAGAGCTAGAACCACATGATTTGGAATATGCAGTACTGCATTGTAACTTTTCTCTCTTAGTGATAGTAATTTTTGGTCCAACCCATTTAAAATGCTATACATGTAATGTATTATAAATGTTTGACCAGCTACACAGCTGATAACATAGCTAAAAGAATATATTGATCACGGCAAGTCATCTGTAAGCACCAATCACTATTAAAGTTATTGTTAATATACCTTTGAAATATTAACACCTACCTTTGTTCCATTACAGCCTGGAACACCTCTGGGTCCTGGGGGGCCATCCTGTCCTGGCAGACCCTACAAATGGCAACAACAAGAACAGGATTTGAAATGTCAGTGCAACAGTATGGCAGGTAACTTGAGTAACCTACACCTTACAGAATTATTCAAATGTAATCAGTAGTGCAGTGGAGGGTAAATGCACATAAACATCCTTTACAAGCCTGTTTAAATTACAAAATAGTGTTGCCTATTTCTGCATTTACCTACATACTAGTGTTAGAAATATGCATAGTTTACCCAACGTTATTACTGCTGTGTTCATTGTTTACCCACCTCTCCTTTTACCACTACTTTTACCACCACTAAATGTATCACTAAGTTCACTCAAAAAATCAAATTAAATGAGTTCAATGAATTTACAGCCTTTATGGTTTTCTAAGATTGGTGTGATATTTCCAGTTTGTGTACCATGAAATGACATGATTTACTATGGATGGGAATTTTCTGTTTAAGTGATCTAGACACTCACAGGAATTCCTGGTGTTCCTGGGAACCCTGGTAGTCCTGGAGGGCCCTGAAAACAAAACATCAAATTTAGCACAAAAAATACACAGAAAGATCAAGAACTTTTTTGTATTTCTTACTGTGCGGTCATGATACCTACTCTTATTCCTTTGGGACCACCTGGCCCTGTAGGTCCATCATCTCCCTGTTTGGGGAAAGTTGTAAAAAAATAAATTCTGCATTGTTCCATGCTCCGTCATGTTAACCACAAACTTTTGATTTTACAACAATGTAAAGAAATGTCATCACACAATGATGTCACTTCAACACCTTCTCTAATAAAAAAAAAACAAGCGTTAATAACCACTGAGCCCAATCATCAGTATAAGTTGTGAAACATACTTTCTCTCCACGAGGTCCGATAGGCCCCTCTGGTCCTGGGAACCCGGGCACACCTGGCTGGCCCGTCAGCCCTGGAAGCCCCCTGTCACCCTGGAAGAGAGACCACGAGTTAAGAGTTAAGACTCGTGCACACCGACAACTATGATGATATCGATAACTACAACTACAACTACAGCAACATGGGAGTCCACACTAAACAACAACATTTTAAATGCCAAGATTTTCATCGTTTACTGTATTTACAACTTAGAACAACTAGTACAACTAATATTACATCTTGATGCTGTAAACTCATTATGATGCTACCATATATAGACAGTATATAAACAGTGGCATTCACTTGAAGATTTAGCCAAGGCTTGATATCCTAGGCTGAAGAAGTTTGGCCTATGTGTAGATTTTGGTGGGCCAAAACATAATGCATGTACTGTGTGGGATGGGGATTTTTATATTTGAATTGAAATATGTATTAAAAAACGTAAAATACTAGCAATGTACAATAAAAGTAATCAGGCATGTGAAAGGGCTTAACAGGAGGACCTCTTTGACACGTGCATTAACAGAATTCCCACAGAATGAGCGGAGCTACAGGTAGTCTGACAGAAATATGGCAGGCAGATACCTTTGTGGCAAACCCAATATTGAGTCATCCATTTGGGCACGTTTAGGCTTTGAGCCAATCAAAAGAAGGCTGCCAACAAATTTAGAATGAGCCTATTTTTTTAGGCTTTGTCACAGTGATCATCACCATGCAATGCTATGCTGTGTTATAGGTCTATGGCCTATTTAAAACAAAAATAACAAAGTAAAACAGGCAAACAAATAAAAAAGCAAAAGTAGTCAAAAATATCTTAAAGTATGAATTAATATGTTAGCTGACCATAAAGGTCACAGGCAAATTGTAGCAATGGCAGCGAAGGGCTAAAATAAAGACCCACAGATAATCTATTTGCAAATAAATAGCAAACATTGAAGACAAAAATTACATCCTTAAGACAGCACAACAATGGTAGTTTCTACATGTTTAATTATGGGGGGTATTTTATAGACCTATGGGAGTAAGAGACCATCATTTATGTTCAGTCTCTAAGGCTATGCTAAGCACCTAGCATGAAAATGACTGTCAACATCTTAATACAAGAATTGCCAATCAACATCTTGTCTTTTCAATTTTGGCACCTACATCCTAGGCCCCTGTTTAAAATTTGGGTCTGCATATGTTACCTTTGCCATAGCAGGAATGACATTAGGCTGTATTAGTATTTCGATTACTCCAAGTAGTAGGTGGTTTGGTGACAAAACTAGGTCTGTTAACTGAGTAAGTGGTAAATGTTCTAATAGAAGGGTCTTATGGCTTCATTCTCATAGCAAAACAAAGACATATGCCTCTTTTATTAGAATGTTTACCAACTGCTCTGGGTATGACCATACCCAGTAAGGTGTCTATTTAGGTCTGTCATGGACCATTGTCCTCACTCCCATAAATTATAATGGTGGAGTTATCTGTCATTTGGAGTCCTGTGCGCTATGACTTTAGTAAGAAAATCAACATAATAAATCCATGCATCCCCACCCACCCCCAGTTACAACTTGGGTCTGCATGTGTTACCTTTACCACAGCAGGAATGACACAAGTCTGTTTTGGTATTTTAAGACTAGAACACTAGTAAATATTTACGTGATCTCACCTTTTCTCCTTTCACGCCACTACAGTCACACTTGGATCCAGTGCAGCCATGGCAGGCCTGAGAGAGGAAGAAGGAGAGAAGGAGAAATAAATCGAGGGGTTTGTGTTATAGTGTGAAGCTCTGTGTGGTTGAATCATTTCCAGTTTCTGTTCTACTTTCTGTTAAATAAAAAACCCTAAATAATATGTAATGTAGGCCTAAAGGTAAAGTAAAAGATAAAGGTACTTTAAGTACAACCAATGCTGTAGCATCCAGCTACACAAGTAATCTTTCTTGCCTGATGAGAAATCTGTTTAACTCATAATGCATTGAAGTTTACTTCAGAGTTACTGGAGATTGTGTATTGTAAGGATGCTTTCAAGACATTTATATGTTAACGTTCTTGTAATCCATATGGTAGACCAGGGCTGTTAAGAAGTTGCCCAGGATAGGGGACTCACTTAATTTTGCCTGAATAATAATAATAATAATAATAGTTGTTGTTTTTGTTATTATTATTGTTGTTATTCTTCTTCTTCTTCTTATTATTATTATTATTATGTACACTGTATCTTATACAGTGCCACCTGAGCATGTAGTGCTTTCCACAGCCACTAGATGGTAGTATTCAGATGGATTGATACATATTGGATACATGCCAGGGGTCAATGTTGCATTATAAAAATGACAGAAAAAAGCTGCCAGAGAGGCACAACTGCAAGGTTACTGGCAACTTACAAACAGTAAAAAACTTATACAAAAGGAGAGACCATGTCTGTGATGGTATTGACATTTTGTTTAAAAACAAGACACATAGGTGAAATTATGCACAGCATAAGGATAGTAAGGATAGTGAATTCCTCAAACAGTGACGCTGTTGTTCCGTCATGTCCTGAAAAATATTCTCAAAAAGTCATATGATTCAGTTCTCTTGTTACCAGACTATTATCTACAAGAAGTAAAAACAAAGTGTTTAGTAGAGTCAGGGCAGAGCTACAGTATATACACACTTCACATTATTCACTGCTTCAAAAACATGTATTTTTCCACAGTATAAAGTGGGTTACCTATGCTGATGAATGCTCATTACTTTTACTGAATGTACTGTTGTGCTACATGGATACTTGTAAACTAAAACCTGCAACTCATGAAAAATCAACAAACTGTTAACCGTAGTTTTAGCTTGTTTTTGCCTTTACTGTGTAGTGCAGCATATTCTGAACTCATTTTACTGTCTGTTCTCTCAACTTTCCCCTACCCTTCTATCTCTGTCCTGTGTTCCTTTTGCCAAACTGCTAAAGCACCTTCAGCTACATCCTTTATATGAAATGTACTATACAAGTAAAGATTGTTATCATATTATTATTATTATTATCTCTTTTTATTTTCCCTCTTGCTGTGCTCGGTCAGGCTGAATAGCCTGCTGCCATTTATCATTTCAAATGTAGCAGGTGAACAACATGTCGACAAAGACATGAACAAAGACGGTCGAGGTTGAGAAAGGAGCTGGAATGTTTACTTAACACTGACCATTGTTAATGTTTTATTATACTCTTAATAAAAAAGGAAGCCACAGCATTCTTCACATTATGAAAGAATGTGAGTGAGGGAAAGCAATGCAGACACTGGATACGACTGTTCCAGACATGCATGCAGACATACTGTATACAACTCATTGTAAAAAAGAAAAAGACACTTCTTGAGATTCCAAAATCCTCATAAAAAACTATGAGAGCACAAAGAAGACAACATGTTAAGGGTAATGAGAGTGGTAAACAAAACAGGCAACGAGGCCAGACAGCTTGGCACTTCTCCGTGTCTGTAACTACAGCTGATGTGTTGTCATGGCTGCGACCTCTCTGGTTGACACTTACTAGCACACTTCCGCTTGCTGAGTGCCACGACTGGCCTAAGTGCCATCCAAAAATACCAGAGGTGTCACATTTACACCACCGGGAGACAGAGAGGTCGCTGGTTACTTCACTCTGACACTCAGATGTGCAATATGGCCTGTGCAGTGCTCAGGGTAAATGACTGATTGGATTCTCACTGACATGGTGGATTTCTATCACTGGCTGATGCACAGGCTGATTGATTGATAAAATGATGTCACCTTATTTAATGATATCACGAGCAGAATTCAGTAAACATATAATGTATGACTGAAACTGCAAAATTTAGCAGACATTTCATAACTGTATATCAACATATGTGAATGTACTGCACAAATTATGCTTAACTATTATCAAAAAATAATGTGACGTTTGTGCACGAGAAGAAACTAACTTGGCTAGCTCTCTCTCGTCCTCTCTCTCTCTCTGTCTTTATCTCTCTCTCTCTGTCAGACAGACACACACTGGCATGGTTCACCTAAGAGTCAAAGGTCGAGTAGCTGCCTTGAGCACATGTTTCAAAAGACTGATGCAAATCTATGGTTAAGCCCACTGACAAGTGTGAGATGTGACCTGGGATCAAACTGACAGATCTATTTCCTCTCATGTCTCTGTTTAAAGCTCCACATGCTGCAGGATGCCAGTCTAGTTGAGTCTGTGTTCATTCAGCAGTCACGTTTCACACAGAGAGAGCAGCTAAATAAGATTAGAGAGATGGCAAAAAGACTGAGTTGGCATTTACTGTTCATAGACTGAAACATTTATGACGCAATTTAGAGGATGTAAGGCTCAACATATCACTTAATTGTTTTAAGGAGGGGTTTTAACTGTTGATAAACATAAACCATCGCAAGCAGAGGCAGACATCCCGGGTTCAGAAAGTAACAGTCCTGCCACGTATTTGTTGCAGTCAATTCACTGAACCAGCTGATGCCAATGAGCACACCTCTTCAGGCAGGTAGATGAGCTAATTAGGGAGCTGTGTTAGGAGCACAGGCAGAGGGAATATATGACAGGACTTTACTTTCAGAAGCAGGTTTGTCCAGCCTCTGATTAAGTGCATATATTTAAAAGGAATATTATAAATTAGATGTGCTGTAAACATCTGAAATACTACCAAATACAAGAGACTTAATAATCATTTTTTACATCTTTACAAAAGGTTACATACCTTACCAACAACGCCATGGATGTTGTAATGGCAGTTTAGTTACAGTGTATAAGCATCTAAGTCTCAGTCTTTAGTTTATGTATGATGAAGATGTGCTAACAGCTCATATCACACTGGATCCAACCTGTTCAGCCTACTCAGGAAAGCTGAGAAGTTAATTATGAGGAGTCACTGAAAACAAGTCGAGGCTCTACCCAGTTTTACCATGACATGCTCTATTTTTACAAAAAAATGAGATAATGTAAAATATTATGAAATTATTCAGAGGAATTTCCATGGAATATATGTCCCAGAAAAAAAAATCTTATAGGTTCATACATTTTGCACTTGGTATTTGTGAGTGCTCTCTAGTGGTGCAGGTGGGCAGTGCATTGTCTACAGTCAGTGAACTGGAAAGAGTGAGAGGTCCTATGAAGGTTTGGCTCCCAGGCTGTATGTGTGTACACCGCTGGGCTGCTGATTAGTGTGGCTCCCACACACCCAGACTGAGTCTACAACGCAGCGTCACTGGTGCAGCTAATCGAGTGAGGGAGGGGTCACTGAGCTCAAGATATGTGCCTTCTACCACCAATACACACACACATGCACACACACACACACATGCACACACACACACACACACACACACACACACCACACACACACACACACACACACACACACACACACACACATAAATGCACACACATACACTTTCTTCTGCTCTATCTCTACCTGTTTTTCCATCACATACAACACTGCCTCTGAAATCCATTGTAACAGCATGGGTAACACTGACAAAAAATGTCACATAAAAATGAATTACTATGCATTATTCTTGATGCCTCCTACATTGTCCCCATGTATTCTGCATGCATGGTGTAAAACTGGGCTGTGCTCAGGATGTGGCAGGTGGGCTGTGTTTATGTTTTCGCTGACTCATGTGAGGTTGATCTGACAGAGATAAGAGGACAGGAGAGGAGACAAGCAGAGGAGATGAGAGGACAGGAGATAAGAGGAGAGGAGAGGAGAGGAGAGGAGACGAGAGGAGAGGAGAGGAGAGGAGAGGAGGGATATCTGAATGGAAAACATTTGTGTTGAGGATTAGCCAGGCCAGACAGGAATTCCCCGTGTGTCATTAAAGATAAGAAAATTATACCACACACCTTAAACTGGTAGCTTTTTTCCCAGGTTCAGTCTTATTCAAAATGCTACTAGGTGGTGTGTATAAGGCAAAATGGAGAATTGTAATTGTAGAAAGCCTTCCAGAAGCATTCATCAAGTGTTCACCGAGAGGTGGGTGTGGAAAGCAATAGTGCCAAGTGCACCCCCATGCCCCTAGTGACACTGGGTTAGCGTGGGCCATTTCGTATGTACGCCTACAACAAGTACAAGGTGACCGGTTTTGTCTGAACGGCTCCCAAGACAGTGAAGTGGACTGACTGTGTAAGCTGCCAGGTCATGGTAATGTGCCAACAAGACAGATGGAAAAGTCAGTACACCGACACACATCACACATGCACAGAGAAACACATAAACAAGACACACACACACACACACACAAACACAAAACAAAGACCCCCAACCAGACAAACACACACACATACACACACACACACACACACACACTTGTTTATTTCATGTTAGTGTTTATTTATGTTTAAAGCTTAAAATATATTGCACAGATATTTTGTCATGCCAGTAAAGCTTATTGAACTGAATTTAAAAGTGCATACATCATGCAGAGCTGATTAAAAAAACTTTTTTGAATCTATGAACAAGAAACACAGAGGAACGCAAGTTGTTTGTACAAGACTACTATTTACTATGTAAATTCATTACTATCAAATTCATTGGTATCAATAAAAAAAGTTACAAAAAATGCGTAAGGACAATCATGGCACTATGAATGTTGCCATGTATATTTATTTCCTTCACTAAAGTTATATCTCTTTGACTCAGCTGAAGCAATAAGACAGCACATCTTTGTTTCTCCAACCATGGCTTGGGGCAAGATGTGCAACAGAAGTGTGAGCATGCGTGTGTGGGCGTAAATGCTTATCAGGCAGTTCTTTACTCCTCTCCTCTGTGGGAAGGAAGACCCATCTGGGAAACAAGGTGTTTAAACATTCTGATGTGATTTTCCCGATGTTCTTTGCAGGGACAAGCACAATATCCACAGACCCCAATTCAGTCATGTACGGCAGTTCTTGTGTCTGCGCACAAGTGAAAGCAAAAGAGATTTTACACTCCCCGGGAATGTCAACTCCTAAGATAACCCTTTGCTACGTGGACGTCAGGACCTGTTCCTCCCATGCTACTAACAGCTGGAGAGACCTTGACTGTTAAGGGAAACACTCCCTTCGCATTACTCACTACACACTTTCTCAGAGTACAAAACCAGAAAGGGAATAAACTGCTCCCTCCTTCCTCTCTCCTCAAATCTCATCTGATTACACTGAAGCCAAAGGAGGACTCGCATTTATCAAACCATAACTAGAGACACCAAAACACACACGCATACACACAGATGGCTGGATGAAAGAAAGAGAGAGAGAGAGAGAGAGAGAGAGAGAGAGAGAGAGAACCTCCTTTCTAGTCATTCACTTTAACACATGGTGTTTCAGGGTACAAACCTGCCAGAATTACCTTGCTTTTGTGAATACTGGTATTTCTTGCTGCAATATGAACAGCTGTTCTCTCCCAGTAAAATAGTTTTGATTCAAACACTAATATTTATACGGACTAACACAATCCAAACTGCGTAGCATCCAGACTATCTGTTTACTGTGAGTGAACATACAAATACACTTTTTTTATGTGAATCACGTAGTCCTAGACCAAACAAATTATATGCATGAACTGTGGTAGGTTTACTGAAAGATGCACACATAGTACAAACAAAATATTTATCTCAGACATGGATAAGAAAGCATGCTCAGCTGAAACCCTTGTTTATTTCTTGGGCCTCTAACCATTTTTCATGCTTGTATAAGGATGTACCCTGGAATGCAGTCATCTACATGTCCTGCACTATTTCGTCCACCAGAGGGAGCAGTACTGTCAGCTCAAGTTGCCACAGCATCAGGCTGCCACTTGGTGCTGTCAGTGGTAGGGCAAAAGAGATGCATTCATCCCCGTGTAAGAGAATAATATTTAGGAGATTCTTGGAAGCCAAACTTTTCCGGTTCAAATGTATTTGTTTTCAGTGACTCATCAATAAACAGTAGGGTAAGGTGCACTAACAATATGTCTGTCCAAGTCCATGCACAAACACACCATGTTGAACATAAAATAACACACAGCGCAGGCTTAGTATACCTCTAATCCCGAGCTGTTTCTCATGAAGTTATGCAGCTAAGCTGGGTAGAGTGCCACACACAGCATGGAGCCGTCACAACTTTGACTTTTAGTAAAATCAAACCCAACCTCTGTAAGAGGGCGGGTCTAAAAGTATTTGGGTCATCCATCACCATGACACAAAGACCTGCAATTTCTTCATCAACTGAAAACTTCAAAGACTATTTTAAAATCCCTTCTTTTATAGATGGAAATGATGCCACACACATTTCTACAGGGTCCACAAAAACATTGGCTTTAAACTACTTGTGTGACAGCAGAAGCTATGGACAGTTCAGTGTGAGTGCAGAGACAAAGAACAAACATAGTAACAGACAGAAAAGGTAGAGATATTCAGAGAAAGACAGAAATAGGCAGATTAAGAAACACTGGGAAGAACATGACAGACTGAGCTGACCAGTAGGGTGGAAGGTGAAACATGCATAGAAAGACAATGAAATTCCAAACTCAAGGGAAAAGCTATTGGGTTGAGGAGCAGCTACAATCTTTCTTTAGGATTCTCTTACATTAACCAACAAACACATTCTGTATTATACAAGTCAGAAATATGTTGAAAAATAATTTTAAACACTGCATGAAACAACAATGTATCTTTGTATTCTAGACATCTAAACAAAAAGATAGGGGTTGACTATGGGGTTTAAAGATGCTACTATATGGAAAATTGATTCTTAAAAGGGTTAAAAAAACAAATGTACCATTGAGACATAAGATAGAGGTACCATGCGTCAGATAAAATCCTTCCTCTCATGTCATAAAGTCAGAGAAGCCAAATCAATCCATCCCAGTTGTGAGATGAGAGACAGAGGCCCATGCACAAAGCCATGTAAGAGTTCATACTGGCTTTTTATCTGAGGGATCTGTGTACTGGTGTGCAGTTTGTCCCACGTGAGGTAGAAGATAGGAAAAGCCACAGACATCTAGATCAAGGTCACCCTCTATTCATCCCGCCCACCGTCGTGGCCCCTCTATCTTCCTCTCTCGCTCTCCCGCTCTCCAAATAAAGAATCCAAAACAATAAATGCCCTGTTTCCAGAGCAAAAGGCCTGCCTTGCCTGTGCATGGTTTCTGTGGCTCACTTAGAAAAGATGTAAATTGACAGCATAGTTTCAGAAAGAGAGAGAGGAGAGAGAGGGGGGTGAGTTAGGGGGGGATGGCCTGATATGAGGACAGGCATACTGAATTATGGAGCAGAGACAATTGATCATGAAGGAATGGCTGAGATACAGCTACTTTTAATACTTTCACAACTATATTGAGTATCACCAAACATCTAAACATTTTCAGCTAATTCAACTAATTTCTGAGAATTGCATTTATCTATGGCTTCTCAAAGCAAAAAGAGGACAATTAATAAAGATAATGCAAAAATGTACAACATTTTTTTCTGTCATTTTTTGTACTTGTTACCATTCTCAGATATATCTGAACAGTTCTGCCTGTTTCACTTACACAATATTGTCCTGTTTTTTTACACCTTAGAACCATCACATTCCTATTACCTGTTCCATGTGAACAGAAGACATACAATTTCAGATCCTGGCATAAACTGCAGACAAGGACCACTGCAGATTGCCTTTTTGTAAATATGTAATGGCCGTAGTACCACTTGAGTGACTTGAGTAAGAATAAGATTTAAAAGGTCTTGGTCCAAAAGTAAAACTCAAAAGAAATCCAGTTTACTTCTGAAAAACGACTCACTTCCAACATGTGTCCAGGCAAAACCACAAAGTACCACAACTGCTTGCTAACATCTTCACCTCTATACTAAAAAGAGCCTGCATCGCAACAGGGCCAAAGGCTTTGGACTTGCCAGCATTAGCATGTATGGCACAGGCTAAAATCTCAGACACAGCACAAAGAAGAGTAAAAGAGGGTGTGTGTGTGTGTGTGTGTGTGTGGCTGACTAGCAGGTAATGCAGGTAATAAACTTTTGTCTGCTCTGAGATCAAAAGACCACCCACCCCCCTTCACAGTCCCTGTCTCTCTTCAAGATGGTACAATGTCATGTCATCACCTCTACCATTGGGTTAAAAGACAAGGTCTAAAACAGCTTCTTCTCTTCCTACTTTGGACTAAACTGCTATAGTATTTGCTGGTTCAGGTGATACTGCATGCCTGTTGCATTACTTTCACAGTATTTAGACATGAAAGAAATTGAGCCAACTCAAGGTTAAAAAGGTTACATATTTTGTGGCAGATTAGTATAAAGTGTCCATGTGTTTTGGCCCATAATACTACTGAGTTATTTCCAGAATGAGAGGATCTGTGTTTGAAGGGAGGAGGCTCTAGGAGGCAGCAGTAAGCTGTTTGGAGAAAAATTCAGCACACATCAAAAAATGAAAGATTAAAAACTAAAATATTTATATGTATTTGTCTTCAATGCTGAAAGGAGCAGCCAATTTATTAAAGCCTGGTAGACTGCAATCAAATCAAAATATGGCCTAACCACTACAGGACAAAGCAGTCATTAGTAAGGCCTATACCTGATTATTTTAGTTATATTGCTAATGGAAATTAGTTTGAATAAGTTAATTTTACTGTGTCATTACTATTTAAAGCATCACTAACTAGAAGCACGGGGCATCAACACATCAGGACAGTATGCAGTAATTTTCATGGTAAATAGCAGAGTGTATTGGTAAGAAGAATGGGAAGTGGGTAATTAGCTAACTAAACAAAGGATCACTGACAGAGAGACAATGGTCCTATTAGTCCCTAATGACATGCCCATTTCATTCATACCCTTGTGTGATGTTTGACTCTATTCAACATTCAGTTGGCCTATCTCCCCCAATCTGTCTGTATGTACAGATTGATAATCCCACTTCTGCTTGTGTCTGCCACTGCACTGAACACATAGAGATGTGCTAATATGTGTGTACATTGTGGTTCTAGGAATGTTTTAACCCCAGCCTCATAAACATTTCAAGAAGATGGTGTAACAAAAAGTGACTGGCATCCAAAAAGTGACTGGCTGATATCTATTCTGAGATTTATAGCTCTCCAGGGTGCATGGTGTGTATGTGTGTGGTTATGGGGTCAGCAAGGAGCTTGTTTATAACAGAAATACAAGTGATGATACAAGCCACATAAATGTAAACTGTGTGCAGGTGAACCACAAGAGTCTGGTTTCACTATGCCGAAGTAATGGATAAACAAAAAGAGCAGGGGTGTGAGTGTTATCAGAGATAACCTTGGGAAGAACCACTTCAGTATCCCTTTTCAGAGGCTGAAGTTCCACGGTGGCCTACACCAGAACTGCAATTTTACAAGTTGTACAGGGCCATTCAATGACCATTAAATGGACGGGATGGGGCCTGGTGGGTGAAGGCTAATCCAAATACCTCAATGATATCCATATCAAAAATAATTTATATTTTATGAAAAAAGTCAACTTCACCCCCAGCACCCTCAACCCCACCCCATGTGCACATTCATAGGTTTATCTTTAACAGGGGTGGATGCTGAAGAAAAGCCATTCAGAAACCTGCTTAATTAATATCAGAGTATTTATAACTGGCTTAACAACAATGTTGTTTTTTGGCAAACTAAAAGCTAGTAAAGTTAACAAGTGAATTTCACATTTCACTAACTTAATGCTTGTTGCTTAACATTTATCAAGAAATAACCATGTTCTACGCCCCATAAACATGGCGTGCACGTTAGGGAAACAAGGCTGAGAGTGTTATTAAACAGGAAAAAGCGTCTCTTGACGAGAGCCTTCGGATCTTGGCGAGCTGTTTTGAGAAATGCTTGTTGCTCGGCTGATCCTGAAAAGGTATGTGATGGCTCACCGGCAGCAGGTGAGATAACACTGGAATGCGTTGTGTCCACAGCGGCAGACTGACTGCAGCCGGGCACTTGGCAAATGCAGCCACCCCGCCATCATGGTCTGGATGTCTCTCGCGACATGTTATGGCTATACTCACAGATGTTTGATGCCCTCAGAAAGAGACACACCTGATAAGGGGAAGGAGATGAATGGCAATTGGGGGGAAGTGTGGGGGGGGTGACTGACAGGTAGGTACCCCACCCTAGTGTATGCAACTCAGGGATTAGCGAGACCCATTCCATATATTTATGCATATGCATAGCTTATAGTTTGAATAGACACACACATGTAGACACACAAAGACACAGACACACCCAGACACACAGGACCTTGTATCAGATAACTCTTTCCACGAAAAATGCAAAAAATAACATTATGATATATATACAGTCAAACTTTCTCAATCAAGTAAATTTTTATGTTAAATCACATAAGCATACTGCTGTAATGTGCATTAAATAGGCTGCCTGATGGGAATGGCAAATTACCAAAATAAAATACAAAAAACAATGTATCCTAATTCATCAAACACAGAAGTGCCAAGAAAATTAAAATAACATCCAAAACCAAACAGTCCTCTTTTGAATCTCCAATCTAATCTACAGTACATCTTGTTACCACTAGAGGGACCCCTTCTTGGGGAAAGGGAGTACTGAACTAAGCAGTCCTCAGGTTCTGTTTTGCCAAATCAAATTGTTCAGGACAAGGAAAAGAGCGGTGCTCATAATGTTACGGGCTTACAGCAATGCAGTCTGAATACATGTAATAACAAGTACACAAGAGTTTATATGAGTGACTATTAAAATCCAGCAGTCTTGATAGCAACTCAACTCAGCCACTACAAGTGCTTTTCAAACAGGCACTCTTGATGCCATCATACTCCATTTCCAGAACATATATAGACCACCAAGTTCCAGAATAGAAGGGGAGCTGGGGGTATAAAAAGCACATGGCTGAGGTTTCTAATGAACCGTCATTATCAACTGCTTGCAAAGCCTCAACTGTGGGATGGGAGACAGTGCAAAAAGATGCAAAATAAGCAAGAATGCAATTAAACTACTGAAACTCCACAAAAGAGAAGAGATTTATCTATAACGTATGATTTAAGTGTGATGACTTCAATACATTTTTCATCTTTAAACCACAAATTCTGCAATTTAATAATAATATGTTATTGCCTAGAGAAGCAAGTAAAGAACTTATTAAAATGTTCCTGGGCAGGTACATACTGATTCCTTTTATTTACTAACAGCAACAATGAGATAGAAGACCAATTAACTATCCACTTCCGCTTGCATTGTACTAAATAAGTGTTCTGATTCTCTGAGGCTACACAAGGCACGTTTACGGGTCGGATGCATGTGTTTGCTGCAGATTAATACTGGTGCCAGAACCGACACAATGCTGTGATGTCTCCCGTTCTGTGAGTATTTCCCTTCTTAATGAATAATCCACATAATAAATGCCTACAAGTTGCTGACTTGCCTTATGCGTCCTCAGTCAACCACTGACCACTGAGAAGAATGCAAACATAGCATTAATACAGATACCCATCACAATCCTGAGACGAGAGACAAAACATCAATCTGAAGAATTCTGTGAAAGAGACACATTATACATGCACGTCTGGAGAGGAAAAAAGGCATGGTTTTGGTTATGTTTTTTAAAGTCTGATGAAATATAGTATCTATTCATCTGGCTCTCATGCTGTCTTCATTTGTCTCAGTCACTCTCGCTTTTTGACACTGAGGATGCCAGGTGTGAGGCAATGTGTATGATACGGTGTCTGTTTGTCAATGGTGTTCATGTTTTCATTCATAGAAGTATGTTTTATGATCTCCACACACTCAAACACATTTATACATTTTGCATGAGTGGTTCAACTGAAATTGGAGATTAAGAGTTATACTAGGCCTAGTCCTTAACATATTTATCTATGTAACTTCATATGGCTTTTTTATTGATATTTCCCATAGCTATAGATTTGCCAGACAAGCTAGCATCTAATAATTAAAAACCTATTAAGGACCTCCATCAGTAATAGCCAACAACTGCCTTAGGCGGCAGTATCTGGTGAAAACGTTTATTTTACACAGGTATCCACGTGTGTTCATCATACATATGCCATATTCTTACTTTTTTGACTAGCATTTATTTTGCCGCTTCTGCCTTCGAATGATGTAGGCTATGCCATTGCTGTCCTCTGAGGCATATCTATGCGATTGATCATTTATTATGTACACCTTATGTGTAACTTCTAAACTGGTGTTGCTACAAAAAGATGTTAATTTGTCTTATTGAATGACTCCGATAACCACCTTAAAAAAGAAAGGTAAACATGGAGTGGTATAGTCTATACTAATGTTGGTCCTCAATGCACCTTACATGGTGTCCTGTGGTCTAAAATAATAGCAAGGTTAAAAAGTTAGGAAGCAAGGTTTAGGCACAAATGGCCGCAACAAAATTCTGAGTAAAGTCGACATGTTACTACAAGTTGTCCGAGTTCACTCTTTGAAAAAATGTGATGCGCGCCGGGCTTTGACCAGCTAGCGCACATACTTACAAATGCATGTAAACCTGTTAAACACATTTCATCTTAAAAATGTGTTTCTGTGTTTAGCATACGCGCTTTCTAGTCTTTTTCCTAAACAAAACATTTCATTTCAGGTAGGATATTAAGTCATTGAACAACCTGCTGACTACGTTGTACCCCTAAAAGCGTTTGTAGGCTGCATTATTTCTAAACTTAAACCTCAAAACATATATATACTGGCTTGTCGTCTACGAGCAGAACACCTTGATGAACCGTTTGTAAAAAGCATAATCGCAACGACACATAAGACCATAAGTTTGTTGTACTCACCGCTGATTCTGAATCCTCAACCAGTAAGCAGGTTATGAACAGCAGACCTACAGCGAGGTTTTGCAGATTCTTAAAGTTTCTACTCATTTTCACTGAAGAATCCGCCTGCTTAACATTGATAAGTATACCTATGAACACATGGATAACTTGTCATATTCTTCAACGAGATTAGGAATGTTTTTGTTTTCTTAATGTAGCCTTATAGACGGATAGTCCAAGCCGTCCAACGCTGGGACCGCTCACTTCTGCAACCTTAACTAACTTTTTCTGTCTCGATTTAACCTGCTGCCTGAACTAGGCTACTTTGTATTCATCCGCCACTGAGTGGGATAGTCCCACAAATGCACTGCCTCATGCTTTCTTTCCAATGGCGTTTGCTTTGACCGCTCTGCAATTTAAGTTCACATTTTATTTTGTACATCAATAAATTATTATATTTTAAAGTTATTTAAGGTATTTACGTGTTTGCCTTTTCTCTTAAATTACTGCTGCAAGGCGCTATTTAGGTCTAGCCTGTTTAAACACTGTTAAACACACACTGGTGACACTTAACGACCTACCTTACAAGATCTTCTCTATCTAAAATAAAAAAGACAACTACTAAGCCTATATATTAGCTGACATGAAGTAGGCTTTAATATTTTGCAATTACATTTGTGTACTTTTTATGCATGCAGCAGATTGTTGCATATGGTATGGTAATCTTTAAGAGAGATCTGCTATTATTGCCATAGAGATTATTATTTACTGCTATCATTATGATTATATTGTCATTGTTGTAGTTGTGACTGCTGCTTTGAAAATGCTTCATATTACTGAGATTTAGTGAGAAAGTGAGATTTAGCCTGATAAAGCCAAAATTAACCTAGCCTGCACAAAATAGTTTGAAAGTAGTGTGCTGACATATGGTTTACTGTTCTTTGGCTACTGCGCAAAACCCTTATACTATTTACACTTGAATTGAGAAATGATAAGGAATTACATGACTTGCGATTGATGCATTTCAAGTCGTGTAGTCTTCCTTTTTGTAGTGGAGGTATAATACTCGTGAGATTGACATGCGTTAGTCCCACCCCCTGTCCTCTCAAGCACTGCAAACTTGTTGCGGTGCGTGGAATTGAGTCGGGCAGGGAGAGAAAGATTTGCACTGAAGTTTCGTGAGTTCAACTGTTTCTTGTTCATTATGGCGTGAATTTGCCTATATTAGAAATACCCTAGATAGTTTATTAGAGAGCTAACTTTCAGTAACTTGACAATCTGTGTTGTTTGTGTGTTTTTTCTCCTTGTCTCGTGTATGTTCTTGTTTTACGTTGGTGTCGAAGTGGATGAACCGCTTTTTGAATTCTTCAATGAGTGAAGTTGAGGTACCTTGCAGAGTCTTGTCCTGAAGACTGGGAAAACCAACAGATAGCCTAAACCTACCTGTTTCCCTCCACGTCGTGGGGAAAATGAAGTCCTGGTACGTCTAAAATGGCACAACACACGTCCTAAATCTATTGCTGGCTTCTGATGCATTGCGTTAATATCTCGCTCGTAGTGTCGCTTGTGCCGACTTAGATACTTGAAAAATAAGTGGACGCTAATGGAGTTGTTTGTTTTATTTGCAGGATATGTGTGCTCGCGCTAGTCTTGGCAGTGAAGTCCATACACGCGGTAAGTGCGATATGTTTGCTGATATAAACTGTAGAACACAAATTGTTAAGTAGTGATTAGCTCTTCTGTTTGCTTTGGGCACCCTATCTTCAACTTTGTAAATGAAGAGAAAACTAGCGTTAAATGTTTAATTCTGTTACATATTCATGCTGGTAACCAAATTCGCAGAAGGTTAATAGGTTGGGGCACGGTAGGCTACTTGTCATAACTTTTAATTAATGTCAGTGGAAAGTTTCAGGCAAATCCATGACCGGTTAAAATGCACAGGTGGAGTCTTTTTCTTTAGCGCGGTGGGGAAACGGCAATGTAGGCTATATTTTTTAAACAGGCAATATGTGGGTTTTTATCAATAATAGTGTTTTGTTCACTCTTGTAGACCCTTTTTAGTAGATGTATTACCGCCACAGAATGGCCATGTCGTAGGGTTAAAGTAGTCTAATTCCAAATAGCTCAAGCATTTTAGCCAGTGCCCTGTGTTTGTTCTCAGGTAATGACTGTTTCTTAATTTAGACAGGCCTCACGTATTGTACAGAGTTGAACGCACTCTTTAACACATGTTTAGAGGAGTAACATTTGCATATTTGATTGGCTTTCAGTATTTGGTTGTACCACAGTTTATAACACCTTTCTAATGTAACGGCAGATTGACTCATTTACAAGATATGCAGTGTGTGTGTGTGTGTGCGTGCATGCATGTGTTTGTGTGTGCGCATGCACGTGTGTGTACGTGTGTGTAAATCTGCGTGTATGTGTTTACATGTGCATGTGTGTGGTTGGGTGGGGGATGGTACTGGACATTAATGCACTCTCAGTTAGTTTACTAAAATTGAAACATAGAGTTTCTTTCCCATATAGTGTTTACTTTATTTTAGGTGTGGGATGACACACATGACAGTTCAGCCATGTATCACATTGCCAGCTACTTGTGATACATTATTAACACATTGGCACCAAATACTAATAGGCCTACTTTTAAACAGGCAGACACTCAAACTGTGTTTCATTGCCAATCTGATTTAGTCATTATGTTATGACTTCATTTTAAATACATATTAAATCAATGACGGTAAACTTGTGGTGCAGAAAAAAACTCACAGAGAGAAAATGGCAGACAGACCAAAAACGTTATATCTTTTGTTGTACATCAAACAAACACATAACTCACACCTTTTGACTTTTATATCCCTTTCTCCTTCAGTTTACCACATTGCAATGTGTCAAAGATGAGTTTCTTGCAATGTATTCATTATCTCATAATCACCATAGTGTGATATATTTTAAGCAATATTTTGAAACATCATAGAGTTGAATTATATTCAGCAACTTGAGTTATACACAGTAATGTGATTTCCATCAAAACTTCAAAGTTATCAAAGTTAGCCAGAAAGAAAAGCAAACATAAGACTGTGGCGTAACTGTGATAAACAACTACATTTCTTGAAATGTCTACATTGTCAGTAGTGTTACTCTGGTTGGTTATAATTACGTAGGTTGCTTAGTGTTTGGAAGAATGAATGGGTGTATCTAGGAATGGCAGCCATGCCAAGGGACACATGAGGAGCAATACCTGATATTAGTCAACATCCTGTAGCTATATTACTGTCTTATGATCTAGGTTTCACTGTGATATTTTTTACAATAGTATTAATAGCCCTCTAGACCTTTGTAATAACAATTTGCAACAGATGAGGGAGCAACTTGTGTATTTGAGTGGAGTGCAGCTGTTTCTCCACTCTCTACTCCCTCCAGGAGTAGTACTGAAAAGACACACACATTAGTCAGGCAAGCCACAACTGTATACATCCACTGTAATATGTTCTACACAAGACATATGGATTTATATTTTGCATTAAGATTTTATGGTATAATGCTTATTGTATTCCTGATAAGCAAGTTCAGAATAAGTGGAGTATAATAGGTCTTATGTAGCAATATCACTTTGCAATGTTTAACCCTCTAGGCTATCATTTCTTGCTTCCTCATACTATGTACCCAGCCTGTTGAAAGCATGCTGTCTTAAACAGGCACTCCATATATGACAGGTTTAACATACATTTTAAAAGATGTCCTTAGCTATGCCTGCTTAAAGCCAGCTGTGTATCTAGTGTCACTCTGAAGTATTCTCTGTAAAAAGCCAAAATTGAATATGTTTTCACCTGTCATGTTGTCAAAAGGGAGAACGGTATATACATCCAATGAGCCCCCTGATGTTTGCAAGGATGATGAACAGATGTTAATGAAAACTGTTAACTTGGATGTGGATGTCAGTAGACAGATATAGAGGCACAGCATAGACATAAATACATACATTTGTAGTATGGAATGAGTCAGTCTCATTTTGCCATGCTGATCTCTGTTCTGGACAGTTTCCAGATGACAGGCCTGCTCTGAGATGAACCACTTAATCACATTAAGGTTAGATAAAACTAAAAATTGGCTTTTCACTAATTATGCTACTAATGATTTTAAGCACACATGCATTTTAAGCACATGCGTTTTATATTCTTGATTGTTTCCTGACATTCGATAAGTATCAGTTTTATATACAACTTTGCCCACCTAGACTAATAGCAAACAAGTACTGATGTTTGCTTGCAGTGAATCACAGAATCTATCTGATGTACCCTGTGTGTACAGCTATATATTAAAAAATGTTAGTGTATTTCATTCTTGCACTTACAGTACACACAACTAAAATGCACCCTCTCTACTTAGACACATGTGTTTGTATGTACACTCACTGGCCACTTCATTAGATGCACCTGTTCAATTGCTTGTTCAATGCATTTAGACATGTAGAGGTTGTCAAGACCACTTGCTGAAGTTCAAACTGAGGAATGGGCAAGAAAGGGGATTTAAGTGATTTTGAATGTGGTATGGTTGTTGGTTCCAGAGGCTGGTCTGAGTATTTTAGAAACTGCTGATCTACTGGGATTTTCATGCAAAACCATCTATAGGGTTTACAGAGAATGGTCTGAAGAAGAGAAAAAATCCAGTGAGTGCAGTTGTGTGGACAAAAAAACCTTGTTGATGTGAGAGGTCAGAGGAAAATGGGCAGACTGGTTTGAGGTGATAGAAAGGCAACAGTAATTCAAATAACCATTTGGTACAACCAAGGAATGCAGAATACCATATCTGAATGCACAACACATCGAACCTTGAAGAAGTTCTGAAGGCAAAAGGGGGTCCAACTTTTTACTAGCAAGGTGTACCTAATAAAGTGGCCAGTGAGTGTATGTGCGTTAGTATGTGCGTTAGTAAAGTATAGGCAATTATAGTGCAACACAAAAAAGGCACATATCAGACAAGCACTCCATTAACCAATGGTAACAAATAGGCCGCTGTCTGAGTCATGGCCCTGTCCATGCCTTGCTAGACACTAGTTCAACACAGCGTCCAGTATGACCCCAGAGGGGGAGTTGTTTTCCCCTTCATTTTATTGTTCGCAGCGTTGTCTTATCTGTGAAATACTGCTCCCCCCCAACCGTGCTCCCTTGGCATTCCTTCGCTGCTTGGCAGGACATGTTGGGAGTTTCTACCTTGCTGCAGGTGTCACTTTCTGGAACATTCCTTCAGTTAAAGTGAGGCAACTAATGGGTGTTTGATTTGTGGCCCTCCCTTTCCCTGCCTGAATCTGCATAGCTCCAGGCAGTGGAATCCAATAACTAGACGCCTCTTGCTGTTGAGGAGAGTTACTGCAGGCGTAACTCAAAGACTTCGGCTGAAAGTAGTTCCAGTCAGATTCAACCACTGCGGTCCAGAAAGGATTTACCTAGGTATTGTTTAGTGGAGTCATTAAAAAAACAAAAACAAATACAGTTGAAGGTAACAGTATGCTGCAGATGAACTAGAAAAGTGCCAATGTTTCGGCCTGGAGTTCTGTGAAAATACCATTCATGTGAAAATACCATTTTGGGAAAAAAGAAGATATTTTTTAAATAATTGGGCTTACCACACTATACTTGTAACAAAATTGTGGAATGCCCTACATATTTTTGATATCTGATTTTAAGTGAATACCAGTCATTTTTGATGATGCTAAGAAAAAAAAAAGATTTTTGCGCTTACTATAACTAACTGTCTTAAGCATATGTAGCCTAGAACACAAAAAGACACTGTAATATTAATCTTTGCCACTCTACAAGAGGGATCATTTAGTTATGTGCCGTTTATATTAGATTGCGACATTGGTTATTGGGATTTGGTTTGATGCTACTTCATTGTAATTACATGTTTGGTCTGTCCTTTGTAAAACAAATGCTTCATTAGCTTGTTCTTTTTCCTTTCGCAAGTCTTGCTCCTGTCATTTTATCCTCAGGAGAACCTACACTCTCTCGAATCACAGTCTCCTGATAAACTCCAACATGCTTAAACCTATCCTGCAACGACTGTTATTTGTTTCCTACCATGAAACAGTGCCAAGTGGATTTGAGCTTGAGGGAAAGAAACGCAGATGATGGAAGACATTAATTAGAGGTAAACAACTGTCATGCCAGATCATAGCTTTAGTGGTTTTAGGGAAGCTTCAGCTCATCTGCCATACATAATGGCATGGACCACTCCTCATCTTAAAAAAAGAAAAAAAAAACCTTAAGGGTGTACTGTAACACTGATGTAAAGGGAATTTTGGAAGGTGAAAGTTCAAAAGAATATTGTTAGAGAATCTTACATCTTTTTTACTTTACTTTTTTTTAACTCTTTTTTGATTGGTTGATGAGGTGGGACTTAACTTTGTGTAACTTGCTACCTTTGAAGTAAATCTCAAAGTTTTGAATCACTATTCCATATCAATAATGGTAACCAGACAACTCTAATAGCCAAATGAAGGGTGAAATGACTATTCCACGCTCTACTTTTTCTTAACGGCTGCTATAAAGTAGCAAATCAACTATTTATTTTGGTAGTTTATGCATATAAAAGTATATCATAAATACAGGTATAACAGCCTTTGAGGTGACCAGTTCCGTGGAAAATATGACTTGGTGGAGGTAATGGAGGTGGAGTTGTTCGCTTTAACCTCGCCATTATTTCCATGGAACTGGTCACCTCGTCAGCTGTTATCCCTTACATATGATTTCTTAGTTTTTTTGGGGTTAGGGCATCTGCCTTACCTGTCTTTTGTACAAATGCTAAGTTGCATAATTTAAAATCGTTGGAAGTTGGGGTCTGTGGACACTTGCTGGTGGTTGATTGGACTTTAAGTACTTCAACCAGTGTTCTGTGGTTTGGATTTTTCCAGTAGCCATCTCATGATGCTCGAGTCACACTTGGAGTCCCTATCGCAAGCTCCTAATTTTATGTTCCTGTAGACATTTTGCTGTGAACAGCACTCTTTCTCCCATTTCATCCTTCTCGCTGTCTAAATCTTTTAGTCTCCATGTGACCAATACAAGTTTTAGAGGACTGTTTTGTATAATTTTTCATCATTTTGTTAAAATGATAAGATAACTATGTATCTCTGGAAAGGGGCCTACATTATTCTCTCCATCCAATCACACTTGTTACAAGGTTGAAAGCAAGGTGTTTGGGTTGAAAAGTATTTTTTTTGCTGTAACAGTAGATCTTGCTCCCTTGTTGTGCAAGGCTGTCATATAGTCCAGCACCAAGGTTTGGAGAAGTCTGTATGGTAGAGGTAAACTTCAGGTCATAGGCCAATCAACACAGAAGGGCTGCAGGAATGAATAGGAGACAGGGGCTTAACATTCTTTCCCTTTTGTGGGTTTATTTATCACACTTTGTCTTCTTTGGAGGCGAAGGTATATGGAAAGACATGGTGTAAAGAGAAGTGGTGAAAATAGTGGTGTTTATGTGCAGAGGAGAAAGAGAGGGGTGCTGACATTTAAGAAAGGGCAAAAATGTGATCAGAAAGCAGGGGGTGGAGGCGAATAACATGACAAGACACTGAGAAGAAAAAATTTGAGAGGTAGAGCGGAAGGGTTTCAGAGGGTCTTGCTTCAGGCAAAGTGGGCCCCAGCGGCTGGGATAATGCACAACAGATCCCTCCTTTTGTCTGTTGTGGCACGCCTGGTCTTCTGACCTTCCCTATCACCTGTCCCTCAAGTTGTTAGCATATTAACCCTTCCATGGAGTGGTGCTCTGCTCTTCTCCATGTAATATCTTTTGAACTCACTAAGGGGTCTATTCCCCCATGCGCTTAAGTAAAAAAAACCGCATGTAGCTGTGCATTTATATGCCTGCGCATATTTTACTGCTGACTTAAGCCTACCATTTACGCGCGATTAAGCCAGTTACGCACTTCAGGTGGAGCAACTAAAATGGTGCGTCTAAAAGAACGTTGAGCATCTAAAAGTGTTCAAGTTAATGTTTCATATTGCATCCAGTCACTGGTTTGTATCAAGCTTGTGTTGATAAGCTAAATTATTAGGAGGAAGTAAAAAACTACGCCCAAATACCTGCTGCTTTCAGATGCCTGTCATTAGCCACTCGGGTAGGGTTCTTTAATGTAACAAGAAATAATAGGCGCTATATGCTCACCATCATAAGTTACAGAGTAGATAAAAATAAGTTCACAGTTTACAGCAGACCTTTCACTGCAACTAGTTTCAGTTGTTGCTTCGCCTCCTTTTTCAAAATCAAAGCCTGGTTTGTGCATTCCAGTGATTACATTGATTTTGCCACTGTTAACACGGAGGTACACATTCCATGTTTTAGGATTAACCACATCAAACGAGGGCATGATTAAGTTTCCCCGGTGTTTTAAATAAATGCCACCTCTTTTGAGAGTCCATCAAGTCAAGCGTTGGGGGCGTGTTGGAAGAGTGCAGGGCAGAATACGCGTGAGTGAAAAGCCCGTAACACGAAGTGCGTTAAAAAAAGACGGGAGATGGGAGAATAGGCCCCTAAATTTCTAAATTTACTTGTGCCGAAATAACTGATATGTCAAGTTGTATTTTGCCAGCTATTCATATTAAAATACATTTTGTTGTGTTCCTGTGATAATAACGGTGTTTAGTAGGTGTTCATATTCCCATAAATTGTATGATTTAAAGGGTGCTACACTGTTTCCAAACCCCACTCGTGAAAGTGTTTGGTATAATAATAGTTGTTTTACACTGACAGCCCTCAGCTAAAGGAGATCTTTACCACATTTCAACCAATGTCATGTTTGAACCCAACCCTACCGTTAGAGGTGTTTGCATATTGTCAGTAGTCAAAGATGGAAAAAAGTTAAACTGGTGGAAATTTTACAGCAGAGAAAAGACTGGCTTTGCAGCTACATCAAAGCTATTGAGGGTGATTTTAGCAATACAGTACCACATTTTTTCCTAGTCATTCACTAAATCAGCAGACTCTAATTAGCACACATCTTCAGCCAGATGTGAAGAGTTAAGCTGTGAAATCACCTGTATTAGGTAGAACCAGGTGGTTTGGAGTATGTGATATGTGATGTGAGTGTAGCTTCTGAATCCCGTTTGCCAATAACTGATCTAGAATATTAGACCTTTTTAGGTCTGATATTTGAACTTTGACCTGCTTTGATATTTAAAGAGACTGTGTAATATAGTGATGTGGGGCAACCTGGCATCAAAAGCTACAGTCCCGTACCATATTTTTTTTCCTGCCATTTACTTAATCAGCTGATTCTAATTAGACAGCTCTTTGACCAGTTCCTCTAGCACAGGTAGAGCCAGGTGGTTTACAATAGTTGATACAGAATTGTAGCTTCTGAATCCCTGTACATTTGGCAGCAAAGCCTCATTGCATCACTTTGTTGAGAAGGACTTTTATGAACCTCCTGTCTGGTGGGCCAACTGTCATGGCCCATGCTCAAACACAGTAAAGGTTGGCCAAAGGGAGCAGATTGCAAGTCTGCACAGGTGTATTTGTGCCTTCAGGTGTGTGTGTGTCTGTGCGTGTGTGTGTGTATGTGTGTGTGTTCGTAGCATTTATATGAGCATGTAAGCACATGAATGTAATGTGCATACATTCAGTTTGCCCCCATCATGTCAGAGGGGCAGTGCAGTGATAAATGAGAGGATGGCATGGGAATGTGAAGGCTAAAATGTTACTTAAAGATTCTTTGGTGGTTGACAGGATGAGCAAGCATAGCTCCTGGCTTAGTCGCACTGGAATGCTCAGAGAAAGCTGCTGTTGACTTTCTCCCTTGCAATTCCTAAAGGAACAAGTGCTGGTGACCTCTTGTCATAGAAAGTCTGCTTTTTTTAACCTCCTGCTGTGGCATGACAGGGCGTGCAGTGGTTGTTAATGTAAGTTAGGGTGTTTAGATGAAGAAACATGTCAGACAGAAACAACTAGTGTCCCATCTGGGTATATTGTTTGTACTCCATGTTTTACTTTTACACTAAGGGGTTGATTGGTCGATTCGCAGGAGTCAGAGGTGGAGATCCTATCTTCAGAAAGTAAAATCCCTATCACATATTTGATCCAAACATTTTTTGAACCAGCTAATCCTAATGAGCACAGAGATCATCAGGCAGGTAGATTAGCTAATTAATGAAATCATCTTTGTTAAGTGCACAGACAGAAGGAATACATGACGGTTTTTATTTTCATCCTGAAGTTGGGATCTCCACCTCTGGTACCAATATGGGTTTTCCAGTTTACAACTGGAAAGCCAACACGATTAGTTGCATTTAGTCTGCATTTCCACAGAAAATGCTTAAAGTGTGCTAGGACCATTTTCAACTTAATTCAGTGGTTTTGTATGTTTAACCCTCCTGTTGTCTTCGGGTCAATCTGACACAATTTTACAATTACACCTTGGCTAATAACTACAAAACGATAGGTACACAAACACTCTTCTTTTCCCCCCATGTTGGATTACAGACAGTAAAACATACCTCAAAATGAGTCTGGCAGTCACATAATGGCAAATGTTGTTTTCTTGACTAGGCTTAGCTTAGACAGTTACTTTTGTGTCTTTTCACCACCTCTTTTCACCACTTTCGTATTGCTTGATTTTCTGTGGCTGCATTGTATGTTGAATTCCATTTTTACTTTTACACTATGTTATATTATCTCATATTGGGCTGAGTGCTGACATGTCCTAAAATGTCTTTAAGCCAAATCAGTCAGTTCAGTGATATAATGACATTGATTTGTATCCACTTTTTCCAACTGGCCTTGTTCAATTGTAACCTTTAGGCACAGACAGAATTTGGCACAAGTTCTTGGATTATGCTCTGGATATTTTCTTGATGCATAATTAAAATTGCAAGCAGTAACCAGTGTTACATTTTGCATCCACATGTTTCCAGAGGCTACAATAAATGATAAAGTTATAGGAGTATAAAATAAGGACGTGATATTTTTATTTTCAAAGTTGTATGGCATTTCTTCATCTCTCTATCTCTCTCTGTCTTTTCTTCAGAGCATTACTGTATGTCTCTAATGGTGTGTTAATTTTTCAGTGCATTTATATATAAAAAAATGTTTTGCATACATAGAGCTTTATCATGTCTCCCCACCATACTACAGAGCCTTTGTCATATGCCATGCATTATGCGTAGACGATGAAATGATACTGAAAGAATCCTGAAGGTATGCAGAAGAGCAGAACATGGCTTCGAGCTCATTCCTGTTGAAATGCAAAAGAAAGGTGTTGTTCACTTTCCCTCTCTGTCACAAAGCCTGCAGGCTCTTATTAGCCCCCTTGACTCTCTCCTATTTGTGACACAGACAGGTCTGAGCTCAGCCTCTCCCCTGCGGCATGCCAGCTGAACGCCTCTCTCTTTCTATCCCCCCCATACCCCCCTCCACACCTCCCTGGGGTCATTCAGGTTAGCCCTTTTCCTAGCCTCCCTGGTTCTTATCAAATTGTCGATACCTGACCATCTGCACATACCTGCCCCAAACCATCTCTTTAGCCCACTTTTCCGTCTGACATTTAGCCAAACTACTGCTTATTCTCTTGTCATTTAGCAGGCCCCCCACACACATACCTGCCCTGTCTGTTACCTCCTTTTACCTGTCCCTTCATGCAGTCTTGTGTCTTCAAGCCAGTTGCTAAATTCTGATCTCATCACTGCTGCAGTGGTCATAAATATCACTGATTGTCATGGTTGTACATACAGCAGGCTGAGTATGAGGAAGGAAACTGTTGTATATAAATCAGTGCTCTGCAAATAAGTGCCTGCTAAATGTGATTTAAGTCATTTGGTATGCAGCTCCCTGACAGTACTGTAAAGGTAAGAGAGAAAAGATTGATTTCTGTCTTTATGGAGTGCTGTTAAGGGACTGTTGACCTTCAGTGGCCGAGTTCAGGTGTTAGTCACCCTATACGCTGTCGGCAGAGATATGACACAGATAAGAGTTGACCATCAATTATTTTATTGCCTTTAGACACCTTAGGCTTTCCTTTCTTGCCAACATATATTGCAGGCCATGTCAGAACATTTCCTTTCCAATCTTTTCAGCTAAAGGGCTTATCAGAGGTCAGGGAAAGTGTCCTGGCTATAGGTTGTGTACTGTGGGTGACCTCCAAGACAGAGATTTAGACACATCAGTGCACAGGTGTTCTCCAACAGGGACACGTTACATCTGTTACTGAAAGGGGGGATGTGTTGAAGTCAGAAAAAGACATGTTCTTGTCCTCTCACTGGCCTTCCTAGTTGACCAGGACAAAGATGAATTATTCTCTTCACTATTGCTCTGTTTGCTAATTCACTGCATAAATACAATAGCTTGTTACGGCAGTGGACTTACTGAATACCGAATTAAGCAAGAGCGTACTGGAAGAGCAACTGCAGTCAGTTCTCGCTCACATGTCCATGCAAGTGTGAGGTGGAAAGGACGTGTTGGTGGCCTTACATCTGGTTTGTGTGTTTATGTCTGTGAACTGTCATGTCTGTCGGCAAACCGCCCCATTGTCCTATAAATCAGTGTTTTTCTTACAGTTTGTTAGGACAATAAGTCAGATGTTTAGACAAATTTGTTTACTGCCCACCGTCAGACTATACTGCTCTATAAACATAGTCCCCTTTTAACGTATTATATAGGCAAGCAGTAGATTGGAGCAGCTACAGCCTTTGCGTATAGCCTACTTAGGTTGGAACAGTGAAAAGCAGTCACTCGAAATGAGCAGAACCATGGTTGCTTTTTCACCTATTGTTCAAATATTCTCTCAGCATTCTAAGCCTGTTATTTAAGTCAAAGCTAGCATAGCCGCTGTTTTGTGCGATTTAATGAAGAGCAGGTTTAGTCCATTGTTGTTAGTGTTAGAGTCTTGACTCCAGTCTTAAATAGATGTTACATTCTTTTTGTGATCCACTTACTGCATATACTTGGCCGTTTGTGCTGGCCAGTACTATAGCACATACTGCAAAAGATGTGACAGAACTCATTAATTCACGTTTCTTTAGTAACATTTTATTTTCTTGGACCTTGTTTGTTTTCCTTCAGAAGTTTCTCTTGCCTCAACTTGCTGAAATTCATGGGTAATGGCGTGAACCTGAGGGAAACCTGTTACACATTGTGTGCAGTTAAAAAGAGAGATGAATGAAGGCCCTGGGGATGACTGGTTAACTGTGTTAAATGGTCCATTGCGTTACCCAAACACAGGAATGCAGGTTATCTGCCGTCCTCTCTAAAATCTGCTGCCTCCAGGGTGCATCCATACCACAAACCCAATGGGCCCTGACCCTCTGCGGGTCTGCAGCTGCTAGTTGGTCTTCTCCCCACCGGCAAACCATGAGCCCCATGAGTGTTTGGGGTCACACTAAATACTCAGTCTAGTGCTGAGAACTAGTTTCCTGTGGCAGTATCCCCCCAAACATAAATTGGTTCTGGTGTACCATGCCACCTGCTGAATGTCAATTCTTCCCATATGTTGCAATAGGCACACGCTCCACAGTCTTTGAGGAGGATGAAACACATCTCAGACGTATGACTCACATAACCTTCTTCAGTGGGGTGATGCTTTCCTCGAAAGAGAAAGTCATTGATGCATGAGACATTTAGCTGTAGTTGCTAAAAGTACTAATTTATGTGATATTCTTATAGACATTCAATCAGTTCCAATGCTTCATTTTTACTGACAAAACATTTAAAATAAGATTTTTTAGAACACATATTTGCACATATCAGTGCATTTTCCAACTACTTTATAGACTCTGTAGACTTGTTGTAAACTATTGATGTGTAATATTTTACAATACATGATAATATTAGCAAATGTTAAGGCATGTTGTTTCATCTGTATTCTTTCACCTGGTGAGTGTGTATACTTGACATTTACAAATCTGTTCTCTATGTTTGGGTATAGTCATAGTTATGGGTAGACATTTTCTCTGTGTGTACATGCATGCATGTGAGTTTATAAACACAATCACATGTAACACATGGCAGTTCCTGCTTAACTTTAATAATCTTGCCACAAGCTAATCTTTCACCTCTAACATAAGACTGTAAGCTTACATGAACATAGGAACACACAGAGCTTACATGGAACATACACTGTGTCCTCAGCATGTTTAAGGAGGACTACAGTGTGTATTAACCCAGTGGCATCCAGGGCGTTTTCTTTTTACTGCACAGAGAGATGTTCACAGTAGCACATGTTCCAAGTTCACTTTAATGTGCATTTCAATTTTACTCATTTTTTAATGTCCCATGGACTCAATTGATGTACCATGTAATTACAGCTGGTTGTGGTGTCTTACATTTTTAACCCTATATTTGCATCTTGCATTAAATAAAAAGCCTTTGATTATATCTGGTAAAGTGGAATACTCTCTACAAATGACAATTCATCAGCAGATAAAATAGTAAAACTTGTGGACATTTACATGTTACTTACAATTTACATGTTACTTTACGTTTATTTTCTATGTGCTCTAGACTGTGCCATGGCTATACTACATATTTACTCATAAGATTTCATTTTGCCCTTCATTTTGCATTTATAGCATTTCAGCAGATCTGGTAAAGTGGAATACTTGTCATGAATGACAGCTTGTTGACAGATAGAGAACATAGAATGTTCTTTCCAAACATAAACGTCCATGTTAAGTATTAAGGGCAATCTGCTGTACTTATTCACCCTCCCCCCAATCCTCTACTTTTAAATGTCCCTCATCAGTGACTCTCTTCCTTTGCACAGCCCTGCGAGATTGCCGCAGCTTTCAAGTCTTCCCTTCACACTCCCAGACCAAGTTTTTTTCTGTGCATAGTTACAGCACAGCAGCTCACGGAGCCAGTGTGGGCAGAATAGATGGCTGCTGAACGTGACCCAGCCTGACCCCCACCCTGCCAGTAGTCTGACGTTTTTTAGAAGTGTTCACAGGGGCCATAGCCTTCATACATTGTGCTTTCTATCTGTGCGTCTGTCTTTCTCTGGCTATCTGTCTGTCTGTTGGTTGGTCTCTCTGTCTGTCTCTGTCTCTGTCTCTGCCTGTCTGTCTGACTCTCTCTCTCTCTCTCTCTCTCTCTCTCTCTCTCTTTCTCTCTCTCTCACACACACACACACACACACACACACACACATACACTTTCTCTCGGTCTCTCTCTGTCACATACACTTTCTCTCTGTCACTCTCTCTTTCGCTCATACAAACCCACACTCACATATGGAGGCCATGGAGACACTGTGCGTATGTCTCTCTCTCTCTCTCTCCCTCTCACACACACACACACATACACTTTCTCTCGGTCTCTCTCTGTCACATACACTTTCTCTCTGTCACTCTCTCTTTCGCTCATACAAACCCACACTCACATATGGAGGCCATGGAGACACTGTGTGGATGTTTATTAATAGCACTGCTACTTTGCTTACTATGCTGTCTGGTTAAGAGACAGCATCTGGTTAAGAGACAACATCAGTGTTGCTTACTGATATTACAAGGGAGTCAAAGGGATAGGCAGATACAGATTTCATGTATCCTATTTTAGTCACCCAGCCATCATATTCTCAACACCACAAAGACGAAGTTACTAAATTTAGGGAAGTATTAGGCCTACTTATTTACAGGGAATTTCCCACTTGCCACTTTTTGGAATACTGTCTTTGATTTCAGTGCAAGTTAACATTGCAGATTGCTGTTTTCACCTTATGTAATGTAAAGATTATTGCCATTTTTATTAACAGAAGATTCTTAGTTTGTTGCTTTGTTTTTGAATATATTGTCTGTTGCAGCCATTTGCTATTATTTCTGGAGCTGAGGCTTGCAAACGTTTCAAGGCCTGCAGTGTGTGTTTTATAAAAGGACATTTTAAAATGTGGGTACATAGTATTTTTTACATTTCATTGGCGTGCATTAGTACTGCATGTTCTTACTGACTGGTCTACTGGAAATTAGTTGTGAAACTGTAAGACTCCATAAATGCTAGTATAGTACTTGGGTACTTTAGGTACACTGTTTGAAAACGGGCCCCATCATGTATGATTCAACCTACATTCAATAAAAGGCTCCTTATGCACCATAGCATGTGGACCAAACGTGAATTCTAACCAAAGTAATTACATTTTAAGAGAGGGGTATTGGGCTCTTTGTGGATTTAGCCTGTGAGATTTCAGCTCTTATCCATACTGGGATAAAGTGTATTAGGGAGAAAGCAGGGAGTGGGGTGCGTGGTACTGTTGTCATGGTGAAGGAATTTCTACCACAGTGATCTAGATTGGCCCAAAAATGTAATATACGACATTGCCACCTTCTGTTTTTTTTTCTTCTAAGAAACTCTGCCCTCTCAGTACAATATAAAAAGGTACTGGATGATACAAAATGAAAACAAATGAAAACAAACAAATTCCCTTTGTTTAGCATAAAGTGTAATTTATAACTCAATTTATAACTCAAAACTTTTTAAGTTTTGCTGATCAATTTGTATTGGTAATCAATTTCTTTAAGCATTGACTTGAATGGAAGTTCCTGTGCAAAGCTTAATTGAACAGTATCCTTAGACAGAAAAATGCCTGTAACTTGAATGTGACATGGAAATCTGTGCAAAATTCTTATTTGTCATGGCATCTTCCTGGGCTGTGGCATCTGTCTGGTCTGTTGATGCTGTGGCCTGATCTTGAGGAGGGCATTTGTGCATCGATAGCTACATGAGGGTAGGTGAGAACTCAAATTCAACACCGAAGAAGACTCAAGACTACTTCATTGTTCATTCAACTCAGATAAAAAATAGAACTCAAGTTTGGTATTCCCATGGCACCTAAACAGAAACACATGATAAAATCATGGTTGTGGTTGTGGTTGCTTGCCATCTCTTGTCAATATTTTGGTTTTGCAGCAGTGTGGTTAACGCTAGCCAGGTCTTGATTTTGGCCTTGTGGAAGATTTATCAAAAACTTGGGGAGGACCCATGGAGTCGGTAGAAGGAAAGAGGAATGCAGATATGACAAAAGGGAGAGTGGGAGTAGGAACTGGAGGAGGGGTTGTGTATCTCCTGTAAGGAGCACTGAAGGGATTGCAGGGTGAGACTTGTCGGAAAATGCCCGACTGTTTGTCTTTCTTAATTCACCTTGTCCCTCTCCCCCTTGCCCTGCCTCCCAGGGAGATCTGTTGATTGACGTGCCTGACAAACAAGGCACACATTCCTCTGCATCACTGGGTTATATTGGAGTTTGTCAATGTGAAAAGGTTTCAAGCCGGGGCAGATACAGTATTTTTTTTTCTGTAAATACTGACACAAGATGACTTTCAAAGGTGAAATGATGCCTCCAGCAAAGTTTACAGGATGTTATGGGAGCGAGTCCTGGAAAAGCCTGGATAATACTTGGGATATATCACAAGAGATTTAATAGAGTTTTGAAAGTGATCATTTCATATTTGTATGTATTTTTTATCTAATTCATGTTTTATACAGACAACTTGACAAAGTAGATCTACTTGACACTTTTCAAACTTTTGTTCATCACAGTGTTATAACAAATACTGACTATTTGCTAGTGCCTGATGGATACTTTTTTGCCTACCCAAGAAATGCATGGGAGGGAAAGTAGAACAGTGACCCTCTCAACTCACTCTGACTGCTCCTCTGCCTATTTAAAATCCAGCCAAGCTTCCACTTAGCAGTAAACCTGTGCTGCCCCCCCTCTATTTATTGTTCTCTCTCACTCTCAGATCACCCCCTCTCTTCCCTCTTCCTCCCTCTCTGTCTCTGTCTCTCTCTCTCTCTCTCTCTCTCTCTCTCTGTCTTTCTCACTTACTCTCTGTCTTTCTCTCTGTAAATATTCCTTACTGAAATAGAATAGGGATATAGGTCATTTACATAGCTGCTTCTAGAGAAACATAATTCTTGTTACTCATTCTATATCATAATCAGAAGGTTAGTACTTGTCAAAGCTGTGAAGGTAAAAATTTCACAGATGTCATAAGTTGGGTCATCAATATACTGTACAGACTTACAGCTTCATTTCAGAGCCAATTTCCTCTTTTAACTTAGACTCTGGACCTGACAATTATCTACAGCACCAAACTTCACAGTACCATTCTTGTGAGGTGTACAAAATCATCAAATATTATATTACAAAAACAAGTGTGTCTAAAAGTTGAAAACCAAATTTTGACACGGACACATCAGCATGCAGATGTACAGTATCCTCCCTTTTCGAAGCGAAAGAGATGGATGACTGTTGGAGATGTCAGCCAGAGGAAAAAGCCGAGATTATAGTATACAAACAGGTAGAAAGAACAAATGGAGGGAATTAAATGTACATTTTTTCTTCTGCACACACATCCACTTGCCCACTCGGGCTGACAGGGAGCCGAGTGATGCAGAGTTATTTGACAGTGGGGCTGCCATGCAGGGACTTGCAGGCCTGGGGGGGCCTCATCATGGAGTCATTATCCCTGCGTGCCTAAAACTCAGTGGGGCAAGACAAGATCCTTTCCTCAATAGCCACTATCACTCCATCAAAATTTAAACTACACACACAACTATTCAGAAAAAAAGCAAACCTCTCAAAAAATGCAGCTTTCTGATGGGCCAAAACCCAAACACTTATTGTTTGATGATATTCAGTAACCCAGTGATGGATGATTATCATTTCATAAAACAAACCTTGAGTACCTTTACAAACACGTTATGGCAGTGTCACTCAACTCTACCAGATAGAAGCCCCTCTCACCTTGTCACAGCTGTTAATTGAAGATGAAGGTGTATGGTATAGTGCAATATTATAGTATTACTAAGTATAAGTCACTATGGTTGTCTTTCCAATCAATGATACAGATAATAGATATTTATAATATATTTCATATATGTTATTCTCAAGATAGCACAGTGTTCACCTTTCCTTGCTAGTTGTGTTTTTCTTTTGTGGGTGTGCAGAGTTGTGAATTGTGTGTTTTCGTAAGTTTTTGAAAAGGTAAGCAGTTGTAAAAACTGCAGCATGTTCACGTGTTGACCTTGTCATGAAGGTTACTCTTTCAGTTATTGCCTCCCTCCTCTTAAACTACGAGGTCCTGTCATCTTCTGAAGAAATCCACATTTTGAGATGTTTTGAAAAACTAAGGGGGTTCCCGTAGTGTTTCTAGCACAAGCCTAATGGCAACTGAGGGAGTTTATCCCAGTGCAAACTCTTCTGAGGAAATCATCAAGGGGCTAAGAGATGCTATGGAGTATTTTGATGAATGATGTTTTGGTATTTGGACTTCTTTGTGGAACCCCCTTGGTGGTAGTCATGTGTGTTATATACCCAGCTGAGGAGGCCAGGGTAGACTTAACACAACAAGCACACACAGCTGTAGCCACTGCCTGTCTCAACAGCTCCACTCGTTCATGTCTCGTTCACAAGGTTAGGCTTTTTTGTACTGCATTTATGTTTTTTTTCCTAACGAATGGCAGCTTTCTGCCTTAGTTTCTATGGGACAAAGACTGGCACATGAGCTTTTTAGACCTTTCAAAATGAAGTGCATCAAAATCTCTGCAGTAACATGTTGGGATTATTCTTGCATACCTTTTCTTGCAGAGAGAGAGAGAGCGAGAGAGAGAGAGAGAGAGAGAGAGAATGCCCTTAAACCTGCATGGTTAAAAGCATATTTAAGGAATGCCAATTTGGGGAACTTGGTGATTTAAAATGACTTGTAATGAGGTATTATGGAATCAGCTATGTCACTGTAATATGCTGTTGAACTAAAGTCACAATGGTAATTACAACATGACTGACATAAAATGCACATGGAGTGCTCCTCTATCAGCTCCCAGACAATGCTTAAATGTCATACAAGTTTCAGCATGTACAGGGTGGGCCAAAAATACAGGATACATTTTAAATGCTTCTATCTTGGAATCTAAAACTGATAGAGAGTAAAAAGTATATTTGTTGGAAAGCTGAGTGGTGGCAGCAGAATGGAATTCTGTAATCTGGCCCTGCCAGAATTCTATTCTGCTGCCACCTTTTAGATTCCTTGCACAGAGCTGCATGCAAGTTTCAATCATTGTCAATTTTCCTGTACTTCACCCTATTTTGACTGGGATATGTCTCTATTGACAATGTTTAATGACCTCTTCATAATTTTTTAGTTCAGGTCTATAGTTTGAAATTGCTGTGTTTTTGGAACCTTTCCCTTCCCTTACCCTTGCTCCTGAATATCATCTTTCCAATGAATATATTTGTTACTCTCTATCATTTTTAGCCTCCAAGATATAAGCATTAAAAATGTTTCCCCTACCCTGTTCATGTAACCTACAGTATATTCAGTGTTAAACATGCCCCATTGCATTATACATTGTATCCTTGATATTCTGAAATCAAGATCCTTGATATATGCCCCATTGCATTATACATTGTATCCTTGATATAATGAAATCAAGTTAAAACAGGTCTCTGTAGCAAATCATGGGTTCTAACACATCAGTAACATACATTCAGACTATAAAATATCAAAAGAGTGCTGCTAAGGAGTTTGGGTTAAAATTTTCTGTCTTCTATTTGTCTCTGTCTCTCTTTCTCTGTCTCTGTCTCTGTCTCTGTCTCTCTCTATCTCTATCTCTATCTCTCTCTCTCACTTTCTGTGTGTGTGTGTGTGTGTGTGTGTGTGTGTGTGTGTGTGTGTGTGTGTGTGTGTGTGTGTGTGTGTGTGTGTGTGTTGCATTCTCTGTCGTCAAGGGAACAGAGAGGTAGGCAGCAGGCCAGTCAGTGCCACAGTGGGTGGCTATATTTCACCAGCATTTCTCACCCTGCTGTGAGGGAGGGCCACCTTATTAGCCCCTCTGTTAGCACATATGCCCTCCACCCATCTGGCTCCAGTCCCCACGTCTGTTTGTGCTCATGGTCAACCACTTTAGCCGGTCCAGGAGAAAACAGTTAGTTCTATTTCCAAATATTAGATTGAGGAAGAGAAGGCATTCCGGCACCTTTTTTTCCACCCCCCCTACCACATCTCACCTCTTGTCTATAATTGGCTGTGTAAACCACCGGAGTGACAATTCCAGTCATTCTCCTGAGGTCATCAGGGGCCAAGTGGGTGACACTTCTCAGGGAACTCTGTGGAAAGCTGAATAAAGATGTAAGGGCTTAGTGTTTCCCACCAGGAATTTGGTAGTTAAGGTGGTGGTTGTCTGAGGAGGTGTGAGGTTATGGTTGAAACACTTTATATCACCCCAAAATTATTAATAATAGTCTTTTGCATTGTGTTTGATGTAAGCTTTTCGGTACATATAAGTCAAAGACAACTGATAAAGTGTCTGTTGTAATACATATACTTATAATTTTATTATCCAAGTCTACTTTTAGCGTTCTATTGGGGCAACTTAGTTAAAGTGGAAGGAATGTGTTGTTAAGGTGGCCGCCTTAACTATAAATCACCGGTGCAAACACCACCATTAAATGAGGGTAAATGGTTAGAACACATCTGTTATATTTTAGTTTTGCCATAACTGTGATATTAGTGTTGAGAAAGCCAAAGAATTTTGTGCATCAGGCAATTTGCTGTACCAACAGGTCTGTAGGAATTTAGTTACACCTAAAGTGCTTTTCTTGATCTGATAACGGCAAAGAAATATGAGTCCATTCAAAGTGTTGAATCACAGTTCAAATCTGTTGATTGATAAAACTTTGCGTTTGCAGTGGAATGTCTTGGCTCAGTTTAGTTGTATACCAGACATGTTATCTTTAAGATTCACCTATCGTCCTTGTTTTTGTCCTTCTCACATTGTCACAAATATGTAAAAAGCGCAGATCTCCTGACATTCACTGAGTTTTGCCAAGCACTAGCAGACAAATTCTCTGTCTCAGTATTACTATAGTGAAAGTCACCCTCTTTGGCGAGATATCAGGTCAACGGCGGGCCAGTGTGTGCTGTATCTCTTGGTTACAGCGAGCACCGCGACAAACAATGGAAGTGTGGGGCCAGGGCCTGCTCAGGTGCAGCAAAGAGGACGTGTTAATCAACAACCTACTACAAGCATAGAAAGAATGTTCAACATATCAGATGATGTTTACGCTTGTTACATTTTCACATTCATGAAGGTCCTTAACTAGATAAATGTAAGCATACAGCCAACTTGAAAAAAGTAAGGCAACATGCTGCATGAATCTTTTTATTTTGGTTAAACTTGCATTATTTTTTAAGTATAGCCATGTATGTTGATTTCAATTGAGTTTTTGCTTACTATATCATTTTTTACAGTGCATGTCTGACATTGAGTATAGTCTTGATCTTGGTTTCTACAAGTTTGCAGTTTTTGCAGGAAGCTATGTCCATATGTACAACTCTGGTCATTCTTGTGATTCCTACATGTGGTCAAACACTGACCATATCTTAAGAAAGTAAGGCATATATAAAGCTTAACACAGTTGTCTCAAATCATTTGTAAATCCTAAGCCCTCTTACCAAAAAAAAAAACATAATTCTGGGAAAGTATTCAGCAGTCACACAAAGTAGTCACACACTTGCGTGGAACACGTGTGAAAACTACATACAACTACTTAATGCACATGCACACACAATCTAGGCACAATCACACACACACACACACATGCGCAGGCAGGCACAATCACACACAGATACAGTATGTGTGTTCTTAAGGCATGTGAGCCACTTGCATTAACCGACTCAGGGACCACACAAGGAAGGGGCTTCTTGTCCTGAAAGAGAGGCCCAAGGCCACCTGATTGTCTGACTATAAGCTCTGTCCTGCTGGATGGGCATTCCTCCAGATTTGAGTTCGGCCTTGCTGGTGCGTGGGCAGTGTTTGATGGTGTGAAATGGAGCATGACTTTATTGCTTCGTGTGAGTGTCCATGCTGAGGACCGCAGTAGGGTCCGCCATATGTTTGACCTTTGGAACTGACCCTTCACTCAGACTGTTCCACTTCCCACTTTTCACTGGGGACAGTTCCAACACTTGTGTCTTTATGAACCACTACACAGAAAAAAAGTCCCCTAAGAAACATAGATTGTACTTTCGAAAAGGCTACCTTCCACTTTAGATTTCCTCATTTAATTTTCTTTACACAGTTCCCAGAGGATGTTTGTTGATTTCTGGATCAGAGAAATGCAGGATGTTTATTGTCACCTAAATCTTGTCCAATGGTATTTACAAACCTCCTGTGATCTGTGCTGGTCACAAGGGAGTCTGTGAACTGTCCTTTTAGTGTACACAGGTGGCTTTAGCGTATCTCTGTCTCTGTCTTTCTCTCTGTCTCTGTCTTTCTTTCTTTCTTTCTTTCTTTTTTCTTTCTTTCTTTCTTTCTTTCTTTCTTTCTTTCTTTCTTTCTCTCTCTCTCTCTCTCTCTCTCTCTCTCTCTGTCTCTCTCCTCTCTTTCTCTCTAAAACCATCCTCCATCTCTGTTACATACTGGCTGGGTGGCCTCAGTACCTTCAGAGGAGAAAACCACTCATAAATCTTTTCACAGCTAATTTGACATTATTGTCTATTGAAAAGTGTTTTACAACCACTGAAATCTCTAGGGATATCATTTAACAGTTAGGGACATGTAAGTCACTTTAAAATGGACATTTAAGGGTGATACAAGTGTATTCAGAAGATAAAGCTACATAACCTTACAATAACAGACAATAACCTGCAATGTACATGAATCTATCAACAAAATGTACACATTTTTACATACAATAAAAAATAAATAGTCTTCCATTTTTCTTGGTAGATTGGGAGCTCTTAAACTGCATTTCCTCCAGTGTTATACATTATAAAGAAAGTTAATCTTGACATTTAGAAAGTCAATAGTGAAAGCTTGCCCTAGTATTAGCTTGCCCTAAATGTCACAAAAATGTGTGAAATTCACCTCTAGGTGTTAGCTGATAATTCCCAAGACTGTCCAATCAGTAGCAGTTTGAACTGTATAAAAACATGATGCTAGCAACTGCCTTGTTGGCTCCTAACCTACCCATTTATCATAAGCTGGTCACCTGAAGCCTGACGTCCCTTCCAGTGTAATGTAATACGTAGTCTTGTTATGGCACGTTCATAGCTTCAGAGCTGAATAAAAGAAGGATTTGTGTTGCTGGTGAGGCCTCATCTCCATGGAGAAAGGGATTAGAATGCATTGGTAGTAAGCATTTAAAGTACTTTGGCCTTTTCAGTGTCCCTGCAATTCCAATTTAATTCTGGGATGCTGAAGTAGAATTCTTCTTACAGGCAGAGGAGTACAGGATCTGGTTCCACCCCATATCAAATCGTGACAATTTTGGATCTCACTGGTCATGTGAGAAACTTGTAAACTTAAAATGTTTTGTGTGTTAGATAAATATTAAGGGAGATTTTATACAACAAAGCTGGACTTTGGAAGTCTGACGTATGAATCTTATAAATCACACAGATACATTTCCATTCCAAGACAATAGCTTTTCCACTTTTTTATCCACTACATCACACCTATAGTGCTGCTATTTACAAAATGAAAGGTAACTTCGTAAATATTCATCCAAGACACAAGACATTTTATATTTTCATTGGTTTCTCTTATGACCAAATCAGCAAGCTACGTTTTGTTCAAATCTGGTGCAATGACAGCCAAAAAAGCACGACAATTTGACACAAAGTTCCCCCGAAGTCTATGAGAAGTGTGTCAATAGAGTTTAAATGTCTATATCACAGATCAGAAGATCAAATAGTTCATATCTTCATCCTAGGAATTCCTGTGCTCATGCCTAACCCAGATACCTCTTCGATGTGCCTGGAGGATGCAGCATTCTCACCTTGTCAGACTCCCTCCCTTAATAAGACACTTTGCACCTGTATGCCCATCAGCAGTGCTTTTCACAGTTGGACACACTGACATATATCTCTCCTCAGTAATTTGCTCCATGGCTCCATGAATAACTTTCACAAATAATGATGTCACCCTGCAGCCTCAGCAAAGCCTGTGACATTAATCTCGACTTCGACGTGTACAGCCCTGCAGCTGAGAATGGTGGTGTTTACCATTCACACTCAACCTTTAGGCGTTTTTGTTTAAGATAGAAGAACAACAGAGGAGAAGAAAACTGTCTCCAAGAAGGGTCCAACCTACTTAGTTTACACTCGCTGACTTGCCGGTATGTCACATTTTTAAAGCTAGGACTAGGACAAAATCCCTGTGCATTTTACAAATGTCATATTAGCAGAAAGGACAATTTACTTAAACATTACAAATGCAGTGTGGATGCATCAGACAGACAACATGTAACATTAAGAACAACAATGACGCTTTTGGTGTTTACTGGCAGTGTTAAGCCTTGATAGGTTTGTGTGTTGTGTGGAATAGTCACTAACTGGTTATAACCCAGAACATGCAGTGTAATCTGCTGTACTTTAAGTAGGCTAATACATGTCATATTCCTTTTTTTAGCTAGCGCATGCCCTCTGTGTCGGAGTTGATGGTGCAGAAGTGTTGATGTACTATCAGATTTCAGACAATCAGAACTCACTGCATAACAATGTGAGCCCAAGGAAAGTAGGGCTTTGGGCCGAGGCAAATTTGTGGAACAAATTGACAGACTGGGACTTATGAGATGAATGGTGCTTATACATGCCAGCAAAACAGAATGCCAGCTTTGCTGTCAGTGAGGGTGGGAGTCACTGCGTTTGACCAACTGAACTAGCAAGCTGGTTAGCCTGTCAGCCAACTAGTTGCTACTCTAGTTGTCTTTGTATACCTTCTGATTTCATCACACAAAATGAAGTGTCTAACATTTGCAGAACAACAACAACCATTTCCAAGGCCCTCCAAGCAGTTTGTTGTAATCTGAATAATTGACCAGCCATATTATTGTATTATAATTATCAAACCATCAACCTTGACAGCAAACAATCTGATTGGCAGCTGCCAATCTTCTTATTTCTTTTTTTTATATTTTACACCTTTATTTTTTATCTTTCTTCTATTTTGCGCCTTAATCTTCTTTCTTTGCATATGTATGTGTATGTCTGTATAGATTAGAGAAAGACAGAAAGTAAGAAAGAAAAAGAAAGAAAGAAAGAGGATCTTCAGTGTGGTGTCAGTGCTGTGGTTGACCACAGAGCGAGATCCAAGTAGGGGGGCATTGTAATGTAATGTTTTTCTGTAGTCAAGGCAAGGATCCAATTATCATTCTAAAGGGCACCACAGGGGCCACACTAAGGGGCCAGTTGCAAGCCACTCTCAGCTGGCCACTGTAGGGGTCTCATTCCTTTCACACACACAGACACAGACACACACACACACACACACACACACACACACACACACACAGATATATATACACACCTCAGTGGACAGCACACAGCTGCCCACAGAGGTCAAAGGGCAGAGTGGCTACAACTGCGCTCTATAGAGGCCGGCAAACTCCTCCTCTTTTGCTCTGCTCTGCTCATCCCCATCAGCCTTAGCTGATGACTTGAAATAATAGCTTTATCATTCACTTACCACCATTGTACTGTATTACCAGTACACTCTCACGTACTTTGTTCTCCTCTGCATATCTGTAGTTTGATTTGTGTCCTGTATTGTAAGTCACTTTAGATAAAAGCATCGGCTTAGTGCAATGTAATCATCATCCGCTCAGCTACAACAACATGAGGTGTGGCGTGTTTGTGTATGTGTGTATATACTATATACAGTATGTACAGGATGGTGGAAAACCTGACAGTCACTGGTACATGACACACCTCCAACAGGGCCTTTAATATGGGTGTGCTCCCCAGACAGAAGGCAAAGAACTCTCCAGATATCTCTCAAATCTTCAAATCTCTCTTGATAGAGATTTGAAGTAAACCACAAAAACACAAAACACAAAGCACAAATCACAGCTTTATGGTCCAGCCTCTGTGTGAACCCATGGTAATGAAAAGAGGCCCCTCCCACTCTCTCTGTCTCTCTCTTTCTCTCTCTCTCTCTCTCTTTCCACACAACTCTTTCTCCTTCTGTCCTTCTGTTCCTTGCACTTTTATTATGAGGCAGGCAATAATGGGTAATTCACATAATGATATATGTTAGACAGGGATGGGCAGTAGAGTTACCATAGGGATGATGTATCGGATCTCTGGAATGTGTGTGTGTGTGTGTAAGGAGAGAGAGAGAGAGAGAGAACGGGAGGGCGGATGGGTAGGTGGGTGTGAAGAAGTGAGATGGTAGGATATGGAGGTGCATGTATGTGCCTCTACCTCTGTTAAGAGGTCAATTATGGAGAATTCTAGTTCCTACAAATCTGACAACATTTCGTATGGCATACTGTTGACACTAAAAAAGTAAAAACGTCTTGGGATTAGCCAGAGCATTTGGTACAGAGAGAGTTTGGTATTCTCTAGTTACACTATTACAAAAGTGCAGTTAACTCTGTTGTTGCAAAGTTAATGAAATTCAGTGGGAAGTTCCCAAGTTACCACTGTGTGTGTGTGTGTGTGTCTGTGTGTGTGTGTGTGTGTGTGTGTGTGTGTGTGTGTGTGTGTGTCTGTGTGTGTGTGTGTGTGTGTGCGTGTACATGTGTGTGTGTGTGTGCCTGTGCATGTGCGTGCATGCATGCGTGCATACGTGCTTGCATGTGTGCGGTGACTGAACTTAAGGAGGGTTGGATGTCTGTTCAGATAAGGGAAAATTAGCTAAAGGTTGAAACAAGACTGACGAAAAGGTGAAGTTGCCCGTTTCATGGACTAGGACAGAGATTTACGGCCTCTAGTGCCTCCTGAGTGAATGCTGCTCCCCTCCCTTCTCTTCCTTCTAATTTATGAAGGCCATGTTCACAGGCCCTCTAGCTGTTTCTTCTCTTTTAATTTGGCTACCTGATTGTGGCCAGGCAGGTTGTAACTGAGCTTTGGGAAAACTTGACATTTTCCATTAGGCCATCCTATTCCCTAACCTGTGGGGAATAAACCGTGAATACCTGGCGAGGCATTCTCTCCTCCAGCATTCTATCTATCTATCTATCTATCTATCTATCTATCTATCTATCTATCTATCTATCTATCTATCTATCTATCTATCTATCTATCTATCTATCTATCTATCTATCTATCTATCTATCACAAAGATGTCTTTGTTGTTGAAGGGGTGAGGAATGTTAGGTGAGAGTTCATCTTTTCCATAAGCTGTTCTTTAACTATGACTTCATAAAGACTTCATCAAAACCTGTTGTGATTTCTCTTTGTGTTTCCTATCTCCAATGCAGCCAGTCCTATCTACCTCACTCTGCCTTGAGTCATCTTTTTTCATCTCTCTTTTTTCTTTCATTCTTTCTTTCTTTTTTTCTTTCTTTCTTCCTTCCTCTCTCTCACACTCTCTCCCTCTCCCTCTCTCTGTCTTTCTCTCTCATACACACACATGCACACACACACACACTCACAAACACCACTGCACACGCACTTTACGTCATTCCAACAAGAATAAATCAAAAGTTTATCTTCTTACTGAATCAAAGATCTGAACGTTTTCTAAATGTCAAACACCTCTCATCTCTCGTTATGAGAGCCATTAATCAGTCATTCCTCACTATCTCCCTCTGTCTTATAATCAGTGAGATATCATGCCTAAGGTGATAGCTCATGGCATGTTTTTGTGCATGTCTTATGTAGTACCTGAGTTTAGTACAACGACAGTTGCAACAGTAGTGTTCAGTCTGTGATTTCTCAGTTGAGGAGACTGTGGTGTAAGGGAAGGGTGAGATAGGGGTAAGAGTTGAGTAATTTGAGTTAAGATGTGTACATCTCCTAGCTGATACACATTTAATGGAATTAGTTGTGCTAAAGAGGCCTCTCTCCTTGCCAAGGAAAGACTGACCTATAGTTTGCTTACCTGTGCAGAATTTTTTTCACACTGTGAGAATACTCAACCTTTGAACTTGTTTAAGGAATTGAGGGAGGAATTCCTTACCCCCTGAAGAGTTGCCACAGTCAGTGCAGCTGTGTTTAGGCCCATGCATAGCTGTCTCCAGCCGAGCCTCTTGCTTTCTGCCCTCTCTCTTGTTTTTCATCTGCATCTATTCCCACACCTTCAGAATATTACTGTAGCAGAACTTAACAAGTCATTTTTTATGGCTGTTGGTGGCACATAATAAATACACTGGTGTACATACATAACATTCACATTCATTCTTTGTAACCTTTCCCACTGAGTGCTGTGCCTGTAGAGTTCCCCTCACAGCTTGGCTCTCTACACATCAAAAAGGGCCCATGTTTGTTCAATGTGTTCATGCGATCAGCATGTTTGACCCTGTGGATGAAAGCAGTACAAACACACCCACAGTATAGTGCAACACGTGCTGAGAACCCCAGGACACTGAACAGTGGCAGCTCTTGGGTTGGGTACTGCTATTCTGTTGGACAGGAGATGGCCAACAAGCTGCCTGCAAACCACACCAGTCTTACAGACAGGCAGTGATTGGGAACCTGACTTCAGAAGCTAGAATCAAGTCCCTTTTTGTTCCGGCCCTTCACTAAATCAGCTAACTCTTATACTACTCTTCAGTCAGCTAGAGGAATTAATCATTGAAATCACCTATATTAAGTGCACAGTTAGAACCAGGTGATTTGGAATATGTCATACTAGATTGTAGCTTCTATTCAATTCAGACAGGGGAAGGGGTAGGCATATATTATTGTCAAGGAACATGCCCTGCATGCAACACCTGCTCTGCTCTAACACAAAGTGTAACAGTGGTGGGAAAGAGCAAAACCTATCAAATCCTCCTAATCCATTTCACTGTCTCTGACCGTTTCCTTTGCTCTGTTCTTGGTGTCTTTCTGCCTACCCTAACCAGTGTGGTTACCCCCGTCTGTCTCTGTCAGAATGGGAGGTGGGATGACCCCTTATTAGAGGAAACTGTTCTCTTTTCTCTGCACCTGAATAGGAGACAGGACAGAAAGGGAAAGGGCCACACGAGCTACATTCACATGCTCGGCACAGGACTAACTGCTGTGTGTGTGTGTGTGGAGGGGGGGGGGGACTGGAAACAGGCTTGCACGCAGCATCCCACACACACACACACACACACACACACACACACCACACCACACACACACACCAGGATCTGGTCCTGCTGTGCTTTTGAAAGGCTAAAACAACAGACAACTAAAAAGCTCCGACAACCAGCAACAGACAAGGAAAACTTGTCTCTACTCTCCTGTCTCTTCTCACCTCATCACTTTTAAGCTATTCTACAGCCCCGTTCTATTATTTTCCCTCGTTACACTGACCTGTCCCACTGCCTTGTATTGCATTTCTCTTTCCCACATGTAGTACATGTCAGAGTCAAATTCCACGATAGTACAACTTAACACTTGGTAAACAGTGCAAATTGGTTGTAGCAGGGCAGATGAGGACCCTGCTTATCTAGAAACATCCTTGGCAGTTCAAGCATTTCTCCCATCTTTCCTTATCTTTGGCACTGTGGCAATGTTTATGTTTTTTATTTCTTCATCTCACATTTTGATCAAGGTGTCGATAAGCGATGAGGAAAACCAGAGGTGAGATAAGGGCTTTGTTCTACAATAGCATCTGCCCTTGGGGCCAGGAATTCAACCTTTTCACTTTGGATTTTCCTCAAGACAAGTTTCAAGAAGGTGTCAGTATGCCACAAGAAAAATTGATGCACAGATGTTTATACTCCAGGGAAGTGATACACAGTGCTGTCACGTTTGACACAATATGTGTGATGGACATTTAGTAAATACACCACCTGGCACTGTCAAGTGTCCTTATGAATATTTCTATCTGCGTGAGTCAAACTGATTGTGTTGAGGAGGTTATTCACGGTTACCATATCAAGGCTAGTTTACCTTGTGTAGTCTTGAGGGAATGCAATTTACTCTGACAGGCAATTTATGTCTTGTCCGTAATGGATGAAGATATGATACGGGTAAAGTTGTTTTCTCAGCACCGATATCTTTAGCCCCAGGGAGGGTGGATGCATCTCACAGCAGCAGCTCTGAGGCTCACAGTTGCACCTGAGGATCTGAAGGGCCATTTACTGTAAATAATGCTGCTTACAACCAACTGTAAAAAAATCAGGCAACATGCTGCATAGATCTTTTGAACTTGCACTATTTTTCTCACACTGTTTTTTTTTTTTAAGTATCATGAACATATGTTCCTTAGTGCAAGTGCCACCAACATGAAAAATCCATGCAATCCCATCCAATTTCCTGTATTTGTTAAACTTTTGTAAGTATTTTAAAGTTTGTTCTATTTCACTTCTTACGGTTTGGCAACCTACGAGATTGATTGGCGGTGTTCTGAAAAAAAAATGTCATAGCTATGACCCTGGTGACATGTTACTCCAGGTCAGACAAACTCAGACGGAGGGCACATTGTTTCTCAGAGAGGGAGAGCGACCTCTGGATAGATGGCCTTTGTCTTTGTGCTCTGTCTGACACCTGGTTTCTCGGTACTTCCTGCACCTCATCATCCATCTCCTCTCCTGCACCTCCTGACCTCACACAGTCCCACTTACAGACCTTTTAACTGCTCATCATTGACTGCTTGAGTGAGTGGCACACCTGGTCAGTTACGTGAGTGAAGGGAAAAAACAGTGCAAATGTTAGAGCATACAGCGAAAGGCTGAACCAATTTAAAAATAGATGATGAAAGGGGATCTTGTTTTGTGTCTTCATTTATCTGAATTGATTCTCTGCATGTGTTAATAACATTTTCTGTAATATACTGTAAATGTTATTATGACCTGTATGATACATTTTTCTTGTGTCCTTGTATTTGGAAAACAATCTCACTACTGGAAATGGCATAAAACTGTCATACACTTGTAGAGCATGTTCATACCAAAATAGTTATTACTGACATTAATAGGTGTGGGCATTGTGTAGATAAGAGTTTATGATCCCTAATTTCTTCTTCCCTCATGTAACATACCTATAATGCGGTTTGCCACAGCGATGTAACCCCTGCTGATGAATGATAACATAAAACATATGTTTGCCTTTGCTGTTAGTACAGAAGGCTGTGCATTGTGTATGCGGAAGAAGGAACACATTAAGAAACATTTAAGCTATATCTTTTCTTCACTGTGTGTGCCTGAAAAAACTTTTTTGTTTTTGTGAGTTTGTTTATAATTGGGCGTTTGAAGGAGTTGACTATATCCTCTTTCACATCCTTAGCAACCTTAAGGAATTAGGAAGCCTACAAAAAATAACATATGCACTGACACATGTATATGATCTTTATGTTTATGGTCCTTCAGAAAAAGGATTTGGGTTTGGGTTTGTACACCTCCACCAGGCTGTACTCACAACCCATGAGACTAGAGGATGTGAGCAAAGGAAATGTTCAGAAAGTTCCGTTAAGAAAGAGGGGATGCTTTGTACATGAAACCCTGGCTTCCAAATCTGAGTATATTTTTTTTCCTTGTTTTAAAAGCAATATCATAAAGAATGATGCCTGTAAGCTTTTTTGATCCAGACTGGCATTTATGCAATAAGCAGAGCTATTCCACTGGAGCTGCTGGGTAGCCACCTTACAGCCCTTTTGTTCTTCTGATCGTGCCCTCTGGTCCTTTCTTTTCTTCTCTTTTTGATTGCAGTTTAGCCATATACTGGCTATGAATAGCAGCTAAACTTCTTCACGATCAATATAGTTTAGCTGTAGCAGCTGTCCTGGACGTTTCGTAAAGGACATGATGCTCATGGCCTCATGTGGTTCTAATGGCTTTCTCAGTAAAGTCTCTCTCAGTAAAATTGGGAGAGTGAGTTCATGCAGTTTGTTTTTTATCTTTGATTGGTGACATTAATTAAAATAAGCCTCAGGAGTCTTTTTATCTAAGATAATTTTCTTTACTTACTAAGCCTGTATCAACGCGTCTGAAGACTTTATGAAATTGCCTCAAGAAGTTCAGCATAGATGTGTAGGCAGTCATGGCTTCACCCAGCAAAGATGACTTCAAAAGCCCCAAAAGCAAAAAGGTTTTGAAGGGATTATTCCCCTTCCCCCATTCTGTTGTCTTTTATGAGATTCCTGTTCTTTTATTCCCCCTCCTCTGTCTTTCTTCTCTTTCTCAACCCCCACCGCACCCATCTCCATTCAGTGCCCTGGGCATTTTTCATTGGCTGCCATCAAAGTCACTATGGCTTAATGGTGTGTAGGTAACTCTGTTGTTAGCCATTCACCACTGGCGCCCATGACAATAAGAAGAGAATTCCGTCTCTGAACAAAAGCCATGTCAGATGCTTGATATTTTACAGACATGGCAGAATCATCTCACTGCCTTTGGAAAAAAAGAGATGTGTTTGGAAGTGAACAAGCTAACTTGGGAGCGAAGGAATGGCAATGGAGTTTTTTTTTTACTTTAGTGGTTGTGGTTAATTAAAAGCTTTGATTAATACACAGTGCAGCCCTTTGTAACTTTAACCACTGTTGTGTTAACTAGAAGGTCAAAGGTTAATATGTATTGTCTCTCTGTGTATATACTGGGGTACTTGTGTGCATTTGCAGTGCACATTTATAGGGTGCAATGATGGTAACTTCTACACTGCCCCAAGAGGTGAGAACATGATCTGCTTAGTCAATGTGGCCAAAAACGATTAACTACCCACAACGACATGACATGAAACAAATCTCACCTAGTGATGTTATCTTTAAAAAAAAACACATTGGTTATGGTTTCTCACAAAACCACACCATGTTTACCCTTAGTCATCCGTTCAGTCGTCCAGTGTGTGTTCTCTAAAGCGATTATGAGTCAGTAGCCATGCTCCCAGACAGACAGGCAAGCAAGCTAGAGAGACTTAACCACTGCTGAGTCATCTGCAGGGCTCTCACCTGTTGTGACTGAGCTGGGTGGGGGTGGGGCGGGAAAGGGGGGCATTGGAGGACAGCCCGAGACGAGTGAATGAACGTGTGCCTCTTGTGCCAGCCTGATGTTTGCTTTTCACTTAGAGATGAGGAATTTATGAGGCTGTCCACATGCAAGACATGGCCAGGCTTCTGCTACCACCTGAGCAGAAACACACACAAATACTACACTGACCTAATGTGTCATATAATATGCATAAATAAATATGGTATATTACTTGTGTTCATGTACTGTTAACTTACATGCTCTGACATACATGTTTAAGTCCTCAGGCATATATTTCTTTCATGATCCAACTTATCGTTGAATGTATACATATACACACACACACACACACACACACACACACACACACACACACCACATGCTTCTCTTGCTCTGCCTCAGACGATGGCACCAGTCCTGACTCCTCACTACCTAAAAAAAGATCCTTCTTCAGTGAAACATCCGCTTGCTATTTATAGCAGGTGCCTGGCCACCGGCAGGTCTGTGTGTGTGTGTGTGTGTCTGTGTGTGTCTGTGTGTGTGTGTGTGTCTGTGTGCCTGTGTGTGAAGATGTAGATGGTGCCCTGGCACAACAGTGAGATTCCAACTCCGTGCAGCTCAGTGCCAACTGGTGACCTAGAAACACCCAGAAAGCAACTCCACCCAGCCATGCTCGTGCAACTGTGTACACTCATGCCACAAAACGCAATGCAAACTCTAACTACCTGGCAGCTACCACCTATCAAGAGTCTTTGTACACAATTGCATACTCTTGTGGTCAACATGGTACCAACATGTACACTGAAAGGGTATAGAAAGTGCATGCACAAACCTTTATGTTGTCTTTATGTTGGGTTGCTGCTTCAGTGTCAGTGCTGACTAGGTAAGCAACTTGTATAATGTATTTAATATAGAGTGGAGCGAGAATAGGGACTGACGGCATTAAATAGGTATGCTGTGATTATTATGAACTGGAGTCCCATAGCAAAATATGAGCCCTGTGTGACACATGCTCTCCCATTGAAGAGAGAGCTGTAATTTATCATTTGAGCCACCCCAAAGGGTATCGCCGATCACGCAGAGCGTCAGCTCCGATTTCTCAAGTTTCCTCTCCTCTCTGAGGGAAACCTTAAACTGCAGGTGGGTTGAAAGACCCCACAAAAGGCCACAATTATGCCTGCTTTAAGGGACCTGTCAAAGAGAAAAGATCATAGAAAGTTAATGCAGCGCTGAACACGTCTAAAACTCTCTGGTTACATGGTGTTTTGCGTCCGAGAGAATCAAAAACAGATCTGGTGTTTTTTAGGATCGACCTTTCACCTGAAGGCTCAAAAACATGGCTGTCTTTTTTCCCTTTCTGTACTCTCCTCTCACTGCCTCTCCTTCTTTGCGCTATCGCTTCGTTTCCCCCCCTCCTCTCCAATTGCAGCCCCTGCATAGTGTTTACCACTTCAAACAACATTATTAACACAGCAGCACTTAATAGCTATAATTGTAGCCTGAAGAGGAAGGCCACTCCTCTGCCTGTCATCAGTGAGATTGAACTGAAGAACTGAAGTAGATAATATTTGCACCGAGGGCAACAGACACGTTCACCCACCAGGGCTAGCTCTGTTAGTGGGGCCCCAGAAGAGAAGATTACTTCTTAGAATTGTCTTGACTATGTCTTTCAACAAATTAGATCTTTTATTCGGCTGATTTTTATCCTTTTCTACTAAAGAGGTCTAAGGAGAATCAATTCAGAATACAGTAATATCTTGGCTTTGTTTTATACTTCTTAAATTAACCTAAGAAACAGCATCCAGCAAGGCCCAATATAAGTCCAATTTCAGTCCAAGAGGAGGTTTTGAAAGATGCACATCTAAAAATAAATAAGAATTTTGATTTGATTGATGTCTGAGAGACAAAGATAAGACTGTTGCAAGAAGTAATATTTTCCTCTGGGATGTCATGGGCCTGGAAACTGACGATCATGTTAAACACAGTGTACGTGAAAAGTTAGTCTGTTGACCAAAAAACTCTTAAACTGCTTAGTCACAGAGGTATTGTGTGGAGTTTGCATATCTGAACTGGTTATCTGGTTATTCTTCACAGTCGTTACAAGATTTGAAAATGCTGTGTTGCAAATCAAGTGTCACATCTGAGGTAGAGTAATTGAGTAACACATGAAAACACTGCTGTCTAAATAAGGCTTACAAATGCCACAAAGATGAACAGATTGAATCTGCATTACCATGGTACCTCGATGCCACTTTTGTGGGTGTTTACAGCCCTTTGATATATTGTGAAGATTAAGGAGTCAAGCATCCGCACCACACAAAGACTTTGTTTGTACAGTAATGAGTTATTGCCTGTGGGTTAACATGCTCATCCTACACACAGTTGGCAACTTTAAATTTAGCCTCCTAAAGGACTTGAGAGGGTTGAGAATTGAGGTTTACATTTTGTGCACCGCACATGAACTGAGCGTAGGTGGATGTTTGCCAGGCCACAAGTCTTTGCCATGTATTCATGCCCCAGGGGGACTTTGCCATGCATGCATGTGGCCATGCCATTTGACAGATTCTGTGGATTGTGTTTCAGGGCAAAACAGGTCAGATGCACCACAGAAACAGGGTAAGAGGCAGATGTTCATTCAGGGTGATTTAAATAATGCATCTGTCAATATTTTTTGTAAAGTTTTTTTAAGATGAAAAGAGATCACACTCAGCAAGATTGGTCTGGCTTCTAGGGGGTATCACTTTTTTGAGTTAACTTAGTGGTGGTGGTACACCTTGTACTTGGAATACCCCCTGGTGCAAAAAAGTGAAATTTGGTTTCCTTGCAACATCCGCAAAACATCTGTCTCGGTTGTACATGGGGATGAAAGAAAAGGAAGGAACTGAAAGTTTGTATTCCAACACTCAGAGCTGATAGATGATCGGGCTGGCGCAGTGACAGGCATTCTAAACATAGAACATTAACATACTCGAGCCAAACCTTGTCGCCTCAATCGTGGTGCCAACAAGCCCTTTACCTCTCTGCTAACTCCAGTCTATGTAGCCTTGTCTATCAAGTTAATTCATTTAACAGTGCTTAATTTGACAGTGCTAAACAGGCCAGCTTCTGTGAGACTTCCCATAGTATCCTGGTCAGTCAGGCCTCAAAAAATCTAATACTAGTTACCTGACGACTTACTCTCACCACCAACAGGGGGCTGAGGGTATTGTAATCAGACCCATCTATCTGTCTCCACGTGTGTGTGTGTGTGCGTGTGTGTGTGTGTGTGTGTGTGTGTGTGCCTGTCTATCTGTCTATCTGTCTGTTGTCTCATACATTCAGGGACGAGGGCCTGCAGTTGTCTGCCAGCTCTTGTTAGATATGAAGAGGATGCTTTTTTTTTTGCTCATATGTCCCAATGAACAGCGGAATAAGATACTACCGGAAACTTAAGTTTTCCTAACAGCCTACCACACAAACCACCAGTCATGCATCCACCTCAGTATAGCCAAGGAGGAACATGTTGGAGCAGAGGCCTGGAGGATGCCTGGGCAGGGTGCGGATTAGGTGCTGGGGATTAGAGAAGTTGTTCCCCGCAGACAAGCCCAGACTCCTGTTTAAGCAAGCCAGTCCGAACATCTAAATGTCAACCATGTCCCATCATGCACCCCTATGATGAGTGGTGGCCTCATTAAAATGCCGTAGTTGATGGGACACTGGCTGTGCTTGAAGGCAGTAGTGGTTCACATATGAAAATTCTGTCAGTGGATTCATTGCTGTTGAAACACTGTGATCTACTTAAAGCTAAAGGTTGCCGTGTGATGCTTAAAGGTCTATACGTTCTTCACCTGTCATTTTTTTTTTTTTTCCTGAAATCTCTATGATCTTAGTCTTATAATTATAAACAAATGGGTTTAACATATTGCTTGTCTCATCTAAAAATGTTTTTCGGATGAACAGAATACAGAATGTTTAAAAAGTGGCCTGAAGTAGAAGAAAATGAAGGATGAACAGTGGAATCTGAGGATGTTGTTAAGACGTGTCTTGGGAAATTGACGGTAATTACGAATAATCCCACATTAAACTGTGTGTAAACCTTGTAAAAGCCTTTCATTTCAAGGATTTGGCAGAACGAGACTTTGAACAGCACCAGCCAGAAGTGTAATATCAGCAACGTCTTTTTTTTTTTACATCACTGGCTTTTGTTGTAATTCGGTGCAGCTGTTTACAGGAAGTTACTCTCAAAAACTGGAACGGGTGTTTACAAAATAAGCATCCAAACAAATTATGTAAATGGTTCCATATGTCGGTACATAAAATCGGTGACAGAGTCAGTAAACACTTTGCTTTATTAGTTCAGGCGCTGATGTGATTTGGTGACAGTGTTGTGTTGCTGAGGTGAATTTACTCCTGCTGGGTGGTCTGGTTTAAAACTGGAAGTAATGTAAAATGGCGGGGAATTCCAGAGCAGCAAAGAAGAAGAAGAAGAGGAAGGAGAAGAGGAAGAAGAAGAAGAAGAAGAAGAGGTGGTGAGGAGGGCAGAGGGGAAGAATAAAACATTGTGTCCGCTGGTAAACTGTCGGAGGACGCCGTGCACAAACACAGCTGCAGGAACATGTATCACATGCTGGGCTCAAGCTTTTAAGTTATGGAATGCCATCAATCTCCTGGTCACACAGCATCTCAGATTCATATCCCTCCAGCATTTTTCAGGTTGTCTCAGCTGCCAGCTGATTATGCTGGACATATATTTTTTTTCCTTTGAGTCAAGATGGTGACATAGAATTTGCATACTGAGCTCTCTCTCGTCTTCACTGCTTTGCATGTAGTCTTTGTGGAAAAAAGAGAACACAAAGGGTCTCCTCATTGCCTCCTTGGGGTGGAGATCAGATTTCCAAACATACTAAAGGTCACATATCTCTCTACCTGAGCAGGGCGTAGCCCCACCATCCTTTTCTTTTCCCCTCTCCTTTTTTCACTCTTATGTCCCTGTCCTCTCTAGGACCTGTTTCTAACAACAGCACATTCTTACTGACAGAGGTAGAGAAAACACATAGACAGGATATATACAAAAAGCACATTTTTCAGGGCTTGATGCATTTGACAGAATTCAGTTGATAATCTCCTAGACATCTCGCTGTCCCCCTGTCAAAGATAGGTATTGAAACTGTCAGTGAGGATATCTCTGCTTAACAAATAAAACAGTGATAAAACCATGCTCGAATAATTCTTGAGGAACTGAAACAACTCTATGTGATCCCCCTCTTTTTTGTTCAGTCTGTCTTGTCAGTCGCTGAAGGGTTGCGTTTTACTGATGACAAGTCGGAAAGAAATGCCATCATCCTCTCCAGAAAACAAAGCTCCATCAGTGAATGGGCAAAAAGCAAAAGAAGTTTGATGAGGGTGTGAATGTGAGCTCATGATGAAGTCCTTCAGTGAGTTCATTTTTTATTGCCCTTTCAAGTCCTCGATGACAGCATTGCTCCATAGTGTCTTCTGGTGTTTACTTGTAAGAGTGGATGCTATCAAAGTTTCCAAAACTCGGCGCACACACATACACATATAGGAAAGAGTTATCACTGCCAGACAGTCAGCGTTCAGATGCAAAGCAGACTTTCACATCCATGTCGGGCAGCATGACTTTGTGAATCTATTGCTGTTGTCTGCATGGGTTCTTGCCAAGCACATATATATGTGTGTTTCTTCTCCTTAAGGTTCTCCTCAAGTTCCTTTTTTGTCACTTACCCAAAAGTCATCTATTCTTTTTTTCCTCAACCACTGAAGAGCTGTGCAGGAATGTTGATGTGTGGTGGTGGTAATTGTAAGACGTGTTCTCATCTTTCAGCCTGAGGTTTTAACAGGGCAATCTCTAAATGTCCTATATGAGCCAGGCTTATGCATCTAGTGGTTTGCCAAATGGGGGAGAGGCCATTGGGATAAAGGGGGGTTGAGGAATCCCCATGCCTCAGCTTCTGCCACTCATTTTCATTTGTTCTCTCCCCCCTTTGCCTCACGTCAACAATACCCATAACCCCCCCCCACCATCACCCCACTCCATCCCTCACAGGAGTCACTCATTGCTCTCTGCCAAATGTGTGCCAGTATGCCAGTCAGGGCCCCAGTGTTGAGCTGGGTTATGCTGTGAGGCCACACTATAACACACCATCTCGTTATCATCCTCCCCCACATCTTTCACTCTCACTCTCTCTCTCTCTCTCTCTCTCTATCCCTCTCTCTTTCTCTCTATGTATGTGGCAGGCTAGAAGGGTAACCTTGGCCTGCTTGTGTCAAGCTGATTAGGAGCACAAGAGGAGATCAGAGAGTGCTGGACCAAGCTCAGCCCCAATCCTGCTCTTTGTCTCTCTCTCTCTCTCTCTCTCTCTCTCTCTCTCTCTCTCTCTCCCTCTCACTCACTCACTCTCTTTTCCTCCTTTCACCAGTTTTCTTTCTCTTTCTCTTTCTGTCTCTGTTTCTTCTTTCTTTCTCTCTCTCTGTTTCACTCCCTCTGTTTTCTCTTCCTCTCTCTTTGTTCTGAACAAATAACCTCTTTCCTCCTCAAAGAGGGTCATAAGTTTGGAAGTTAGCGACTTCATGCGGAGTTCATGTGACATGCCATGTGACATGAGAGCAGAAAGGACGCACACTTGTGTTTGAGTTTTTGCTCTGACACACATACACATGCCCGCACTTACGCACACATGCAAAGGATTCTGAAAGTCACGCCAAGGGTTGCCCACATCGTGTTTATCCTCTTAGGTCCCTCAGGACATTTACCATTTTGTCCTCATCTAGCCATCCATCCCCCACTGCCTCTCTATCTGTGCCACCTGGGGCTTTCACCAGCCTGCCCTGACACCCTTTCATTCCCCTAATCGTATTGAAACTGTATCCGTGACCCTTGACCTCCAGGGCTCTGACAAACTCAATCCAAACAAACTGAAAGAAGAATGTGTGAGTGTGTGAGAAACGGTGTGTGTTAATGGTTCATGCATGCATGTGTGCTTTTTGTGTGTGTGTGTGTGGCATAGTATTTTGTGACATTGAATTGACACTAATATGTTGGGTCGTTAAATCTACTCCAATAGCTGAACATTTGCTCAGACTGTTTCCCATTTTCCCATTACTCTGTGCTAGTTGTAATTCATTTTGTTTTCTAAATAATTTCGTACACAATTTGTGTTCACGATTTTTTGGCCTGTGGCAATTTCTTACAGCCCCATCAGATCTACTGCACAAGAATTTATGTAGAGAAGTCAAACTTGGAAAAGCTTTGCTTTGTGGTGTGTGTGTGTGTGTGTGTGTGTGGGAGAGAGAGAGGGGGGGATAGAGAAAGAGAGAGAGAGCATTTTGTAGCACAACTTTTGTGGCATTTTAGGCGCTGTGTAACCTGAGTGCTGCTGTCAGTGGCTGTTGCTATGGGGGTTGAGGATTGATACTCACATGTTTAAGCCACATAAGGCCAAGTTTTCAATCCTGACGCCTTTGTTCACCTGTGGAATCTGATGCGCCCCTGTGATCTTCACTGCAGTACAGGGACCCACAGGCCAAGGCAAATAGCTGCACTCTTTTTATCAACTCACGATTACTATGTAAACCTATGTGTGTGCACTATAGCTTATGTTCATTAGCCCATGCACACATACAAACAACAACATTTATTCCCTGTGTGATTATTATACAGATGAATATGTGGATGTGTACACATTTGGGATAGTTTGTAAACTATAGCTTATTCTGTGGCTTCTACACATTTTAATCTTTTCTTATAGGAGTATCTGAAGCATGCACTACATGTATGTTTACCATAACAACCGGAAAAATACATAAATATATACAAACACAAAAAAATACATTTGACAAGGCTTGCTTAACACTGTGAGATCCTGCAGGGGTAAGCCAGGGTTCCATACATTAAAAAGGTGCATACAGAGTGTATACAGAGACCTCAAGCTTTTTTCAACATGTCAAACCACCAAAGGCTTTTATTGCTTTGCTCATATTTGACTGTTGTTCCTTGTATGTTTCTCTCATCTTCACAGGGGACAGAACCCCAGGAGCCATGCGCTGGACGAGACTGCAGTTCAGGGAGATGCCCATGTCTTCCAATTAAAGGCAGTAGGGTAAGCACAAGCTCATATGTTGTACCCTGACAATTGAACAAGGACACTCGTGCTACACCATGGAATTCTTTTAGCCTCAAAAAGAAAGGGGGCAAGTGGGGGTGTACTTCTTTTATAATTCAGACTTTGTGTGTCTTAGGGTTCATATACGTGAGTCAACCAAAACTGACCCATTTTCACAACTTTTTATTCATGCAATATCCAAACATTTATTCATAGATAAACTTGGATGACCTTTTCAAGAATGCCTCTTAGCAAATGGTGCGGCTTATGTACATCTCACCTTTATTACCTGCAGTAAGGAATATTTGATGCATGTAGAATATTAAAGAAAAATTTCCATCCTCGTAACTCCTCTTAGGTGTTACTTAGTGCCTCCCCACCACACACACATGCACACAGACATTCATCACAACAAAAAGAGTATTTTGATAGAGTCAAGTTGCCCTTCCAGCGTGCCTGACTGAGCAGGTTGTAACAGTGCCTGTTCGCAGGGCTGGGTGACATGCTGCTGATATCCCTGCCTGCCGGACATGGAATTTCAGCCCAATTATAGGTCCATCCAATAGCGTGCCTCGACTACAGATCCTGCTATGGATGGGAGCCAACACAATGTTTCCCCAGGTTACTCAGATTTGATGGCAGGCAGGACTACCCCCCTCCACAGACACCACACGGTGCTGGCCCCAAGCCAAAACACTGTTCAGTCCTGCCGGGCCACACCCAGTAAATTAGTCTGTAGAGAGAGCTATGCACACCTTTTTTACAGACAGAGAGATACTCTCTTACACACACTCGCGCACACACACACACACACACACACACAGTATAATACAATATGCAGTATGTAAGCACACATTGGTGATGTGCATAAATCTGCACTTAAAAGAAAAGATTTTACACCCTTGCCCACCTCATTCATGTATTGATACAAATTACACATCCACACATAAACTATAGACACACTAACAACAGCTCTTAAATCTAGCTGTTGGAAGTTGTTATAACATACACATACACACATGCATGTGCATGCACACTCACACATACACACACACACACAAGCAGAAAGAGAGAATGCGATAAAAAAGAGAGAAAAACAGACAGAGAAAGAGAAAAATAGAGTTATGGACTCTTAACCTCCTCTTGTTTTGGGTTGGTTGTGTGTAAGTCATTGTATGTTTATTTGGCTTTGTCTTTCTCGTGTGTTAATTTATCTATCCACCTCTGAGAGATTTATTTCTTTTTTTTATTAGAGCAAGTTTCCCTTTTTGCTCTCGCTTTCTCTCTCTCTGCCCTCAGGAGAGAACAATGGGAATGCACCTCCACATTTTATCTCCACAAGCTTGTCATGTTCCCTGAATGCATTTTGTTGGGACGTTATATTATTATGAGCATTTGAAAATTACATCTAGGTTATAGCTGCCTTTCGACAGAAGACACAGAAAAGAACAGGCGAGAAGTAAACAACATTTAAAGATAAGGGCTGCATGTGGAATATAATGTTCAAAAGTAAAGTAGAGAGGAAGGTAGACTGAAGCTGAATCTGAAATATTCACTCGTTCACTATGTAGGGGACAAAATCCAATGTAACTTACATAGTGAATGAGTAAACATTTTGGACACAGCCTGAGTCAGTGTGGTGAACTGAGAAGAACAAAGCTACAGTTTGACAGAGAAAACAGGCAAAAAAGTTGACATAGACATTTTTCTTCATTTTAAATATATACTGTGTCAAGGCAAGTCTTTTCCAATGGGGTAACAACATTAGGAATCAATGTGGACCTTGCAAACATGCAAGGTAAGAAAGAGAACAAAAGTAAGAAAGAGAACACACTGAAACCAGAGCATGGCAATCCTAATAAGAACCAGTCTGTATGGAACAAAATGCAAATCAAAACCTTACAAGGTAATGTGTAAAGTATCATTGTTTGAAAAATGATTTATATCACCACTAAATTTATGTTATCCCTTATCTCAAAATGTAGGCAAATGTGACGATAAGGGTCAAAAGAACAGCTTAGACATCAAGGGGCTCTAGTTTTACATCAACTATGCTAAGCATGCATCATGGTACATGATACAGCTTTTTCTAGCGCTAATTCCAGGGTTGAGGGTCTCATACTCATGAGAAGGGCTGGGCAATTAATTTGGTTAGTGATAAAATTGAGGTCAATAAAAGTCAGGTCACTCTGGTAAATAGAGTCTTACCTTTTCTTGCGCCATTGCCATTTGTGAGCTGCTGGGAAGGTTAAAGCTAGAAAAGGGCATAATGAACAAGGTTGGAGCTGAGGGCAGGGAAGTGATGTTAGAGTTATCCCCTGAAGGTGATATTATTGTCCACAAAAAGGTTACACATTGTCAGTTGTGTGGCAATGGTTTGGTTATGGACGATGTAAGACGGAGCAAATGAAGCCGGTACATAAGTTATGTCTATAGTCAGCGGCTTCAAACACAAGCTTCAATATAGATACTCTAGAACTGGCAGTATAAGGAGAAAAAATATGTGATAAAAACTGATATTGAACAATATGTGATAATATATTGTGATCTTTTTTTACCATATCACCCAGCTCTACTCATGAGTTATTTAAACTGTTGAAGTAAAATCAGCTTTTTAACCTATATTCCCTTAATTAGCTTATAGATATCACAACCACTTTGGAGCGTACTGTATGCAACACAAAAGATTAAAAGATTTGATGGAATTATGCTGGTTGCAACAACACAACAATCTACTGGTTTCATGTTTTAAATAATTAAATAAAATAATAAGGATTGCACTCTCACAGTAATCTCATAGAATTCTCCCTTAGTCTTGTTTTACTCGCTATGTCTACATAAATGAACTTTTTTTCAAAATGCTTTTTTGCCCATTTTGATGTAGTGCATTTACATATGTATGTATATTCCTGCGACATTCACACACTAAGTTTTTTTTTTTTTTCAAAACCACAGCAGGGGCGACTAAACACTAGTTGCTACTGCTGTCTGAACCAACAGCCCACACTTACCACAAGTTTAACCTGTACCTGTGCCACATTACATCCCCACACTGGATATTACACGCGACCGTAGAGCCACTTATTACACACCAAAGCCATAACACAACATGTGAGGGAGCTCTGTACCAGGGGGAACTCAGGGAGACATTATTAGCCCCTTTTCTCCAGAGCATGAAGCCAGTATCTGATTCCGCCCGCTCGGGCTAAGCCATGCTTTCTGGAGATTGCCTGATATGGGCCAACTGTGTTTGTGTGTGTGTGAGTGTGTGTCTGTATGTGTGTTTGTGTGTTGGGGGTGGTTGATGATGGAGGGTGGAACATATATATATGTGTGTGTGTGTGTGTGTGTGTGTGTGCGTGTGTGTGCGTGCGTGTGCGCGTGTGTGTGTGTGTGTGTGTGTGTGTAGGGTGTGTAGGGTGTGTATATATGTCAGTACATGTGCCATGTGGTATGTGGGGTTATATGGGCTATTGTTGCATGTTGTTTTTTTGTTGACCTTTAATGCATGTCAGTATACAAGGACTTAAATTTATACTGCAGCTTCGTGCACTGATTGCCAAAAGGTGTAAATCTAGCATGACTGGAAGAAGTTGGCATTTTGACCAGAAGGCAATTAAAACCTTTCTTACATCCTCTGGGTGTCAGGGTTGTAAATCTTCCACAAACACTCTGACACAAACAGTGTTTTAGAAAAAGATGTAGAGAGATCTAGAATTCCATTTATAGCATTCGGTAATATCCTCTCAACATGGCAAGTCTGAACAGTCACCAGTGAAGAGAAACAAGGAAAGTGCAAGACAGGTAGGAGGTATGCAAAAAAGAGGTTTTTGAAAAAGTGAAACTTTCACCATACTAATAAAGGTCACCAAATATTTGGATAAGTAAAATATTAAGCAACATCTTCAAGGAGGGTGGGCTGTCAAGACCAATGCAAAGGTGTTTCCACATGCACTCGACTGAAAGCCAGGGCCTCTCTTCATGGTTTGGTGTTCCTGTGGGCTCTGCTCCACATTAACAAAGTACAAAGATGTCAAGCACCCAGTCCATACTGGAGTCATTTGAACCAATAACATCCGTTTCCAGTGAGGTCAAAGGTCGCAGAAAGCTGACAGAATGGTTTGCGTTAAGGGCCATCAGGGGAAAAGGAGTGAGCTTTCATGTGTGTGTGTGCGTAGGGGGGTGGTGTCAAGAGGGAAAACACACATGCACACGCACACACACACAGCGGGTGACATATGTCTCCACTTTGTGCTGGTTTGCTTATGCTGACATCGGGATTCCCTCAGAAGAGATTAAAGATGCCGAGCCATCTTAAACCAGGTGGACTAGAGTTTTAGCCTCTAGCTCTAGAGCAGGAAGTGTTTTCTTACTTTAAACCTCTGCGTCCTGTCATTGCTGCTTACTCTGAGATCCATGACAGGGCCATACAAATGTCTCGTGCTTGATGTTCGAAAATGTAGTGAACAAAGAGCATATGAGGTAAAACCTTTGAGTAGACTTGGCAGCTAACAAGAGCAACAGAGGTAGGCTTCAAATGGGGTAAAATAATGGGTAAATGTGTGCACATCCCTTTTCAGTTAGGTCAAATGTAGGACAGAACATGCAGTTAACAGAAGAGAAGAGTGTATGCAAACCGGCATAACTCCCAAAAGGTTTATTAAACCATAGTGGCATTTTCTTGATAGATCGAAATGTGCACCTTTCTTCTGTAATAAGGATTTAGGTTTTATAAAGAAGTTGCGTGAAGGAAAAGTGAACTTAAGAACTGTGAGCCTGATGTTGCGTGTTGATGTGTTGCATCTGTATTTATCTGTAATCATCTTGTGGGATGATCTGAATAGGGCTGCTAGTCCCATGCTAATCTCGCTTCCCACAAATTGGCCACGTCCGTCCAATCTTTCCTCTTTAGGCCTCCACTTATCAGCATTCCTTGCACCCACTCACATCTGTACAGTAGAGCCGGCAATATCTGCTTTTGATTTATTGATTCATGCAGATTTGCAGTTTTGATGCAAGGGCAGGTTACTGTAGTGTATTGCACGAACGCATGCACTTGTTATCCCTTAAGGACGACATTTGAGGACAACTCCTCTGGGTGATAAGGGTTTAGGTTTTTACAGAGAAGTTTCGTGAAGCAAAAGTGGCATGGGGAATTTAAAGAACTAAGGAAGTGTTCGCCTTGCCTTGCATCTGTGTTTAGTTAATGTTTACAAAGAGTCAAACACACGCAATGAAACCCCCTGCAATTCAATAACTAAATTGTCTTCTGGGATGATCTGGTCCCATGTTCATATCGCTTCCCGAAATTTGGCCACATCCTAATTCCAATCTCTCGTCTTTAGGCCTTAACTAATAACCATTGATCGCACCCACTCACATCTGTACAGTAAAGCTTACAGTAAAGCCTACAATGTCCTTTTGATTCGTTGATTAATGCAAATCAGTGTTGTTGCAAGGTTATTACAATGTATTTCCTGCTGACCGTACAAATTGCATAATCACATTTTAACTATTTCCCCTTTAAAACGACTTTTGATGACCACCCTGTATTCTTAATGATTAGTTTTGACTATCTCTGATATATCGTTAATGATGTAATTTGATTACCATTACTTTATCATTAAGTTTTGTCTTGGTAGACTACAGTATGTCTTGGTGCACTTACTTAATAAGTTGGTACTGGGTACAGTAACTTGATATTTTGTTTTGTATGTAGAGACCCTAATCTTGCTACTGCTAAAGTGTAGTGCTATTTTGAGCTTTATTAGTTAGAAAATGCCTCTTTAGATACATTTGGCTCCATCTTGCATTAGTCAAATGGCTTAAGAAAACAAATATAGAAACTGTATGGCAGAAAAATACCTTTGCTTGACACCACAACGATGATACAATCAATGTTTATATTTACCCTCTAGGTTATCCATTTTTTGCCCTTCATACATGCTATCACATTGGTTTTGCCTTTGAAGAAGGTGCCAGGGTGCTTCTTCCCTGACTGTTGGGCCCCCTCACCCCACCTTAACCCCTCTACCCTCAGTGGGGGTGCCCGCCATCTCCTTTGTGCTGCACACAGAAACATGGCTGTGTGTTGACTACTCCTGTACTTTGATCCTAATCTAAAGGAGAAGGAAAAAATGGGGGGAAAAGACTTGAAGAAAAAAAAAAGTCTCAGTCACACAGATGCAAGAGCCCTCTGTGTAAAACATGCGCACACCCCTCTGTCTCTCTGTCTCTGTCTCTCTCTCTGTCTCTCTGTCTCTGTCTCTCTCTCTCTCTCTCTCTGTCTCTCTCTCGGCACCATTTTATGTACTTCTTACTCATAAACATATACAAAGATGCAAACACACAGTTTCCACTCTTCCCACTGCAGTTTTCCTACACTAGTTGTATTTTTCCGCTAACATAAACCCAACTCCAGACCAGTCTAAACAGACCAAAGGCATTTGTGTAGGTTAATGTAGGTTTACCCAAACACAAAGGGCGGATTCAGACAAAGACTTATGTATGCGGCCCCCCATACTGCAGGGAGTGCAACACCTTTCTAATGAGCCCACAGACGTAGCACAGGTTAACTGATACTAAGCAGCTTCATTTCTTAAGAATTCCTGACTCAAAACATGGTGTCCTTTCTTTTGAAAAGTTATTTATTAATTACAGAGCAAGACACAAAAGTGACCTCTTGTGCTTGTGACTGTTCAGTACTTTTGACTAATGAGAACTTGCTGATATATCGTAGTTGGTATGGTTTCAGTCTGGGTAGGAGAAAAGAAAAGGCATGGTCACGTTTTGACTCACATTCAGTGACCTCCAGCGACTCTTGACCTTTCTTTTGTGGGCTTCTCTGACTGCTGACCTTGTTGGCAATGGCCGGGGACGTCAGGTAGACCCGCGCACACACACAGAAACATTTATTCTTTCCCTCTTTCCTTCTCTCGCTGTCATTATCCATTACTCTTCATTAATGTGCATTCAACCTAACAAGGTGTTCCAGACAATTAAGTATTATATAATACTTAAATTTGTATTCTTATCATTGTTAGGCATTAATAAGAAATAAAGCAGTGAGGGTTAACCCAACCAAACAAGAGAAATCTTGCTGTCTGTTTTATGTGGCTGTTGTAGTGTGTAACACTGCCCCCCTCTGGAGAAGGAGGGTAACTTCATGCCTTCATACCATAGAAAAGCACCGTTAATAGATTTTAGTACATCTATTATGTACATCTATAGTACATCTATTATGTACATCTATAGTACATCTAGTACATCTATTATGTACATCTACCACATTTACCATGCAATTAAAATAATGTAACTTCATAAATTCTCTTTCTTGGTCAGAAAGCCCACATCCATCCAACACAATGGATTAATGTGTCAATGTACATACAAGCCCAAGGTTCCCAGGGTCATGGAAAAGTCAAGGGACTCCAGTCCAGTCTTCCAGACTATAATTTTGTTCAGAAAAAGTTCTGTTTTAGAAAAGTAATTAAAATGATTTTATTATTTGTAGAAATGGAATGAAAACAACTGCTTTCTCCATGGTTGTGATGTTTCATTGTACAAAGTTCAACAACACATACAGATACAGTTTCCACCTCTATATCAGCAAAGGAATGAAAAAGATTGCTATGTACTTGTCAGTGTATATAACTTTAAGTAGGCCCAACCTGCCTAAAGTATAACATTATATGCAGTTTGTATGTACATTGTACTTTTCCTCCTTCAAGAACCATGGAAAGTTTTTTTTTATTTTTGTTTTACAAATGGATGGAAATGGAGATTTTAATGAACTGTGTTTACGCGTAAGTCGTTTTGGGGGGATATTGGATTATTTAGTGACCTGGGTTCCATAACGACCCCATCACTAGTGCAAACACACCACACACTCACACACCGTAAACATACAGAACAACACAGACTCCAACCTAAACACAGCTGGGCGAATACCACCACACCCACACAAAAGCGAGCGCACACACACACACACGCACACACACACACAGATACACATACACAGAAACACACACAGTTTCCATTTATTTGTGTGTCTATGTGTGTCTAAGAGAGAGAGAGAGAGAGCTCAGGACAAGTTTACAGTTTACGTAGATGCAGTCAAGTGTGGTAAAAGACAGTGTAGACATATTTTAATATCCTGAACATGCATTGTATATAATAAGCATTCACTGAAAATGATCAGATGCATGGGCCTTTTATGTGGTTGCTGCACGCCCACAACTCTGGAATGTCTGATTCTTTCAGGGAGACACAAGCCCAGACATCCCCACTGCAGGTCTAGGAATGATAGCGGGACAAGAAAATAACCTAAGAGGTCAAGACATCAGTGTCATCTTTACCAGTGCCCCGCCAATACATGTACACATACATACAAATACCCACAGACACACCAACACACACACCTACAGTATGTGTGCAGTTAAAAAAAAGACTTTGACTTTGGCGTAGGGTGGTTAAATGTTTCAGGGGATTGACAGTGGTGTATATTTGGTTTCAAGTACTATGACTGTATTTGTGTCTGTAGCAATAATAGCACAAAACAATGATAGATGTAAATGTTGAAATGTAATTATTCTATATTTGCACAGTAATACAGTAGAATATTGCCCCTACTTCAAACAAACCCTTTTTTCCTTCATAGACACCCTGATTTTGTAATTTTTTTATGACAGAAAGTAGTTTCTTCCCATGGTTCTTACATGAACACTTTTAGAAGGTCAGCTGCTTCCATTTCAACCCATGCCTATTTGTGTGTGTAATGCTTTTGTATGCCCTGCATCTATGTGTGTTTCTCTCTACATATACATTGTCAGGTCTCTGGGTCTCTGGGTTGATTCTTTCTGGCCTCTAAGGTGACTGGGGTAAAGGAATTGGGTTATCGAGCGCAAATCGATCAGCAACCTGTTCCCCACCCTTGTACACATCCTCTGATGTGGGGGCCGAATGTTTCCTTGCGCCGCGCCCGTCAGACATGCCAGTGAGCATGCGGTGTGACAGTTAAAATCACCCCTGGGCTTCGCTGCCCACGAACAATAGGTTCCGCTAAATCCCTGTGGTTGGACAGGCGGAGAGGGAGCTTAGCCACGGGAATCTGTCTGCTCATGGATTCTCTGGGTAGGGCCGGCAGGAAGTGAGGTGCATTCTGGGTAGCCAGGCTGGTGAGGCCAGAAAGCTTAAAGGGGCAGAATGGACTCTTTTGTGTGCATTGTGAGTGAGGGGATTTGGTACCACAAACGGTGCAGTCTACTGCAGATTAATGTGGCTGGAAGTCTTTTTTATGGCAGGGCGGAGAAAGACAGGATCTTTTTTTCCCCCAGTAGCTGTGGTTATAAGGTGGAATCAGGCTGGATCATTTTGGTAAGGATGGATGAGGGTGCCAACATCTCATGCCAGCCTCAGACTCACCCATCCCGACTAATGGCAGTAGGAACTTGGCAGGGTTGGCAATTCACCTCATCAGAATGGTCATACCAGACCTCCAGTTTTCCACAGCCATTAAAGAGGTTCATTTAAGCTAGCACAGAAGACTCATCAGAGCGTGCTTTGTCAAGACTGTGCTTGAAATCTTGACTTTTGATACGGTCTTTAAGATGAGAGTAATACCTATTTAATGGGGGCATCCTCTGCTTTACTATACAGTCCACTCTCTAGAGAAAGTTCAAGTAGACAGTCCAGAGGGGTATTTTCAGAAGAGGGTTTAGTGACTAATCTTTAGTGACTAACCTCAGAGTAAGTGGTAAACCACCTAATAAGAGTCGCTTAGCGTGATTCTCCTTGCAGTGCAACTGCTATTAGGATGTTCACCACTTATTCTGACTTAACATATCACAGATAAGTGTAAGAACTATCAGAACATGAAGACTTGCAGCTTACAGATATACAGTCAACCCATTGTGTTTACACTTTGTGCATGCACAGAGAGAGACACACACACAATCAAGTTTACTACTACTCGTATCATAGAGCATTTTTAGTCAGTAAACTGAGTACATAAAAACACCATGAGCCAGGGCCCTTTGAAGATTCTGACATGGCTACCCTGGTCTCCACGTGTAATGCTTTGTCAAGTGTATGTGTGTATGCTTGTTTATTACTTCTATGAATTCACATATTGTGTGTGTGTGTGTGTGTGTGTGTGTGTGTGTCTTTAAGTTTGTGTCTGTCTGTCTGTGCACACTAATGTCTTTAAGTGTGTGTTTAACAGTGAAGGAACAAGCTAAGCTCTGTTCAGACTATCAAAATGGACACATTCAGACATGTTATTGCCTTTCTTAGGGAAGAAGTTCTTGTAACAGGCTCAGTCCTGTTCTTGTGTCAACATACCACTTATTCATCCTGCCTATAACAGTCTTATCATCACAAATAGCTTAGCTCACTTTGGATATTGGCACCGCTTTACTTTTCCAGACATTGATGTATGCACTCAATTTAATCATAGACTGATACACAAACAGGAATATGTTACCTATTGTCTGATATAACCCTCAGGAGTCTGAGACTACAGCTTCAGTTTTGGACTTGATTGAGAGCAGTCCCATCTGTGCACAGGCATTGGTCAGGTTTTGACCTCTAAAATCAAGTCAGACCTGGGCATTCGAGGCTATAGCCCTAGATCTTCTGGGAACAGCCCCAGAGAGGCCCGTAGAGTAGACTTTTGTGTGGTTGCATTACCAGCAGCCACGAATGCAACATTTGTAGCCAGTGAAAACTGCAAGAAAAATCTAACATGGCCATAGACTAGATATGGGCAGATTTAGAATCATTTGTTGCAAAATGTTAAAAATTCAACATTCAACAATTCACTTTGGCAGAAGAGACGTTCACAGGCTTATCTTTACTGTAAACATCCAACTACTTGCACATGTCTCTTGAGCCGTGACAATTGGCCTTGCCTTTCAGTCTCAAACTGTGTTAAAATTAAATGTTCATCAGCCCGATTTTCAAAATTTATCGGAGGAGAAACTCCCAAACCCCCGCAAAAAAATAACTTTTAAGTTTTGAGCTATAGCCCCAAATGTTCTAAATACCTAGCATTGTCTCTTGGTCAGTTTATATGCTTCAGCATACACACTGTCAGTATCTGCAAAAATCAGACATCAACCACAACTTTTATACTTTCACAGCTCAGTGCACCTCTGTCTTTCACTACCATCAGCCAGCATATTAATACCATGCCAGGCCGAATCATAGTTTTCATCTGCATTTTCTGTGTAAAAACACTTATTGTATATTCAGTCTAGTCTCATATCTGAGAACATTGTCATATGACTCATTTGCATAAACTGAGAGCTCACTTCTCAGGTAAGCTATAGGCTAGACGGTTTTAACTATATTGTCCTCATGCACACAAAATTACATTACATTACATTACATTGCATTTGGCAGACGCTTTTATCCAAAGTGACTTACAATCAAGGGGGACATAAGCAATAGAGGAGGACACAGAGTAGAGACACAACAGACATATGTACTTCTGCATAGGGATAGAGAGAGAGAGAGAGAGAAAATCCATGTACATTATCTGCTGCAGTCCTCTGTACATTAAATAAAATAGACAAAGCAATCACTGAAAGCAAAGATTTATGTGCACTGGCTGTGTGTGTGTGTGTGTGTGTGTGTGTGTGTGTCTGTGTCTGTGTCTGTGTCTGTGTCTGTGTGGGTGTTTGTGTGTATATGTGCCTAGAGTCACCTACAACTAGAGAGCAATCAGAGAAAGTGACACAGACTCTGCAAACATCCAACAGCCTCCCACCTAAACCAGGTGTCAGGGGTACTGGGGGTTGGAAAAAGCAAGATGAACAGAAAGAAACAGGTCCCCTGTAATTATCAGCAGTGAGGGTTTGTGGCAACTGCTGGAGGTTATTGGCCCGATGGGAATCAGTCTGTGCCAGCCCAAGGAGTGGTTGCAGCAATGACCTCATCCTCACCTGGAACCAAGACATCCCTAAAATTAGGATCAACCCTCCCTGTTTCCACCAACATTAATTGCAGCCTTGGAATACAGGTTGATAGGGTGTGTTTGGTGTGTGTTTGTGTGTGTGTGTGTGTGTGTGTGTGTGTGTGTGTGTGTGGGTGGGTGGGAGGGGGAAAGATACAGAGAGAGAGAGAGAGAGACAGAGAGAGAGTGTGTATTTGTGTGTACAAACAATGGAGAGAGAAAGACTGTGTGTGTGTGTGGGTGTGGGTGGGTGGGAGGGGGAAAGATACAGAGAGACAGAGAGAGATTTGTGTGTAAAAACAATGGAGAGAGAAAGACTGTGTGTGTGTGTGTGTGTGTGTGTGTGTGTGTGTGTGTGTGTGTGTAACTGTGTTTGTGAAAGAGAGAGAGAGAGAGTGTGTGTGTGACAGGAGAGTGCACAGAGAGTGAGTGTGTCTTTGTGTATTTAATATACTTAAGTAAGTAAGTAAGTAAGTAAGATTCCACTGGGGCTTGGTCTTGTAGAGGCAAGTCTGCTCTGCAAATCCCCCACCTCTCATGTCACATGTGTGTACACCAAAAGCTCAAATCTCTTTAGAGCTGCCTTGTCACATGTCAGACAAAGAGCTCAAAGGTGCTGCATAATTTTACCCCTTTTCACAAACATTCCAGAAACCCATTAAACGTTCAACATGAATATCACTTACATTGCTGCATATGAATGTTCCCTTTTTCGCTGTATATATTTTACATTGGTACCTATCCTGTATGGTTTGAGTTGATAAATTCCTGAATAAGAAGGACTTTTGTTCATTTGAATCAGACAAGATTGTCTGTGCCCAAGTGTTTAGAAGTAACTGGTCAAGCTTACTGTTTAATATGCACAGTATTACACAGACAAGGTATCTAACTATGTATTCTTGTTTGAGGCGTGTCATTTATTATAGTGTCATTTCCATAAACGTGTGATTATATTGAAATGTGTAGTATATACTATGGTGTGGTTACATTTTGGTTACAGGTGTGTGCATGCATGCATGCATGCATGCCTGTGTCTGTGTGTGTGTGGTAGAGTGGATATGAGTGCAGTGTCTTTGTATTAAAAACACATATCATTTCTGGGTTGAACTAAGAAAAACAAGGGGTTCTGCCTAAACCTGCCCCATAAGACTGACAGACAAATCAGAGCAAAATTCCTCCATACAATGCTCAAAATAAAATCTGTTCTTTATTTAACAGAGGTGGAGACCCTAGCTTTAGAAAAGTAAAAAGCCACCCTTGTATTTCTTCTGCCTGTGCACTTCTTCACTAATTAGCTCATCTTCCTGTCTGGTGATATATGTGCTCTGTAGAAAGTAAGATCTTTGCCAGGGCTGTAAACAAACCGATATGTAACTGCTTGCACAAACTCACTGTTTTAACCATTTTTTATTCATTTTTTGAGTCATACACGCTACAGTGCTGTAAGGTGTCTGCTGACGTTACATAAGTTTTGGGGTGAGATTTGGAGCATGGTAAGATGCTAAAAACACAGTTTAAAGTTTTGGCTCCCATGGATTAGCTGCCAGTGCAAACTCAGGAGACCTGTATCTGTCTCGAGTAGCATCTGCGTGATGAAAATGACCGAAATTGTCCTTTAATGCTATCAATACTTTCCACACCACTCTTCGTGTGTTTGGCTCTTATTTCAATTTCAAAATGTGTTCATCTTTAAAACAGGTTAATGGTGATGAGATCCTTCTGACTGTGTGTTTCTCCTCCCAGGGGCGACCAGGGGCCCATGGCCCACTGGGCACTAGTGGCCCCGAGGGGTCATTGGGCAGTACAGGGCCCGTGGGGCCCAAAGGTGAGAAGGGCCACGTTGGAAGGAGAGGACAATCAGGGATCAAAGGAGATAAGGTCTGTTACACATTGTAGCAAAGTCCACATATTGTATAAGAGTTTCAATTAGTTATTTTGGTGATGCTTGGGTTAACATTTCTTTTTTTATTAAATATCACTTTTACAGGGCCCAATGGGTGTTCCTGGATTCTCTGGTACAGATGGCGTTCCAGTGAGTAAAACCATCATACTTAAATAATCTGACCTACATTAACTTTTGTATTTTGTTTTCGAAATCCAAGTAACCTGATTTTTATCCCACCGAGTGACTAAATTCTCCATCAGTGGTAGCATTGTACATGGTATTATTAACTTACAAGTAAGATAAGCAACCTACAGAAGCTGCAATCCAATACCACATATTCCAAATTAACTGGTTGTACCTGTGGGCTTACTACATGTGATTTCACTAATTAACTCCCAACTCTGCCTTGCTAGAATAAGCTGGTTGAGTGTATGGCTGGAACAAATCTGTGGTACGGGATTGCAGGTTCTGAAGCACGGTTGCCCATCACTGAAGTAGTTGCTATTTGATGTACTGTATATCATTTATTCATTTCATTACACAGCAGTTCCTACCTACAGTAAACCTACATTTGGTTGTGTACAGTTGTTAGACCATGTATACTTTACAGTACCACAGCACAACTAGTCAGTCTACTGGCAGTCCTGAGGTTATCATGCATGTGTGTGCAGGGTCACCCCGGTCAAGACGGACCCAGGGGACCACCAGGAGGCGATGGCTGTAACGGCACCCAGGGAGACGCAGGGTACCAGGGAGGGAATGGGTACCCTGGTACTCCAGGAGCACATGTGAGTATGAAATAGAAATTAAAAACCACTGAAGACCCTGGTAATCGTTGTCTCTTGTAAAACATTGCACCAGACTAACGGCATACATATGCATGTTGCATTTCTGACTGCTGTAATATTATTATTTTAGTCATCATACTGTACTGGCAACGCTTTATTGTTTATGTTTTATTTTATGTTTTATGTTTATGTTTATTTTATGTTTTAAAGTGCAAGCAGAAATTAATATTTACTACAGGTGTATATAGTTTTTTTAAATAAATGAGTACCTCCAATGGCAGGCTTAACATTGTGCTAGGTCTTATTAGGTCTTGGTTGGAGTATTAGTATTTGGAAGAAATATTATTATTTATCCCAAAGATGTGGTTTGAGGCAGGTCTTTACCATGTGCTTACTGTAAAGCAGCTTAAAGAGGATGGAGGTCTTAAAATATAATGAGAAATTATACGGTATATACTGTAATATACTCTATTGTTCCCACATGTATAAAAAAGTAGAAAATGTAATGGTTATACAACCTAAACAAAGCCTAATGTCAAAAGGTCATGTGCTCTGGAATTCTCCTAAGTCTGGTTGTTTAAAAAAATGAGAGCAAGTTGCAATGTCAATGACATGTCACAGGAGGGCGCTGCTTGAAACAAATTGCAACTACTCTGCAGATACTGCATCTACAGTAGTAGTAGTAGCAGAAATAATAATAATAATAATAATAATAATAACAATAATAATAATAATAATAATAACAAACAACATATTTTAAATGAAAAAAGGCAGTATTTCAGTTATGTTTAGACTATGCTGTAATGGAGGATTGTAATCAAGTGGCTTTAAAAGCTTAAGCTATGATACACTACATCTATATACTGTCTGTGTATACTGTGTTTACCCAGTAAAGCAGATCAAAGTGATGCCATTCCTTTATGTTGTGATGATATGAATGTGTCGTTATTTTGCAGGGATTTCCCGGTCCTAAAGGCCAGAAAGGAGAGCCGACCTATGTGGATATCGGAGGACAAGGAATCGTGGTAAAATGACATTTATGCCATGCTGTTGTACATTTCTACACGTGCACGCATGCATGCGCACACACACTCATACACACAAACACACACTCACTATTACATATTCTGTACACTATTATTTCCTTTCAGTTTGTTGCAGGAATTATTATTCAGTCCTTTTTACTGGATTTTTATATGACCAAATATCCTTAAATGTATATATTTACATGATGTATAATTATAATTATGTATTCATCATTCAACACTAAAAGCCGACAGAATTAACTGACAAAATTTCTGTCAACATTTTGGCTGGTTTTAGGGTCCTCAAGGGCCTGGTGCTCAAGGCGAATCTGTAAGCAAACAATTTTAAAACTAATACCTTTTTGTCAGTATCTCCCCTAGAGACACTGAGTTTATGGTTCTCATTGTTATTGTACTATGGTTGTTATTTTTCCCAGGGTCCTATGGGTCCAGATGGCCCTCCAGGTGGTGGGGGAGCAAGAGGCCCTGATGGTTACCCGGTACGTGTCTGCACGCCATCGGCACCTGCTATTACACCTTTCATAAGCAGAGGTTGACATAATGGGTTCAAAAAGTTATGGTCCTGTCACATATTTGTGTAAGCCAATTCACTGAACCAGCTGATCAGCCAGGTAGATGAGCTCATTAGTAAAATCAGGCAGATGGAATAAATGGCAGACTTTTACTTTCTCAAGCCAGTTTGTCCCCCTTTTGCACATTATAACTACTTGCACTTATTGTTGTACCTTTACTACTTACTGATAACTATAGATGCCTGTTGTCATGACAATACTAGCAGTTATAACCAAAGATTCTACAGTGCAATACGCAGCGCTAAACCCCAAACACTAGTCCTGTGCTTAAAACATTGATATTGTGATATATTGTGGTGCACCCTTGTATAGGTATGTATCTATACATTATCAAAAAACTCTTGGGTTAATAAAGTATGCCAGACAACCAGGAGGTAGATTTTAAGTAAATATCTGTCAGAACTAAAATGTAATTTTTAAATAAAATGAACATTAGTATTTAGGATCTTTGGGAACCAAAGTGTTGCTTGCTGTCATACAGAACAGGATAATTCGGTTTTGAACGTGGTCATTTTTTAGAATAAACATCAACACTATCATGATATTATTATTATTGAGGTTGCAGGGAATGTCCAACCTTATTTCTTACCTTTGTTTTCTTTTCAGGGTCCCCCTGGCCCACCCGGACCCCCAGGCCAAACAGTAAGTATTAGCAAAGACACAGGCAGTATGCTGGGCTGGCGTCAGGCTCTGCCCCAAATGGCCACTTATTTACTATATACTATACTATATGCGCTACAAAGTGTGTGAGTGATATAGTTCACTATATACAGTAGTGTGTGAGTTGCATTGGCTGATTCTCTACATAGTGTACTAGACAGTGAACAAGTGAACATTTTAGATTTTCCATCAGCCTATTGTCCTTGAACGTGTGTATACTGAGCATGGTAATATAATAAGTTTCATCACAGTGCTATTTTCAGTAAGTAATAGATGCTGTGTGTCTCCTATTCTTTCTTCGTAGGGGAGCCAAGGTCAAGGTTCGCAAGGAGAAAGGGGAGACAAGGTATGAATGTAAATGAAGATGATCTTAACAATTAGCACACTATTCTTGAACTGTATGTGTATCACTTACCTTAAGCAATGTAATCAATACAGAATATGTCAAACTTTGTTGTGTAGAGGAACAGGCTACGAGTCCAGTGTGGTGTGTGTGTGTTTGTCTTTCTGTCCGTCTGTCCGTCTGCCTGTGTGCCTGTTTGTCTGTATGTCTGTATACCTGTGTGTGTGTGTGTGTGTGTGTGTGTGTGTGTGTGTGGTGGCAACTGTATATAGGTATGCTTTATGGTGGTGGTTTGGAGAATGTTTGTTTCCTTGTATGTTTTTTTTTACCATACCTTTGGTGTTTTAGGTTAACACAGGGGTGTCAAAGACTTTAGTGGAGTGTCAGCATCATGATTATGGCAGTTTAACAGCGCTCACTGAACAGAAAAATAGAATTGAATGTTATGCTGAATTTGACCAGATCTGTGTTTGGCCGGATGAGACAACATAGTAATGACACTTAACAAGTCTTTGACCCCTTGTAAGAGAGAACACCACTGCAAATTATAACTGCACTCTGCTATCGTACCATTGAGTTTTCCACTTCTATCTTTAGATTTCTCTCTATCCCGCTCTCTATCCCCATGTTCACCATCCCTTGTTCTTTCCAAACTTTGGTTCACCTTTCCCTTAACTCTTACATCCACACAGCACCTCTTTGTCTGTTGTGTTTTTCTGTTATGTCCATGTGCATTGCAGCTTTGAATGAACTATATCTATTTATAACTGAATGTCTCACATTTTGTTTTGGAATTGATAGTAGTGCCACGAATGATCATGTGAACTATTCAAGTAATCAGATCATTCCATCACTTCTGGTAGCACTACTTACCATGTTCTCTTACAAAAATGGCAGTTCAGAGATCCCTTAACATGGGCACTAAGCTGTTCTTTATTTGAAAATCAGAGTTCATTCAAACATTTCCCTCTTAATCCCTTAAAAAACAGCAGCAGTTTTCTGTAAATCTGAAGAGCTGCACTGGACAGATCTGTGAGCTGCCATGTTATCTGGGGTTTTTTTTTTGAGTGGTTTGTGACTGGTGCTGGGATCACCTGCTCCCACCTCTTCTGTGACCTCATTTCCCCTTTGACTTGGTGGCCGTTAAATTTAACGGGAAGCTGTCTGGTTCTGCGAATGTTACATGGGGCGGTAGTCTTTCTTTTTTTTTTTGGTTGGTTTGCTCTTCTACCTAAACTCACTGCCTGTCAAAATGAACACTAACAGCCATTATCAGACAAAAATATCCACCATGCATGCATTTGTCAGTCAGACAACTTGTACTAATTGGAAGGCATGTGGGAGAAAATGGATCTGCTACTTTAACACTCGAGTCTGTTGAAATATAATGCATAAAGATTGGTATCTTCCCTCATGTTTGTCTTTCATGCAGCCAACTGCAACATGTTAAAAGGAGCTACAATATTGTGAAGTGTTTAATTATCCTATCTGATCTGTTCAGGCATATTGAATTGTTGAAATACGATTAAATGTTTTTTTACTTGATTTACACAGTGAAAAGACTCTAATATGTAGAGGAATCAAAGTCAGCCAGAGCTTCCTCTCTCTCTCTTTCTTTCTCTTTCCACCCCACTATTCCCTATGGTATCGCCTTGCTGCATCTCTCTTCATTCTTGCTTTAAACTGTCAAATTTTCACCATCTCTTCCACCACCTCTTTCTTTGTATTCTCTCCATCCCTTTTCATTTTTGTTGATCATTCATTCTCCCACCATTTTTATTTCTTCTCTCTTTAATTCATCCTCTTTCTCTTTACTCTCCCTGCTCTGTCAATCTTTTCTTCTGTTGTCTTTTTTCTCCCACTCTCTCTCTCTCTCTTCCACCCCTCCATCTCTTTGTCTCTCTCTGCCTCTATGACTCTGGCTGCACTGGTCTTGCCTCACATTTGGGCTAACGTGTGTGTTCCTCTGGATCTCAGGGGGACGCAGGGCTTCCCGGACTCAGGGGCGCCCCAGCCGCTCTGTCAGGCCCGCCTATAGGCGTTGTCTACAAAGGAGAGAAGGTAACAGGGACGGGAGCAGTGATGCCAGCCCAGAGAGGGCCTCAGGGCATGGGCACCGGCATGGGCAAGGCGGACCAACTGGGCAGGGCACAACACAGGGCATTTGACACAGGGCTTACTTCAATTTTACACAGTTTTTTGTACAGTGAATTATGGACATATTTAAGACTTCTAAACAAAACATTTGCTATTTACTTTTACCATTTTGACCAGTAGATCTATAGATGAATTTGCATATATTGGTTAAAAGGGGAAAACAAATTTGCAGTGTGTGCGGGGTTTAATTTCATAATATGCCCTCTTTCATGTCCCAGGTTACTGCTCTCTCTCGACTCCCCCTTGCCCTGCTTAACCCTCACCCCATATAGGGGTCACAGTCCTCTGAGAAAAAAAGTCCCCTTCCCATAATCCCTCTATAATCCTCCCTGAAATACTGACCCACCCCCCCTCCCCCCCAACTCGTTCGTCGCTTCCGTCGCCGCGAGCACCAGTGCCCATCCTCTGCCATGTAAAAACTCTCTCTTCCTTGGTTACCATGTCCAGGGAGACGTTGGGCCACCGGGCGTCCCAGGCCGCCCACTGGTCAATGGAGTGGTGGAGTTTATGGGATATCCCAAAGGAGACAAAGGAGCGAAGGTTTGTGCGAATCATCCGGTCCGGAGTGTTCCGGAATATTTGGAGCTCGTCTGGAGAATCAGGACCCCCTCTGAGCCCCACTGAGCGAATCTTATCTGTCTCTTGTCCCTACATGGGGATGGTCGGCTTCATTAGTTCTCCCATTCTCTTCACCTACAGTTCCCCTAACTCTTAGGCATACCACCTACCCCCCCCCCTCCCTCCCTCACCCCCACTCCTTGTCAGACTCCCTCACATCACTCACTACTATCCAGCTGGCAATAGGTGTGTCTGTTATTTCCACATCTCTGGTCCCTCATCACACTGTACATACTAGTTTTCTGGGAATACTGCAAAATATTTTTAAGGATTTATTTATGGGCCACAAAACCAAAGACAGTATAAAAAGTCCAAGTGCATGCTTTTTAAATACATGAGTTTTAGTAGTGATTTAAAAAAGATGTTGAGTCCAGACGTCTGTGTGATGGAACATTTCATCAATAAGAACGCGTCTCAATAAAAACTATTACAGATGTAGCATAACGGCACCATATTAAATCTAGACATGGGCCTATGATCCCACTTGGATCTCTTTTGGTGTGAGTTATGATGTGAACTCATGCTTCATACATATCAAAATCACCAGGACCAGCCTACCAGGACTGCATGACATATATTCAAGAAGATCTAAGACTAGGGCAAAAAGAATAATGAAAGACATTCACCATCCCAGTTTCACTATGTTTGAAAAGCTGCCCTCTGGGAAACGTCTACGTTCAATAAAGTGCAGGACAGAAAGACTACGCAGGAGTTTCTTCCCTCAAGCCATACACTTTTTAAATACTTAGGACACCTCTTTTTTTTCTTTTTTTTTCTATTATTTATTATTTTTACACACAGGGAGTAGTCACAGCACCCATTTCACCGTGTGTTGTGCCAGCACAAGAACACATGTGACAAATAAAATCCTGTTATCCTGTTATCCTGTTATATCCCTATACTTCCATCACAGTCGCTACTTTATATTTAACAATAGAGCTAAGACATAAAAAGTAGGGTTACCTAAATACTTTAACACTTTAAAGTATCTCTGGATTTGTTTTTTGTTTCAAACAAAAAAAATATTAGTATTTTACCTCCAAACAATGCTGAAATTGTACTTGATGTTCCAAATATCGAAGTAAAAAATGTAATATGAGTGGTGATGGTGGTATTAGTCCATTAGCAATCGAGCAGTACATACCGTCGTATTGGTATCTGTTTCCACACGTGTAACTTAAATAAAAAAGCTAAAATTGTGCTGATTTTAAATATTTCCAAGTATGTAAAATGGGTTAAAAACAATAATTTCTGTTATACGTTATCTGATATACGTTATCCATACTGCACTGTATGTAGTTTGTTTATCAATTGTAAAGATGTCTGGTTGGTTACATGCATGCTAACTCTCAGATGCAAACTCTTTCAAAGTATACATATCAAGAAACTGCTTATTAAAATTACAATAGATTAACATGAATCTTCAGCCATTATCACAAGCCAAAGTTCCTGAAAAGGGTCCACTATTTTACTGATGGAGTTATATCTCAATGCCAGACTCAATGTTGGTCTGTTGGGAAAAAAATACTACATTTTCAACATTACTCTGGTGACTTTTCTCTCAATAGCTTTATATAAAAGTTGAGTATGCATACTCATTTAAAGTCAGTGCAGTACCAGCATAAACCTCATTTCTAATGAATGGTTCATAATACTTAGTCCTGACTCAGTGTCATTCTTGTCTTCCCTTGTCTATTTTCCCCTGTCTTGATATTCTCAGGGTGATATTGGTTTCAGAGGTCCACCTGGAATTCATGGAAGACCTGGAGTTCCTGTGAGTTGAATCTGCTTCCTGACTAAGCACCACTGAGTAATTCCGAGTAACAGTATTGCACATGGACTTACATATGACATGATTTCTTGTATCAGGGTGCTTTTGGATATCTGGGTGAAAAAGGTGAAAAGGGAATACCAGGCTATCCAGGCGGACGGGTAGGTCTGACGTTATTAAAGGTTATAATCATGATGTCTACTTGTCCACTCATACAGACAGGCATAGACAACCATTGTCATATTGTGACAAGATTTTGTAATCTGAAAGTACAGTAATGGCCTGGTCAAATTACCTAATTTTGGCATGAATTTGTTGTAGCAATCTACCTAATTTTGAAAGCAACCACCAACAAAGCAACCACCAACAAAACTGAATCTTATAATGTGGCATACTTAACCACCTGCAATGTTTTTGTCTATAATAATCTGTGACACCACAACGAAAACTCTGTTGACACCTGGACTCCTGTCACTAGCAGTTAGTGGAGTCCATACCATAGTGATACATTGCCCTATAACGTGGCCAGTCTTCTCACCATGATGCAACGGAAATTTGGGGTTGTAGGGTTGTATCATATGACATGGTTAATCGTTAACAACAACCAAGATGAAACCCAAAAAAATACTGTAATCTGAAACTTCGCCAAAAACAGCTGTGCTGGTACAATATGATTGTTCTTGGTGAACATGTGGTAAAAAATATTTCTATTCTGTTCCCATTGTTAGGGAGATTCCGGTCTGAATGGACCTCCTGGGTCTCCAGGGCGACAGGTGAGTCATTTTGTAGTGTGCTCAACAGCACTAATGCGCTACATGAAACGTTACTTAAAGAGGACTTTATTTTTCTCTTTGTTTTTCCCAGTTGGTTAGCATGTTATGAAGTTGTGTGCATAAAGTCCTTCAGTACCTAAATATGGCATAGCAGTCATGAGGAGTAAATATTTTATGTCAGTTGGTGAATATCGGTTCATGAAGGTCAATTACAGTTTTTCTCAGTCGCTTTGGTGCTTTTCTCACATCACTATTAACATTTGCACAGCAGTTAGTGCATTTCTTAAAACAATTAGTGCAGACTGCAAAACCTAGTGGAGAAGCCTTGGCACCATCATTTATGAACAAGATAGTTAAATGGCTTTGCCATGTTTTCATCATGACAGTTTATTCTCTCAGTGTTTTTAATGCAAAAAAGGTCAGAACTCGGTGACACTGCCTGAAAATGCTCAAGACAGCACTACTTGTCGAGCCATTTGAAAACTACAGTAAAGTTACACATTGCTGTAGTTAGGGAAGTACGTGAGTACAAGACACTGGATATTACTTTTCACATTTTTACTGTATATGCTCTTTGCCATTCTACAGTATTGTGCAAAAGAAAAATACAGTACACTACAGTCACTTATTTAGAACAAACATAACAAAGACCCTTTTGGTAGAGCTGTGCAAAAAAGTTGATAGTATAACAGTACATATTGTAACTGAACATAGCTAAATCATTCTGGCACATATTTGTATCTACATCACAACAAATATCATTCTGCAGCAAGGAAAATATTTCCTGAAGTGGTGAATCCACCCTCTGCATGACTCTGCTTTTATGCTGTCCCATGCTGCATCCATGGCTGCGAGCAGGGCCATTTGCGGTCTTAAACCTTCCACCTCCAGCCAGAGAAAAACTCCTCTATTGGATTAAGGAATGGGGAGTAGGGAGGGAGATATTCAACCAGCATCCTGTCATGTGCTGCAAACCACTGTCTGACCAGATGTGAGTGGTGAAAACAGACATTATCCCACACAACAACATACTTGTTGAGTTGGCCTCCACCCCTCTCATTCTCAGGGACTATGTCCCTGTAAGGAGTGTCTAGAAAAGTCAGCAGAGGAGGATATGGGTGAGGACGCCATTGTCTGAGATTGCTGCACACATTGTAACATCCCTCCGCGTTGGCCTGGGACATCAGTGGTTGCTTTCTCTCCAATGGCATTTCTTTCACGCCTTCTACCTTTGGGCACATTAAAACCCACATCATCAGCATATATGAATGTGTGCAGTGGGTCCCTGGCTTCCTGCTCCAATACACGCTTTATCGAGAGAGAGAGAGACAGACAGACAGACAGAAAGACAGAGAGAGAGAGAAATGTAACAGTGTTTCCTGTGTAGCATAATGCATTTTGGAAAACATTGTACAGTATGTTCTGTGAATACATACTATACTAATACATTGCTAGTGTACGGCATGAAACTACACAAAGTAAAACAGTTTACAGTGCTGTACATTAGAGTATACACAAAGCCATGTTTTACCTGCACATATTGGTGACGGATCTCCTTAAGTCTTTCACTGTTCTGGCACTTGTAAATGGCACTTTGTACAATTGTTTCATGCGCAATTCATTTCTCTTGAGCACTCTATCAATTGTTGCAATTGACACAAATGTACTATTGCCAAATACATTGTTATCCTTTATAACAGCACTTCATGACAGAATTTCTTTCAATCTTATTGCATTGTTTGCAATCACCATTGCACAAATGGCTTCCTCTTGCTGCGGGGTAAAAAGGGGCCCTCTTCCACATCTGCGAGGTTGTCTTTCAGTCCTATGTGGTGCAGAGTAAAATTACAGTAATGTACAGTAATTGTACAATGATTAAATTCACAGTGGTTCTTCCAACATTTTGTTGCACCCTCCGATCAGCCTCAGCCATTGTGAGGCCGTGATTGACAACATGGTCCACAACTGTAGCCCTAATTTCATTAGTAATCTGTCTATGTATTTGGCCTCTTTTCCCTCTTTCTCTGTTTTGTCCCCTTCCCCCCGTACCCTCACCCCTCTTCCATGACGCTGACCTTCCATTTCTGTGTCACAGAATTGTAGAAATGGTACACACTATGTCCTGCTCAGTTCATATATGCTTGCCAAGTGAGGGTTCATAGGATTCATCGCTGAGTGACTGTGAACAAGTGGCCTGTCATTGATTACAACTATTACTTCACACACCTCCTCATGACTGAAAGCTGAAGTTTACCTGAGAGCAATTGTTCAGTTTAGGAGACATTTTCAGCAAAAAATGATCAAGAACGGTATAAAATTTGCTTGACAGAATTTGATAACTAGTTCAACAATTTTTGTATGTAATGACTCAAGCAACAAAATGAAGACTATTAGTTTTACTGGAAACGACTATTCAGCATCCATAAGTATAGTTCATTTTGACTGAAATGAGATAAGCAAATGATAATGTTACAAAACAGCAAATGATACATTTGCAATTTGTTCAGAGGAAGTAGAACTAATAGTTGTGAGAACTTTCATTCGGATGTGATAAAAGCACCAAAGCCACTGAGAAGAACTGTAAGAGGGGGGAGTTAGCACAGGGCAGATGATGTTTATGCATGTTTTAATGGACCAATATAATAGATGGTCAGTATATCATACTTCAGATTTAACAGTGGATGGAGTTGGGCAGAGCCACGGTTAATATTTTGTTTTTATTGCAATTCCAGCAACAAGAAGCATGTAGATGTGTTGTTTATTTAGTCCAAGCCTATTCATAGGACAGGTACCTATGGTATGACTCTGTCTGTCCACCAGAGGGAGACATATAGCAATGACAGACAGACAGAGAGAGAGAGAGATTACAAAATGGTTTATTGGCTACACAAGGCAAATACAAAAGCATCATATTTGCCTCATACATACAAACTACTAGACTTCTGTATAGTTGCACAAACAATTTTTGTCGGTAATCCAGGATGTTTTGGAGGTGTCTTTTATGTATGGGATAATGGCTGCCAAGGTTGCATCTAGGCAATATTTTCATCCACAAGTTCCTTTATATTTAAGATAAAATGTGGATATGGAAACTATGGAAATAACTGGTTGATTTGGTACTCCATAGCATCCCATAGGAAAAAGTGGAGCATGGAATAGACAGTCATTCAACCATTAATTTGGCTACAGCAGTCATTATGGTTACCATTCATAAGCACATTGATATGGAACGGCAATTTAACTTTTCTTTTGAGATCTGCATCAAAGCTACTCTGTTCCTAGAAAATTATTGTACACCTGAACAACCAATAAGAAAATAGAATTCCATTGCTAAGGTAAAATAAAAGATTGCTAAGATTAATAAAAATGAACCCTACGGGAAAATTAAACAAAGTCAATTTGGAAGATTTTAGCTGTTTCCCCCATGATGTTTCTTCCTAGTTGGTGGTATTGTTTTGCTTTATATTTAATGATTTATGTGGTAAAATGGTCATGGACTTCAGAGAATTACTGACTCCAGAAATGTTCAGTCAAAATACTTAATTCTGTAAATATGCTTAAGGTGGTGTATTCACATGTTTTGTTGTTTGTAAATGATTCTGTGATATTTTCTCAGTGGTTGTCTAAAATTCTGTACTACAGGGGTTCCCAGGCAACAGTGGGTATCCGGGCCAACCAGGTTTCCCTGGCTCTAAGGTACTACTATGAGTACTAATTGCTATTTGACTTACCATTGGTGAGACCTATTATGTCCACTGTACTAACTGTAAAAATTGCCCTGTCATCTTTTCTTATGATCAGGGAGAGCGGGGTGATCAAGGTCTACCTGGTCCCATCACATATGCTGACAGACATGGAGGATCAGTGAAAGGTAGAATTTTTGAACCTGACTGGATTAGTACAACAAAAACATTATTACAGTGTTAAGACCATTCATTGAAGAAGAGAGTCCAATACAAATAAAAGAATGCTGTTGTTTTTCAAATCCTTAAAAATCTTTCATCTTTGTGAATACAGGATACAGGAGATATTTCCTGCCATATGCCATTATAGTGCACAATGACAACTATATATCTGGTCAAGACACAGCTAATGTATCCATGCACTTTATGTGATATTAAGTACATTGTCTACTGTACCTTATCTGTTCACTGTGCCTTATCTGAAACTGCACCTTAGCCATTCACTGCACGATTCACTCTGAATAGCCTATATCTGTTTAATACAAATGTCTAGGCCTGGAAAACTAGGCTGTACTCTGGCAAACTCAAAGGTTACCAGGTTAAGTACATTCGGTTAGGTTAATGTCAGCTTAGTAGTGTAACAAGTAGTTGTGGCTGTCACAAAATAGGCATCTGCAGGAAGCTTGGGTGCCCACTGCAGTTTTTACAGATGTGTTTGTGGAGTGCTGTGGTATGGTAGCTGTACATCAGGGGTCAAGCTTATCCTACAAAATGGTTTACAGCTCCACAAATAATTACAGGCACACAAGCTCCCCACAGTTCAGGACAGAGAACAAGACCAAATCCAAAACTGTGACACATGTTTATGTATGGTGCACTTTATAGTGTGAATGAGTGAACATTTCAGACACAGCTCAGGCTGCCTCAAGAAAAAAGGAAGCATCATGAAAAATGTTAGCCACCCTGTTCTACTTTTTTCCCTCTGTCCTCTGGAGAATGGCTCATGACTGTCTGAAAGCTGTGAGACTGTTTTAAACACTGAACACAATAAATGACATGAAGTTAATTCTTTCTTTGTCCCACTATTTATATCCTTATTTATTGCATTGTTATTTGGTTAATTTTCAAGTATGTGAAGAAGCATGTAAGTAGAATTTCCTTGTGCTTGGTACACTAACTTTTATATGACAGTAAGCTTCATAAACCTAAACTATATGAACAATTGACTGTATAAAATGAGTACATCTTTATTCTATACCAAGTCACATTTAACCCGAAATTTCTCTCTTTCTCCAAAACATATCATAACATTAGACAGGAGTATGCGTAATGATAAAAGGCTCAATGATGATGACAAAGTTTCAGTATCACACCCTCTTGTGATTATTAAGTTGTGTAGGGTAATATGTTCATATGTATACACTTTTTTTTCTTATTGAAGGTCCAATGGGAGATCCAGGTGTTGATGGCCTTTCAGGACCCACTGGCGATCAGGGTCTTCCAGGTTTTCCAGGAACTCCAGGTGCACCTGGGTCACGCTCCTTTTCAACAGGTGTTGCATCTCAAACTCTATACACCATATCTCAAACATCCTCCCGAAGCTTTTATGGTGCACGATAACTGGTTGTAACATCCTTCCCACAGGTCCTCCAGGCAGTCCCGGGTTTCCAGGCACACAAGGACCCAGGGGTGAGAAAGGAAACCCCGGTCGTCAAGGTTATGGGCCAGAGGGTCAACCTGGTAGCCCTGGTCTCCCTGGTCCACCTGGTATCCCAGGACCACCCGGACGAGCAGGTGAGTCATGGCCCCATGTGTCATGTTCTTACATAAGTAATAAGGTGTTCCTTTTGCAGTTCGTTTAGAGTGTTACTCAGGAAGTTTTCCTAATGTGGTATTTCATGATCTTCATGATTTTCATGAGTGATGGCAACAGTTTGAGCACCTCAACTGAACAATAGTCCTGAATTACTTCAATAGATAAAAAAACATAATCATAGGGGCACATAAGTAAAGCTTAATAAAAGGGGCACCAAGATGTAGAAATTAACCAATATATCATAGAATGAAGGACATATACAGGTCTCACTTCTGTCTCCATAAAAAAAAACATTTTTCAGAACACCGATAGCCACCATGGTCATCTCAACCCACATTTTAAAAGTCATGCATCATGTACCTGAACTGCTTACTGAAATATGTATTGAGCAGTAAGCAAGCTAAGTTCTGCAGTGATAAAGCAATGGTGCGTGGTGTGGTGCGTGGTGTGATTTGACAAGTTATGGATTGGTCAGAAACATGGAGATGTTCCATCACAAGGAATCATCTACTTATAGCCTACTGTCAACATTAATCATATATAATCACAGCTTCAGTCTGAGGACATGACACAACACAATATGAAAAATAGGTTTAGATGCCATAGACACATGACAGAAGGAATATGGCATCATCTTGCCTCACATTTCTACCATATAGCTTATAGTTCTGATGTGTAGTTTGATTTGTTCTAACTTTAGCAGTGGTATCTACTCATGTTCACGCAGCCACAGTAGTATCATTACAAAACTGTTTCTATTATTAGTATTCCTTATATCCAGAGGGACAGGTGTGTGTGTGTGTGTGTGTGTGTTTATGTGTCTCTATGTATGACTGCAAGTGCATGAGGTGGCATGTGAATAAGAAAGACTGTGCAACTCATGCAACAACTTTGAAACTTCCTTGATATGGACGTCTAGGGAAAAACATATGGGTTGGCAGTGTAGAGGTGTTAGAGATTTAACTCCTACTGTTGTTACTTCCTGTGGATGAAGACCAGATCTTTGCACCGTGCCTGAGGGTGACAGGGGGCCCCAAGGCTCAGATGTCAGAAGGTAGCCGAGCCACAGTGACAATATTCCTGCCTGACAGGCAATATTCCATCTGCAATATTAAACACCAGATATAACCTTTCAGCTGAACTGCGCCTTCAGCTGTATCGCCCACCAAAGAATAATCTCTTATTGCAAAAAAATATTACAGAATTCTTTGATCATTCAATATTCCTCCCTGACAGGCAATATTCCGTGTGCAATATTAAACACTAGAAATAACTCTTTAACAAATACTCTTGTGAACTAACAGCAGAACATGCTTTAAAGGAAGGAGTCTAAACAAATTTGTAAGATGACTCTAGGAAGCATGTGGGTTAATCTTACAGTACTTGATGGATTTCCATTATCATAAAATGGAAATGAAATGACCACCTAATGGTGATGGGCAACCTGGAATCAGAAGATACAATCCAGAACCACATATTTGGCCCACCCACTCCTTGCTAAATCAGCTGATTCCAATAACCTGGTGGAAAAGTTAGCTTGTGGCATTATTTGCCTCAACTGCCCAGTTAGAACTTGGTGCTATGTAGTATATGATTTTGGATTGTAGCTTTTGAAGCCAGGTTAGCCCACCCCAAAGACTTATCTACAAAATATTACAGTTTTCTGACCAAACTATCCAAAGGTTTGATGACATTTTCAATTAAACGCTCTACGTGTTCCTCTTCTAGTACCCTTTCCTCAGTACCCAAGGGAGACCCCAGGCTCCCCTGGCTTACCAGGCCAGAGGGGTCTATCTGGTGGCCCTGGATATCCAGGCACTAAGGGTAAGTGATACTTACACACAGTTAGCTGTCATGAAAACGATTATCAGAGTTATCTATCACACCATTACGCAAACATTGCTTGCTGTAGCCAGTCATGTTTTCATCTTCCCCAGGGGACATTGGAGACTGCGCATGTGGGGGTGGAGGGACCCCAGGTGAAGTAGGCCCCCAAGGGGCTAGAGGCAATCCTGGTTATCCTGGCGGAAGTGGAGCCAAAGGAGAGATCGGAGATGCAGGAGTGCCCGGTGGTGTGGGTGCACCTGGAGCCCCTGTATGTGAATTTATTATGAGCTATTTAAAGGCCAATTTATAGTCCAGGCAACAAGTGTTGCTCCACAAAATATGGCATAGCAGAGACACAATTTGTGTCTGCTAGGGTGTTGCAGAGCTTGTTGGATGGCAACTCAAGTTTGATGCAGGATGGTATAAAATGTAATGTTGGTTTTTTTTTAATGCATTAGCTTTTACAATCAAAGCCGCCAGCCCCGTGTCATCTGATGTGCAACACTTGTTACCTGTACTTAAATTGGCCTTCAATCAGTGAATATATAATATTTGTTATCTTTCTGTCTGTCAGACTACTGATTAAAACCAGTACAAAACCTGTTTGAAGTTTTCAAACATGACATCATAATTTGGGTGTGCTGTCATTCCAGGGACGTCCAGGAGAGCCAGGTTACTCTGGTAGGAAGGGAGAGAAAGGCACCCCGTACTACCCATATGGCATCAGTGGAGAAAAAGGAGAACGTGGTTTTAGCGGGCCTTCTGGACCCCCAGGGGAAGCAGGAAAACCTGGAAGAGATGGACAACCCGGATATCCCGGTGCAACAGGACCCCCTGTAAGTTATGGAACCCACAGTGGATTAGGCTGTCCACTTCTTGCTGTAAAAATTGTAGGACATTCTGCCCACTGTCCCTGTTTTTGATTCAACTCTTCGGTCCAACTGGATTTAAATTTCCAGATACATCTGATCTTCTTCGATGGAACACGAATGGCTTGTTCTATTTTACCTGTAGCGAATGCCTTTACTGCCACTCTCTGTTAGTCTGTGTGTCTCTGTGTTAGTTTCAACCTTGTAAATTTATATACGTAACTAAGCTGAGAGAGAAATACAATACAATGCAAATTCTACATGTGCAGAAAGTAACTCAAAGTAGCTCTTTTTAGAACATACTATGCTCCTTTTTATACAGTATACCTATAGTGTAAATATGGTAAAGAAAAGATGAATAAGGTTAAGGTGACATATAATGATGCTCTTAAAATTCTGCTGAAGTACCCAAGGTGGGAAAGTGCTAGCTGTGTGTTTGTTTCTTCTGGTGTTCCAATGTAGGTTAACTACTGTAGTGTAAAAATGGCATTGCAATGCCTATGACCGCCCCCATGCAAAGTGATTTCTCTGGTACTCCTCTGTGTTCTGGAGATACTGGAAAAAACATCTGTATATGTTTAATTTTTGTGTATGTGTGTCTTGTGAGTTTATGTTGTATGTGTATGCCCTGTATGTGTATGTCCTTAATAACTGGACCTTACATCTGCTAATAAGGGTAATAATAATAATATGTATATATATGTAGGAGATTACCAAGAGAAACTACTGTACAGGATGGGAGGGAGGTGGTTGGGATATGGCGGAGTTGGCAGCTATGCAAAAACTTTAAAATATAGCTCAGCATAGAGTTCAGAGATAAACATTTAATTGGAAAGGTCATTGCCCCCGCTTTTAACCTTTTCATTTCTCATCATTGACTGCGTTCACATGGTGGGATTGGTTTGGTTTGGGATTGGTTCACAACGGGTGGTCTGTCCCCCAAGTCCCTGTTCACATGCAGTTCGTCTAAGCGGATTCGGCCAGAGACCCGGCCCTTTCCGCTACGCTAGGTAGGGGCGCTGTAGTCAACTTCTATCTTTCTATTATTATCTTTTAATGCAAGGAACGTCTCTTCCACGCATAACTCTTGAACCACTCATCCGCTTGATCTCAAATTTGGACGGCGTCATCATAATGTTACCAGTGTGTGCAGTGCAGTTGTTTGGGCAAAAAATGCCAAAGATATCGGTCAAACCGTGCCGACCCAGCCATGACGACCCAGGCTGATAAGATTTACAATGCTAGCTGCTACAATGTTGGACATAACGCGACTAACGACACATCTAACACGAGTAAACATTTGCCCACAACAAAGCTGCTACGTAGGTAAGATGTATCTTATCGTATACGCAACAGCAGACTACAGCACTGCACACATATGCCTACACATACAGACGACACGTAGAGGAGACTGAACTTTTCACCTCTCATTCCGGTTATTCCACATCGCAAAACAGTGGCTAAAGAAAGTCTTACAAGTCAGTCAGTGCAAATGTATTTACATAGCCTCCTCCTTTCACCTGATTATTACCCACTTAAACAATAAGGTGGTCTAAACAAAAACGTAATACTCTGGCACATCTTCTATGGGCTCTGCACTGTTCCTACTAAATAAAGACAATAAACAAACTTTCTGGCGGCATACAAACATGGTGTTCCAGGAGTTTGACGCATTCGCGTACGTGTTGTGCATTCTGCTGTGTTAGAAAGTCCGTATGAAGGAACAAACTGCGTTTTTTATTTCGTTGATACATGCGCAATACCCGAAACCAATCCGATCCCCGTTCACATGGCAGTCGAAGTGGTTTGGAAACAGCCTAGGCCTGGCGTCGCAATTGGTTTAGGAAAACCAATTCCAAACCAAACCAATCTCTGTTCACATGAAGCCGGTACGATCCCAAACCAGTTCCAAGTGGTTTCGACTTGTCCATGTGAACGCACTGATTGTCTCTTCCCTCTCTCAAGGGTGATGCTGGCTATGGTGTAGTTGGAGAAAGGGGTTTTCCTGGATTTCCTGGCGGTAAAGGACGTCCAGGTTTGCCAGGAGAACCTGGTATTGGCTACCCGGGAACTGTTGGTCGTCCAGGGGCAGCAGGAGAACCTGGCCTCAATGGTTACCCTGGTCCCCCTGGTCCTCCTGGGCCTCCAGGTAAGTCCGGAGGACAGCAGAGGGTAGAATAAGGGAAGTTGCAAACATCGCAGGGCATAAGCAGATTTAGTTGTGTAGTTATTCTTACAACTCTTGTGTAATATGTATAAAGATTCTCTATTGATCTTGAAATCAACTTAATAAGTTTGACTATAAATTACTATTTATATTTTACAATATGCATTGATATTTATGCATTCATCAGCACAACATGCAATGTTTTAGTGACAATTGGTAGTAATAATAATCTCTTAAGACCTCTGCTTGCTATGTTTGGCTTTGTATTTTGCCCACAATCACTTGCTTATCTATTGCAGCAAACATCCAGCACTTAATTGATTTATGCAGATGAGAACGTTTAATAACCATGATTGCTAAACTGCTGCTGTGCTTTTTCAAACTGTGAACAGTATGACTACAAAGGAGATACCAGATTAAATGAATACTGTACTAATGAAGTTTGTACTAATACAAAATAACCAGTTAACATTTCCCCAGAGAAATGTAGATATTATGTTTCTAATACCTAGTTGAAACCACATCACATTGCTCTTTTTTATCTGAAGTTTATCTGTATTCTTCTTTGTAGTCAGCTGCTTCATTAATCTGCAACACAGACACTTCAGCAATTTAAGGTCATTTTAAGACTAGGGGTGGGGTGGGGGGATGCAAAACAGGTGCTTACAGGCATTGTGCACGTCTAACAGTGACTTTTTTCAACAGTGTTGTTTAATATTGATGCCTGAGCACTGACTTATTACATGTTAATGGGGGCATTTAATTTAGGATGTTAGAGAAGGTTTGCACCAAAAGCATGTGCATACATAACTGATGTGTAAAAGTGAACAAGCATGAGTCATGTTAATATTCCTAAACAATTTTGCCTCCTCTCTTTGCGTTTTGAGAGGATCTAACTTTGACCTACCCATTTTGGCCTACTGAATTGATTTTGCTATAACAGAATGTGCCTGATTAAACAAACAGACTGACATTTATCTGAACTTATAATTGCTGACTATATCATTTTATACTTTAAACATTGCTTTCTTTAAGCTTGTGCATTAGTTGATTGCTATTGACTGCTGGGCCTGTTAAGGACACAGTTGTCACAAATGATTGTGTGGCTGAATGAATGAATGAATGAATGAATGAATGAATGAATGATTGTGTGGCTGAATAAATGAATGAATAAATGAATGAATGAACGAATGGTTGACAGATAGATGACCGCTACTCTTGCATATTCGCTCACCTTCCTTTGCATGTTGTCTGACTAGGTGACTACGGCTGTGGGCAGGCGGGGCTTAGTGATGCCTCTGTCGAAGAGGGAGGTGAGAAGCCCAGAGCTGCAGCCAGTAGAGAGCCAGAAAAAAAAAAACCACAGACGTTGCTTGGATCAGTCACCTCATAAAAAAAACATGTTTCCTTACCTGCTTGATTTTCTTGAGGTGTCTTATCCAACTAGTCAATGGTCATTCCATTGTGGGCCTGGCTTTGTATGCCCCCCATGGAATTTGAACAGACTGGTGCATTATCTTTTTTGCCCAGTCAGAGCTTATGCATGTGATCAGCCCTGCTATGCCGGCTGCTGCAACAGTGAGGGTGGGGTGGGGAGGGGGGTTAGGTTCTGAGCAGGCATTAGACCTGCCTTAACGGAAGCAAACAGATTCAACAGGTTGTCTCAGTAAGTTATAAGGATACTAATACCATACTGATCTTAGTAAATATTGACAATAAACTGACCAAACAGTTCCATAACCCATTGAAATATACTAAACACTTAACTGTTATTTCAAGATTAAATAATCAGTATCAGTAATCAGACATTTTCCAATACATTGAATACTATAGCAAAAGAGCTAGTTGATGTTTTATCAGTCCCTCCAGGATTTCGTGGGCCAATTTTAAGATAGTTGCAGCCTAAAATACCTGATTTTGCGGCTTGTTTTCTAAAAAGTTGCAATAAAAGTTGTGCGGTTTTAGGCGCAGGATTAGGTCAAAATTGCAAAAAAACGTTTACTATATGTTTACAGTAAATTGGCCTGAACACAAAAGGAAATAGGCCTAAACCCCTAAGCCTCAACCTTACCAAACAGAGAAAATAATATTTTAAGGATTAGGCGAAATATAACAAAATATGCTTTATTGGTAGGCTGCACAAATATGTGCACCTGCACCTTACTAAGGACTTTAAAGACATTAGCCATCACATCTATAGTCTCCCTGGAACTGATAACGGCTGCCTAATGTCAGCAAGTTAGACAAAATATTTGGAACACCTACTAATTAACATTGACCATGGTAAGCGAAACGGTTGTAAATAGCCTACATGTTAAGGTGAGTTTAACATTGCCATATGTTTTATTCACGTGTCTAGCCTATATTTGTGAAGAGATACCTCTCTGAGATGTTTCTGATTTCTGTAAATATATAATTTCCGAGGAGGCAGTGTTAGTTAGTAGATGACTACCCCGTGCTTTCCAGCAGTATTACACACAGTGCAATATTTTTCCTCCGCGTTCGTGAAATATGCAAGGGATACTATCTGTCACGGGTAGCCTATTGGAGGTTATTAACCGTTATTAATCATAAATGTTTCCTGCATCTTCTGAACAGAGCAAGGACACTCACTGATGGGCGCAAAGATGCGAGAAATTTTGTTGTTTTTGTTGAAAGTTGCGAGTCGCAATGAATTCCGGGGGATTTGCTGATTTTGCGTTGAAAGTTCTGATTGCAACATCACGAAATCCTGGAGGGTCTGAATTTTATAGTGGCTTGGGTCTAAAGTGTAGTAAATAAAACACATACATTTGTTTACTTGTCTATTTTACAGTGTCAGATTTTACATAGCTTATTCTCGTATGAGTGTAGCTTAGGCCAAAAACAATGTTTATATGAAACTAACTATCTCATGGATTCTGGTAGGAGTGATACTGCCATGCAGAATCCCTGGAGAAGCTGGACCACCAGGTTTTCCTGGTCGACCTGGTGTCCCAGGTCTGTTTCACCCTTTTGTCTATATGCTTTATTTAAGTATGTAATGGTCTCCTGGTTATGTACAACTATTTGCATTATAAGTGTATGTGTGTGTGTGTGTGTGTGTGTGTGTGTGTGTGTGTGTTTTTTGGTGTCTCAGGTAACAAAGGCAAGCCGGGTTCTCCAGGACCCAATGGACGGCCTGGTTTTGATGGGGCGAAGGGTGAGCGAGGTGACTCAGGTTATGGTGGACATGCAGGACCCCAAGGTATGTCTACTCCTGTTCACTGCACTTTACATTTCAATAACTCAAAGCATGTTGACATTAGGGAATCTAATGAAGACTCTACATAACGTGAAAAAAAAAATCCATCAGGCTTTCCTGGGCCCAGGGGAGAGCCAGGCCAACCTGGCCTCCCAGGTACAGGCTACCCAGGAGCACAAGGAAAGAATGGTCTCCCTGGTCTTCCGGGAGCCAAAGGAGAGCCTGGTGAAGTGTATGGAGCCACTGCTGGAGCACCTGGTGCGAATGGTCTGCCTGGTGCACCTGGAGATAAGGGCCTGCCTGGACATAACGGACTGCCTGGCGCACCAGGTGGGTGTATTGTTAGCCCTATCTTCAATCCACAGTAATCAGTATCACAAACATTTAATTTCAGATTTTCTCTAACTAGCTAGTCTTATGCTGTGGAATTCACATGTGGAGTTTAACAGTATTTCAAAAAAACAATGACAATGCTTGGTCCTCTTGCAACAGGTGAGAGTGGAGTTCCTGGTATACCTGGAGCGAAGGGAGAACGTGGTTTGGATGGTTACCCAGGTGCTGTAGGGCTTCCTGGCCTACCAGGTGAGGTCCCAGCAGGAGGTCTCCCTGGACCATCTGGACCGACAGGAGGAAAAGGACTCCCGGGATCACCAGGTGATGGCACTATCTGGTTATTGTTTCACCTGAATTGTTAAATACAAACCAATCAATTTGTTAGCCATCTAACAGCACAAAGACATTAATGGTACTTACAGTGGTACTACTGTTTCATCTGAAACAACTACCTTGTTAACCCTCCTTTGTCATTCTTTCATATTACCCTCTATTCACCTGTTTGACTGTGGAATGTCCTAATCAATTCTTGCATGATATGATAGGTCTCTTTAGCAGTCATATATTAATTATGATGACTATTAGAAAAGGTAGGTACTGTGAGAAAAAAAAACCTCTTTTTTAAGGTAGGTGCTGCACAGAGATAAACATGCATGTCTTTAATGTCATTATAATTCCTGGCCCTATGTAAAGACTAAATACCACTCCCATGTTGGTCTGACAATCATGCCTGTTGATGTTTGCATACTGTTCACTGTCTTTGGCACAATCCCCTGGAGCTTCTTACAGTGGCTGCCTTTTGCTGATCATCACCAATAAATTTCTTGTTCATTCCTCTCCTCCCCTACTCTTTTTCATCTCATTTCTTTCCTTCCTCCTCCTTCTTTTCCACCATCACCATATTCACCCCTCCATCACTCCATTCATGGTGTCATTCTTCTCTGTTCTTGGTGTTGGGTCGCTTCATAGGCTGTCAAGGTGAGAAAGTGTTACAAAACATTTCTGTCGACGTCTCTCTTCGCCAGCTAATAACTATCCCCAAACCACTAAAACTCTTTTAGAGTCAGTGCAATTCTTCTAACATTCCCTAAAACCTTTGTCATATCGTTGGGAGTCTACACATATAGTCATAACCTCTTACAGTGGCAGTAAGTTCTAACATACACATTAAGCAAACAAGGCCATTTAGTGGCTGTACAAAGGGGACTAGATGACCAGTGTTGTACTATTGTTAAACATTTACCTCATCTGCAGTTAAGAAAGTAAAATAAAATTTCAGTCTGATTTGAAAAAATTATTTATAATTAGTTAATTGTTGTGTCCGTATGGCCATCTGGTCCCTGGACCTTGTATAAACATTGGTACTCACTGGGTTGAAGATGAAGGTGTTGCTGTATGCACATTATTGTGTATTTATGTTTGTGTTTTTATTCTGTGTGGTTGTATTCGTTATTGACAGATAAATAGCTTCATTGACAGATAAATAGCTAAATAGACTGGTTTTACGCTGATGTTGGCACAAATAACATTACTGCTAGAGTTGGAGCCTTACTAACCTGACCAGTGAAACTGCTGTAACAACACTGCTTGTGTGGTGCTCTTAACATCCTCAGTCACTGACCCTTGAAGCAGGCTTCAATTGAGCATCCCCAGTGGTGTACTGTAAGCCTGGTGTTTCAGTCTCTGACTGGTTTGAACAAATGCACTCTGGAATTGCACTTGAAATGGTTGATATGGCACTGAATATAGAATTTGACCTAGTGGTAACTAGCAAACTTAAAAAAAAAATGATTTCAAGCTAATTTTTGTTTATGTATTCTGATGATGTTTGAATGCTTTAAGTGCAATTTCAGCTAATCAGAAATAATCTGTATTGGTATTTGCATTGTAGTGGTATTTGAATTATTGTTAAAAGCCTAGAATGTCTCTGATATTATTACAAATGTTCCATGACATTGCTTGTGTGTGGGCTTGGCTTTCTGGGTTGGTTGGGTTGTGTATAACTTTTGTTTTGCAATTTGTTATTGTCCACTGTAATATAGTCTTTTCTGAAAAACATTTGATCATGTTTGGTAATGTAAAATAGATCAGAAAACTATGTTTGAGAAGATGCAGAAAACTCCTGAAGTGACTTTCACTTTGTAGTTACACAGTTAAGTTAATGAACCGAAAACTGAACGTTGTGAGGTACACTGGGGGCTGGCTGCAGAAGCAAGTTCCCATAGACTCCCGATTCAAAAAGTAAAATTTCACACCAAATTTTTTTTATTTATAACCTGTTTAAAACATGGTTTTGTTATGTTTTGGTAGTCTTCAGGTCAATAATAACTGATGGGAGTGATTTTTTTTATCCAGTAGTTTAATCCCCAGATAATTGACATTCATAGAATAAATTGGCAAAGATGGTGGCATGTAGAACCTTCATTTCGGTTTTCATCAAATCTGTGAGCAAGTCTATGCGTGACGTCATAGAGTGTTTGTCCAGGTCTGTTTTATACAGTCTATGGTCAGGACTACACATGGTGCTGCCCCTTCACTCTTTTTAGAAGCATGGTCTGTGTGTTCAAGGATTGTAATGATATTTCAAACTCTATGTAAGTGTACTTTCCATATTTATGGAAAAGCTCATTGAAATGAGGGTGCGATAAAGTTTTGAGAATCTGCCTGTATTACTACCTAGTTTGTAGACATGAAGCAAGCATGGAGTAACTGAAAATGGCTAACTGAAAAGTGCATAATTGAAAACACATTTAAAAAGGACTTACACGTGAATGGGAGAATATGGCCCTAAGTGTTTATTTTAAATATTACTCCTTGCATAGACAAGCTGAGGTTTACAGAATGGGAACAAGGGAAAAGATTGTTAGACGGCTAACTCCCAGAGGGGACTGTATGCATGTATTATCTAATTATTTTGTTGTTGAGCAACATTATTTGGAAAGCCATTCCAGATCATGCAGTAGTTATTTTCTATTTTTAGGTCATTGGTTCAATGTATTCCAACTAATTGCTTAAAAGTCTTTACAGCATAGTTCTTATCTTCTGGGGTCCTCCTGTGGATGGAAATATGTGGTTACTGGTTACTGTGTGGCAAGAAATGGAACAGCCAGTGGGTCATGGACTGTTCTACCAGGTAAGAGTTCATAGCACCCTGTGTAAAACAGTATGTTGGTGTCCACAGGGTACCCTGGACAAAAAGGTGAACCTGGACTTCCTGGAGCTTCAGGATCTGGTGGCATAAAAGGTGCACCAGGTCTTCCAGGTACTAATGGATTACCTGGACACAGAGGCTTAACTGGACCCCCTGGACCACCAGTGCGTGAAGGCATCCCTGGAATACCAGGAGGAAAGGGTATGTGCATAGTTTTTAATTAACTGTATCCTTTGACTGTGAAGGAGGCACTTCTTACAACAACCTGTACAAGCCAACCATTGTGACTTGGATTCAAATTAGGCCTGTAATTGATCGGTTATCATTTTCAGGTGAAAAAGGTTCTCTTGGATTGATTGGTTTTCCTGGAAGACCTGGAGCTGCAGGAACACCAGGGCGTTCCGGTGGAAAAGGTTTTCCTGGCTTCTCTGGAACTGATGGGTTACCTGGAGGACCTGGAGCCCCAGGATTCAAGGGTAAGACCTCCTTAGTATTTACAGTGAATTAAAAATGATTAAACAGATCAATGATTCTGATAGCTGATAGTACTATCAGCTATGTGGACTTTCTTGTACAAATGCATCAACCATGTAACACTAGAGCAGCAAAGAAAGAAACCTGTACTGTAAATAGAAATCTCTAAGGGATTGTTTAACTGACAATGAATTAATTATAAAATGTTTGAACTTTCTGAGCTGGATAGACTGGATATGTGTCTCATAATGTGTGGTTGTGTGAATTTCAGGAGACAGAGGGCACCCTGGACTACCAGGATCTCCTTCTATAGCTCTGCCAGCCGTAGGGATCGAGGGCGGTGAACGAGGCACTGGTGGTATTCCAGGACTCCCAGGATTTCCTGGGCCAAGAGGTGATTGCAGCTCAACTAAACAAACATACATGCAAACACCTGTGAATGTTTATGACAACCCATCAGAAACAAAGATAGATAATCGCTTCCACAAAAAAGTCTGCTAATTGCAGTTTTTTCATAGAAACCTTCTACAGATCAACCAGCTTACAGATTATCTGACGCTACTTAGCAACATAACTTGTTAGGGTCTCTAAAGCTAGGTGCAGAGAAATATGAAAGATGTGACTGTGTGTGTATATATATTTTTATGTTTCAGCAAAGGCATTTTAACTACTATCAACTACTACTATTTGGTTAAAAAGGTGTTTTAACTACTATCAACTGCCAACAGGTGATAAAGGTTTCCCTGGAGGGCCTGGCCGTCAGGGTTTACCGGGTTTACCTGGTTTTGCGGATCAAGCTAAAGGTCTTCCTGGACAGCCTGGCATTCCTGGTAGCCCTGGATCTCCTGGTTTTCCAGGAATAAAAGGTTCCCCTGGCATTAATGGTTTCCCAGGAACAACTGGTCCCCGGGTATGCACAGTCTAGAAATCAAGTTGTGTGAATGGACAGTGTTTTTAGTTTGTGACTGATGCATTAAAATCTATGCAAATGGTTCAGGTGCATAATAATTTTCTGTGTTTTGTGACTTGTTTTACTTCATACGCCATGTAATGATATATGTGTCTGTGAAGGGTGAAGATGGACTTCCTGGTTTACCTGGTTCTAATGGGGATCCTGGGCTGCCTGGTGCTAAAGGTGAACGTGCTAATAAATATAACTTTTATAACTGTAAATAAAAAAATGTTAACAAAGAAGGGGAATGTGTTGAACAGGTCCTGGTACACTTGTGTGAACACAGTCTTTGGCTGTCAGGATGATGCAAATTTTGTCATCCCAAATTTAGTCCATATGAATTGTCCATGCAGCAGCCAGAAACTGTAAACATTGGGACTGTCTGCATTTACTATATACATGCCAACCCTAATAGTTACTCCATAGCTAAAATAAAAAAAGGTGAAGACAAAAGTTGAAGAATGCGGTTTTAGTAGCAGTTTTTGCCTACAGTAAGAACTGGATTAAAGAGGTTCATCAACCCAAAAGTTAGGGCTCTTTTATATTCACTTTCTCCCGTTCTCACTACTGTACATACAGTGCTCCATTACATCCATCAGTGTAAGCTCCAATGTCCACGTCAACAGACGAAATGACAGATGACATGAATGCAAAATATGGACGAAAGGCTGCATCTATCTTTATCGTTTGTGTAGGGTGTAAACCAGCCCATAGCCAAACATAGTCCTTTAAAAGATTTTCTGGTAGCAGCAGTAAAAAAAATCCTTATAATAATGCTCTAAAATATCCCATTATCAAGCCTTAGCAGATGTCCATAGCTGTATTAGCACAAGAGCGTGTTCACAGAAGTATACCAGGCCTTTAGCACTATCAACTACTGTAGCTTTCCAAAATATCTCAGAGGCACATTACATTACCTTTCAGTTAGCAAGCATATAGAAGGGTCACACTGCATGTATGGTGTTGCCAAGGAGTGTTTCTTCTATGTTTTTTATCTCATGTGTTTGAATGTTTGTGTTTCATGTATGCTTTGCAGTGATGAAAAAGTCTTGCCTTTCTTTTCTGCATCACAATCACATTGTCTATCAGCACAGTATAAGTGATCATTATTAAGGATATTGCAGATATGGGTCCTTTCCTATTCACCTACAGTATATTATTGCATACAATTCTAGGCACTATACTTATGTTGAACATATGAGTCCTACTTGTTAATGGTCCATAGCTGCTTTGATTTCTCGAAGGTGAGAGAGGCGAATCCTATGGCTACCCTGGAGCTTCTGGAGCCAAGGGTGCGCCTGGAGTAAATGGATATCCAGGTAAGCCTTTTTGAACACTGTTTCCTAGTTTTAAGTGTTCAAATGCAGAGTCTTTACTGTATACATACAAGAATGTAAGTACAGTTTGCGTTTTAACATGACTATCAGCAGCAACTGAAATTAATTCATGAATTTATCTAAAGCCACTGAAATTGTCCAGCGCTAAAGGAATTGTATGCCCTACGATCAGGTGGACCAGGTGCGCCAGGCCCTGTAGGAGATGCTGGAGCACCAGGAGGATCTTCGTATTCTGGGCAGAAAGGGGCTCCGGGAGAACCAGGAAGACCGGGTCTGATGGGTAAGTTAAGCTGGAGATCAGGGATGTATGTTCAGTAAACCCTTAAAGCCTCCTTTGTGAGATCTCAAGTAGAGCTCATTGCCAAACCCAAAGTCATGTAGTGTTTGCGCCGTAACAATTACAGTTATTATATATTGGTTACTAAACCTGTTTGTTGTTTCTTTTTTTTTGCATCAGGCACCCCTGGGTTTCCCGGTGCCAAAGGTCTGCCAGGATATCCTGGTGGGAAGGGACTGCCTGGAGAAGCAGGCTTGCCAGGAACACCAGGAACATCAGGAGATAAAGGTTTAGAATTGTGTTCTGCTTTATTCCCATTTTGGCATCTGTTGTATATGTTTTTCCATTCATCCTTTAGGCCCATTTACACCGAGAACAACATCAATAACTACAACTATAGTAATATAACAGTCCATGCCTAAGAATGTCATTTAAATGGAAACATTCTCAACGGTAGGGTAAACAACTAATAGAATGTCGTATTACATGAATTCCAATGGGTTCCAATTGGCTGTTGTGTTCTGAAAGTGATCAAACAAATGCCCAGCCCTGCTGTAGTCATTGTAGTTGAGCTGTGAACTCCATCATCCACCTAACTTCCAACAATTGTAAAAATGACATTGTCATAGTTATCGTTAAAGTATCATTTTAGCTTTTGTTCCTGGTGTGAACAGTCCTCTACACACTCTTTCTGCAGGCTTACCAGGTGCACCAGGCTTGGACGGACTTAATGGACTTCCGGGAGCGAAGGGAATCCCTGGAGTGCCAGGTAAGAGAGTGTGCACTCTGTTGTAGTTGTCTGAATATGAATTTCAATGAGGCATTTTAGTTTTAACCAATGGGCTTGTCTCCTATAACGACAGGTGGGGCTCTCCCTGGTAGACCTGGGTCACCTGGTGGTAATGGTCTGAAAGGAGAGAGAGGAATATCTATTCCTGGTGGTCCAGGACTGCCAGGTGCAAAAGGAGAGAGAGGACTTTCAGGTGAGGAGCCAGAATTCTTAGCATACATATGGTCTAATTTTCAGTTATAACATTACAGGACATAACTAATATTTGACCATACCTCATTTGCAAAACATATTACAAGTGCTTCAGTTCCTTAAATATTCAGTGGTTATTTTTGCTGTGTTTAACCATTCAGGATTTTATTAAGTTTACCATCTCATGAACAGAATAAAATATTAGTCAAGTAAATTTTGGCAGAGCCATACCGTTGCACCACAGTGACACTCCTTCATTGTGTTGTGCAGGTAACCCTGGAGCGGCAGGCCTCCCCGGTCTCCCTGGCCCTCGTGGCGCAAGTGGGATTTCAAACATCCCCGGACCTCTGGGAGATCCTGGCCTGCCCGGACTGGATGGAGAACCAGGTGTGATCTATATTCTGTCATCTATATACTGTAGTCACTTTAGCACTCATCTCATCTATATAGACGCTTCAACACCCATCTCTCTCTGGTGGCTTTACACAAAAAAACTGCCAATAAGGTTTCCCAGAAGTCAGCCTTAGAAAAGGCAAAAGACTCTGCATGTGTGAGATGATTACCGAACAGTTAGAAGCATTTTTAGGCACAACGTGAAGCTACTAGTTGACAAATAAAAAATACTTACTCCAGAGACGCTGGTTTGAATCCTGGTGTCGTGACTTCTCCTCCCCTTGCCGTGAGGTTATCGGAGGCGCAGCAATTGTGTGAGCCATATGAGGGACCCCCAAGTTAGGTTGACCCTGGTGCAAGGGACCCCAGTGATGGGTGAAGCATGAGTATGTGAGGATGGGCAAAGTATGGTTGTACTGTAGATGCGTGAGGCACACCTGAGTGTGTGAAGCGCATGGCTGCACTTCTGGAAGGGGAAGGCAGTGTGATGGAGTGACCATCACTAGGGTTGTGGGTGTGCTCTGACTGCCATACCAACGAGCCTGGCTCTTTGGTGTTGCGGTCAAAGTACACATTTGGTACCCCAGAGACCCGGGTTTGAATCCCAGTGGGGTGACTTCTTCTCCCCTTCTCTACAACCTTAGACATTACCTTGTGGCAAGGCAGCACAATAGAGCTCAAGACCTCCGAAATCTATAGAAATATTTCCTGTATAGATAATGACTGTGGTGAGCCAATAAGTCTGAACGCAAATCCATTAATGATATGTATTTGTATATTACCTAGTAAGTAGGAATACAGAGCAGAGTGGTAATAAAATCCTAAGTAATACATTAGGTTTCTAGTGTTACTATTTAACTTCCTCATTTTTATTTAAACACAAAAGAAAGCTGCAGACTTACTCTTCCACCACATTATTTATTGTCTGCCATGCTATTTTGTGGACACCATGAAACTCAGACGATGGGTTTCTGTACTGGCTTAAATTTTAAGCATGCTGCAACTCTCTGTCATCCAGGGGCCCGTGGTCTTCTTGGTGCCCCTGGCCCACCAGGTCCGGGCTCGATTCAAGGAGACAGAGGAGAAAACGGCCTTCCCGGCCTTCCTGGGGGACCTGGACAGAAAGGGGAGCCCGGCTACCATGGAGGACTAGGAATACCTGGCGGCCCCGGATTCAAAGGTAGTTTATAAATCTTGCCGTATGTAACTGAGAGCCCTAACTTAAAGCCCTATGAATTGTATAATTAGTGTTATCTAATTTTCTTAACTTCATCATTGTGCACAGGAGAGAGAGGTGAAACTGGCTATAGAGGACTCTCAGGACCACCTGGTTTCCCCGGCGATACAGGATACTCTGGAGAAAAGGGTTCAAGAGGAGCACCTGGTAAGGAAGAATCTCTGTTCTTTTTGGTTGTTTTCGTAATTTTGCTCTTCTGTGTGCTTCTTCACCTGTTTGATGCCCTGTACATTTGTAAGGCACTTTGAATGACCAGTGTAAACAACTGTGTTGTAAACTAATTTGTCTTGCTGTGCCTCGCAAACTTTCTTTTGGTCTTAAACTGCCATTACACAGTCATTTTGTACATGCAGTCATACATTGTTTCTCCATCCATACCGTTACTCTCTCTTTTCCTGTAAGGTACACCTGGTCGCAAGGGCCTTCCAGGAGTGGTCCTGCCCGCAGGAGAATATCCACGTGTCTTTGGAGAACCTGGGTATCCCGGCGCTAATGGTGGCCTCGGACTGAACGGAATTTCAGGACAGCCTGGTCTGCCAGGACGCCAAGGTCAGTGCTGAACACTTGCATTGTTGGTTTGCTATTAAAACAATGGCCTGGCCAAACAAAATAGGTGTAATAGGTTTAATGATTTGTATGATTTGTATTGGGTTGTCACATTTTTATCACATGCCAAATTTTTCAAGATATCTTTAATTTGATCTCTAGCATTCGTAGTCTGGTTAGCTTGACCGGTGCACTATGTTGTATTTTTCATGTCCAGGTCTGAAAGGTAAAGCTGGATCTGTCGGGAGACTTGGTCCTGCTGGTTCGGAAGGTCCCCCAGGTTCACTGGGAGATCCTGGATCACCAGGTTTTCAAGGACCCACTGGAGAGGCTGGTGAGTGACTAATGAAGTCTGTACCTGCATAGGGACTGAACATCACAATAAATGGTTCTAATCCTCTCACCTTCCATTCTTCTCTGCCTTTGTAGGTCTACCTGGTAAAGCTGGACTGCCAGGGCCCCCTGGCTATGCTGCACGCAGCAGTAGCATTGGCTACACCCTTGTGAAGCACAGTCAGTCCAACCAGGTGCCCATGTGCCCCCAGGGGATGACCAAGCTTTGGGAAGGTTACAGTCTGTTGTTCGTCGAGGGACAGGAAAAGGCTCACAACCAAGACCTGGGTGAGTTAAATCAGTGGAAATATAAAGATCACAACATCCTTTCTTGACTTCCTTCTCCCGAATCACTTTTTTGCATTGGGTATGTTTATATTCTTTCACTCTCTTCTCTTTCTCTTGCATTCAGGTCTACCTGGTTCCTGCCTTCCACGTTTTAATACGATCCCCTTCCTGTACTGCACTTCCAACGAGCTGTGCTACTATGCCAGCAGGAATGACAAGTCCTATTGGCTATCAACCACAGCACCCATTCCCATGATGCCTGTTGGCCAAGAACAGATCTCACAGTACATCAGCCGTTGCTCAGTATGTGAAGCCCCCTCTCAGGCAGTAGCTGTCCACAGCCAAGACCTCACTATACCCGAGTGCCCTTATGGATGGAGGAGTCTATGGATAGGCTATTCGTTTCTAATGGTGAGACAAATAGTTGCTTGATATGGTTGTTTTTGTTGTGCACACTCCGAACTGGGCCTAATGCACAGCTGCTGTTCTGCAGTCCTGGGTGTCTTTTTATAGTCTGCCATTGTTTATAAATGCACTCGATATTGCTTTTCTCCCTCGCTTGTTTATGAACTAGATTGAATGGAATGTTGGTGTAAAGTTAACGGTTACGTTATATCTTAAGCAGAGTGATTATAGACTAGTGACACTTAGAATGCATGTCGTCTAATTAGAAATGACCATGACCATCTATCTATCTATCTATCTATCTATCTATCTATCTATCTATCTATCTGAATTATACAAAAAAATTCCAAGTGGTAACTGTTTATTGTATTTTTCTTCTATGTGTATGTATGTGTATCTTCAGCACACTGCCGCTGGTGCAGAGGGTGGTGGCCAGTCTCTGGTGTCACCAGGTTCCTGTCTGGAAGATTTCCGGGCCACACCTTTCATTGAGTGCAACGGTGCACGCGGCACCTGCCACTTTTTCGCCAACAAGTACAGCTTCTGGCTTACCACCTGTGGAGCACAACAGGCAGTTTATCACCGGCCCACAACAGGACACACTCAAGGGTGAACAGATGCGCACGCGTGTTAGCCGATGCCAGGTGTGCACCAAGAATTTGTAGCCATGCTGCATGGAGAAACAAGTGGAAAAAGAAGAGCTACCTAGAAGAAAAAGGTGGCTTTGGAGAAACAGGGGGGCAAGAACATACTGAAAACAAAACTTACTGACTGATAACAATATCCCCATATCCCCATTCAACCTTTCATTTTGGTCTTAGGGCTGTAAGTTGAATTTGAGAGGGGATGGGGACATTTTAATGCTCTTACAAAGAGTGTTGTGGGGGGACTGGGGAAAGGATTTTGTGTGACTGCTCTACACTAATTTTTTTATCAACAGTGGTGCTAATTGTACAATTGTCTTCTTTGTTTTCATTTTCTCGTTATTTGTCTAAGATATTCACGGCTACCTCGGAGAGTGCACCAAAGTCCCTTGGATAGCACTGAATTGCCAATACACCTGTATTAGTTACACTACAGCCATAAAGCAAATAAACTATATACACTTGGCAAGAGCATTTTTACACATTTGAATTCATCATGTAAGCTTCAATAACTGAAAGTGGTGCTTCTGTTAACCTAATTCTTGAAAAAAAAAAGATTTTTTATTACAAGGAAAGTCAAAGCACTTTGTAGTTCACACGTGAAAATGATGGTGCCCTGTGATTACCTGAAGACTAGTTGGCTAACAAATGCCCAGATATCTGTCTCTTTAATGTATTGCACTGATGAGAATGTTTTAATGAGTTGATATCAACCTGGCCTTAAGGCACTGTATAATGTGACCAAATCAGGAACAGGCTCAGCATTACACCACAGCAGATGACATTTATATCCCCATTCCACATAAAATGTAATGTTTTTCCATGTAGCTTGCCAAATCTAACCTACATTTTCTTACGCTGAAATGAGCCTCCTTTCACTGACTGGAAAGAGAGACAGGGTTTGTGTAATATTATACCTCTTTAAAATGACAAAATTTAACAGACACCACTATCATATAGTCTAACTTTCTTACATCTTCTTACCTAAGATGGCCAAATGTATTATTTTACTTTCTTCTTACTTGAGGATATAAAATGAACACATCAACTCAGAGACTGAAGACCTGTCTGGAGAGAATTGATATATTGACATGTAGCCTACTGATGTAACCCACAAGAGAAGTTGAACTATTTGAAATCATTAGAATTACATCTGTAGAGCCTAATTATGGGCCGGCTTTCTCTGTCATGTCACACTCTCATTCTTGTCATCTCTACTGTGTCAGTAAGAAGTGTCTCATATGGATGATGTGTAACCACTATGCCGCTAAGTCTCTCGCTGGTAGCCATGAGTACACCTTTTCCATTTCTTGTCTCATTTGTATGTACACAGTTATATTGTAAAGTAGTTCATTTCACTGACCCTCTGCTTGAGAGTTCAAAGCATTAAAACAACATAGGGGGATGCTGTACATTTTTTAGGTGGAAAACCATATAGTTTTTGTTTTATAAAATTACAAACTATGTTAATTCATTTGTTAATAAAAGTACACATGCAAATATTTTAATAACACAAATGGCTCATTTACTGTTGCTACTTCAGAGTTATTGCTATGCATAATTTGACAGATTTGGCTGTGACATAGATTAATATTTTCGCATCTAATTTGAACTACAACGGAGATGTTACTATTCCTATTGTTGTGGTAGTAATGACAAATGATTTTTGGAGGTCACTAAAATCTAGTGGTCTAGTTCAAACTGTAATTTCTGTGTTCATTATGAAATAAAGTATTATAAGAAAAATCCTATCCTTATGTTGAAGGAGGCTTTGTTTTTTCAATGTTCCACATTGTGGCTGTAAAGATTTGGTAAATTACACAAACTGTCAATGGTGGTGGTCATGCTGTTGGATAGGGGGTGGGGGTGAATTTTGTAAGTATTGACATTGATTATGTATATAATATCCTTGAGTGACTGTGTCGCTTACCTGGTAGGAATGCTATAATAACACTGTTATGTGACCTATAGTGCAGGATGTCACAGTTTCAAATCCCATGACCATAACCCAGCATTAACACTAACATCAAAACAACGAGTAGCTCAGTGTTTTTACAAGCAGCAACTATTATAGCGGGAGAATAATGACATGCAGCAACAACATCAATATGTTTATAAGATGTTTAACATACACTGTGGGCCTAGGGAGCACTGCACAATTTTCCTGTGTACAACCTGTACATACAGCTTTGACAATAAAGCTGACTTTGACTTTGAGCAATATTACAGCATGGAATATCCAGGATGACAGGTCCAACACCATCCCCAAACCCTAAGATTTGAGACAAACCTCCAGGATTGGGTGTGGTGGATGGTAACAAAGACAGCAGACTTGGTAAGAACAGAGGATATTAAACTACCAGCACTATCAAAAATGAGGCTGTGTTTCTAATGGCTCAAGCAGATTCGAAGAACATCTGATTCCTTAACACTGTGTAGAACCCCCAAGCTCCCAGTGATTCCACTGTATTGTAATTATGTTGCAAGCAGTGATAAAATCAAACCCAAACAGACGTCTGTCAGTGTTACGTCTTCTTCTCTCCCTCTGGTCCTCTGACACAATTTACTGCAGATCTGTTTGTTGATGTTATTTAGGTCATAAAGGAGACAGTCAGGAGCAATATTAACAGTGACTTCATGAAAAGGACCAATATTTGCAGCCTCAAGAAATGTTTCCTGTCATTCAGAACATGGTGGGTAGAGTTACACAGATCTGGCTACCTGGTCAGTGGAAAGAAAATACATTTCTTGAGATGGATGCTACAGTGATCGTGGCCTTTAGACCTAAATGAAAAGATTTATTTACAGTTACGTAGAGGAGGTTGTGAAGTGACTGCTTTTGTTATTATGTTTGTTTCCCACTGCATCTTCACAGAATAAAGAGAACATTTGAAGGAGGATCTGGACATGCCCTGAAGAAGGCACTCATGCCGCTACGCGTGGGCCTTGTTTTTTAGTTATGTCCATGTAGGACTTGTCCAAACTAATAAAGACAATTTTAATTGGGAGTGCCTTAGTCAGAGAATAATTTTTCTCATTGTTGACTTAGGATCTGGACATACTCAAGTTGTCTGAGAAGTGTTGTAAAAGTTTTCAAACAAGCTCTGACCAAAAAATCATGGTGATGCCCTCCTCAAAATTAGAGGAAAATGTTGCATCTGACAAAACTGATCACTAACTAGATGTACCGCATAGCTGTACATGGTAGGACCGCCACATGGCATTGATTTTCGGCTGCCCTACATAATAAGCTATTTCTAGCAAATTGTGTAGGGTATTCTATGCTCATATTTCCCCTATTAAGCAATTTTAAATCCTGTTTGTGCCATTTTTCTCACTTCAAGTTGATTTTGTTTTTGTGTTTCAACATTTTCATCATTGGAAGTGGGCATGGACATGTGATTTTCATGCAAAAGATTCCACTGAATATAAGAAAAAAGAATTTTGGTTTTAAACCATTGTGTTCTACAGATGATAGGCAAAATGTTATCTTGTAAAATAATGACTTTGACAGAAGTCATGAGGCAGAAAGATGATGCTGCATTTGCAGAGATGCTGAACAGACTGCGTGTGAAAAAGAAGGAGGAGCGACTGCTGGACAGTCATAGGGCCCTGCTTGCGTCGCACACTTTTGCCGAAATGTCAGAGTGCCCTCTGGATGTTTTGCATATATTTCCCACCAACAAAGAGATAGATATGCACAACAATGTGGTCTTGTCTCTCATCTGTGACAATATCATCTATGTTGATGCAGAGGACCACATCAAAGATGAGCGAACCGGACGGATGGCTAAGCAGAAAACTCCTTGCAAAGGAAGAAAAGGAGATCTACCTGACACACTGCTGCTGTCAGAAGGGGCACGCATTGTTATAACAATGAACTTGGATACGTCAGATGGCTTGGTTAACGGTACCTTTGGAAAAGTTTCAAGGATCCTCAAAAAAGTGGACCCAAGTGGCAAGGCATACTGTATGTGGATTCAATTGGACTGGAGTTTGACAGCCCAACAGCTGGACTCAAGTGACGTCAACAAGGCAAAGATGATAACATTGTTTATATAGCTATTCCCCAACAGCTTCAACTGGATGGATACAACATGTTCTGGAGGAACCGGCAAGTATCATACAGCAGCTTTCCACAACTGGCAAGCCAAAAGGGTGGTGGTGTGGCTATATATGCAAAGATCCATGTACAATCTCACACTTTGCAATATGTGGCCGGAGTCACTGATTTGGAGTTCCTTGCTTTGAAAATAACAAAACCCGTTCAAGTTGTAGTAGTTGCTATATACAGGCCACCGGATTACAAAACCACAGATTTCAATAGAAACTTGAAGAATCTTTTGGAAGCTGTTGAAGCAATGGACGTGGACTACATTGTTGTTTGCAGGGATTTCAATGAAGATACGTCATAAATGTCTAAGCCTGTTAGCGATGTATTCACAAAGCGAGGATACAGCCAACTAATTCAAGGAGCAACAACTCAGAAGGATACAGCACTGGATTTGATATTTACCTTTAAGCTTGGGACGACCTTGATGATTGTACTGTCTGATTAAGAGTAGCCATGTCACCATAAAAACTACAAAATTTGACTGCCTAATGGTATACGTGATGTCCTTTCCCCTCCAAAGGATGAGCTACGTGAACGTAGTTAGAACCAACAAAAGCACATGGCACAAACAGGGAGGAGGTCAGGATGGCCAGCAAGAGGCTAAAGGTAAACAGTCAAACAAAAAAAATCCAAGAATCGGATCCCTGACAATAGAAGCAGACAGCATTGTCTCTCTCCATGGTGCTGTTAAAGAAGATGTCCCCTGCGGCCAGCCAGTTGAGAAGGATATCGAGGCCTATGTTGAAGACCGAGAGAAGAAGGACAAGGAGATCTTTAACAAAGCAAGTAGACACAGTGCACACATGTAATACAAACATGCACTAGCCTTATTTTAATTTTACTGAAACACTATGAAACTGATTATGGTAACACCATGTCACCCAGCCAACAGGACTGTGAACATAAAGTCCACATTCATTAAGAGGTTCCATTGAAGAGTGAACATTACCAAACTCTGGACCACAAGGTGAGTGAGTGCAACCTAGCTCAAAGCATAGTTGGAAAATAAAATTGTTTTTTACCCAGGTGCTTGTCAACTTGGAGAAGGCCCAGAAGCGACAGAAGGACGCCTACCAGCACAGGACCAAGAGGTTTATAATCAAGCCAGGAATGGTGGTGCTCAAGAAGGATGAGCGGAAGTGGAAGCGAGGGAGGCCAGGCATGGCAATTATTGGCCAACCACGTACAGGTAAATGAACATGTTGTGAACCCCGGTTTCAAAAAAATTTGAAATTAAATGCTCCTTCTTGTTTTTAAGGATTTTTTTTTCATATTTAAATATTGCATTTTCAAATCATCAATTAGTGTGTTGTTGTGTTTTGTACTGCTTTTGCATCCTCTGTGATCGAAGTTGTCATTCATTTCTCTTAATAATTTCAAGGGTCATCGGGGTGGAGGGCAACCTTGTCCAGTTGGAGACCATGGATGGGCTCCCCCTGAAATCCAGAACACCCTACGCTTCAGTGAAGCCATTACGGACCAGTGTGTGACTACTGCAATATACAATTACTTTGGTGCATTTCATGTTATATGGTAAATGTAATTTAAGACACTTATTTATTTGGCATACAGGGTCTCAGACTGGCTACCCCAATAAGGAGACTGTCAAGGTTGTGACCTGTGACAGCCCTAGGCTTGGGAGTGACACCCTTGAGGTAAGTTGATTTGTGTACAGTTATCTGGTCCTTTACAATTATTTCACCTGCTAATTGGTATGTGTTGTTTAACATATTTTTCATATGTCTCAGGTGACATGCACTGTCCCTCTTAGTGCCCTCTCCTCACAGAGAGAGACCAGACAGATGCCTGGCTCTACGACAGAGGAAGAGACACTGGAGGTAATAGTTAGAGTAGACACACACCAATGCTTATGCATATACAGAAGTGGGTTTGGTTGACTTTGGCTACTTTATCATATTTATAAACTACTGCTGTTTGTGTTTCAGAACAGTGACATTGTTGTCTCGGGTGTCCAGCTGGGCCAACCAGTTGTGACAGGGTGGAGGAGATCAGGGCCATGGTGCTCCAGCCCTACACGTGGTTGGACGACAATGCCATTGACCATGCCATGGCACTCCTGAGGGCTCAATACCCTCACATCGGAGGCCTCCTCTCCACCACCTCCCTCATCCTTCTCACTCATGTCCCTCCGCCATCAACCCAGTGGTTTGTCCAAATAATTAATATTTCTTGTAACCACTGGGTTGCGGTAAGTACCCTTGGATGTCAGGTAGGTTGTGTCAATGTGTATGATTCCTTGCACCAGACATATACCGAGGACTTTGCTGTCCAGGTGACCAGTCTCCTTTGTTTTGCAGGGAATACTGTTTGTCTGCAGTGGCCAGATGTGCAGCAGCAGGAGGGAGCCTCAGACTGTGGGCTGTTTGCCATTGCAAACAGTCTCACACTCTGCAGAGGTGAGGATCCCCGCAATGTACAGTACCATCAGGGGTACATGCGAGCTCACCTTTGCTCCTCTTTGCAGGCTGGTGTTTTAACACCCTTCCCCAGCATGGTGAGGAGTGCCTCTGCTGTTCCTGTGCATATCAGAGAGGTGAAAGTGCACTGCTACTGCAGGCGGAGTATGCGGGCAGGTAAGGAAGATGTAGTTACCTGTGGAATATGTGGTAAGGTCTTCCATCAGGACTGCATCACTCCTCATGATGGACCAGTGTATATATGTTATTCACACAGTAATCAGGTTATTATAACTACATAATTAATTAATACCCACAGAAGACTATGAGGTTGGGCTGGGGGCAAAAAAATCTTTTCATCTGATCCTGGCACTTGCTGGGCTTTCATGGGCGCCCTGAAGCCTTCTTCACAGCAACTGACCCCTTTCATTAAAGTTCTTCATTCAGTTGACATTGGTGCAATCATAATCCCTGACTGTAAAGCCCTATTATACAAAGCCATGATGGCTGGTATGGAAAGTACATTTTTAAATAACCAGACATACATGACATTTCCATGTCCTCCTTTAAGAGCATTGATCACAATCTACACGATTTTGTCTACTTTGTCTCATAATGTATGTACTTTCAGTAATCAGTAGGCTGTCATTCAAGCCACAACTTGGATGGTTTTCCCTCAGTTAAGACAAACGTCAACCAAATGGAATCATTTAGTCTAATTGATGTCGAAATTCTCAAGAAAACTGTACTCAGTCTCAGCTCCTCTACATCTGACCTAGACGTTCTGCCTACAGCCTTTTTTAAATCCACTCTACACCTGATATCACATGATGTGATTCAGATTATTAACACTTCTCTGTTGACTGGACTTTTTCCCTCTTCTCTAAAGAAAGCAGTGGTTAAAGCCCTGTTAAAGAAAAATAACCTTGACCCTCTGGTGTTAAACAACTATAGGCCTATATCCAATTTACCATTCATTTGTAAAATAATGGAGAGAATAGTTTTTAATCAATTGAATACATTTCTAACATCAAATGGTTGCCTTGATGATTTTCAATCAGGCTTTCATTCCAATCACAGCACAGAAACAGCTCTTACCAAAGTAATGAATGACATACGACTGAACTCTGATGTTGGCAAATCCTCAGTTTTGGTGCTCCTTGACCTTAGTGCGCCATTTGACACTGTTGACCATGACATCTTACTGCATAGACTTGAGCATTGGGTTGGTCTTACTGGTATAGCTATCAAATGGTTTGAATCATACCTAAAACAAAGAAGTTTTTGTTTCCATTGGATGTTACACCTCGTCAGCTATGCCTCTGAACTGTGGGGTCCCCCAAGGTTCCATTTTAGGGCCACTACTCTTTAACATTTATATGCTGCCACTTGCACAGATTATTAGGAATAACTCAATTAAGTACCATAGTTATGCTGATCAGATGACACACAGTTATATCTAGCCTTGTCACCTAACGATTTTGACCCTCTTAAATCCCTCTACAACTGCATTGACCAAATTAACAGCTGGATGTCTGAAAACTTTCTACAGCTCAACAGATAAAACTGATATAATTATATTTGGGAATAATCAGCAAAGGCATAAGATTGCCACAATACTTAACACTAAAGGACTCAAAGCAAAGGACACAGTCAAAAATCTTGGTGTCCTTATTGATAGTGATCTTACATTTAGCAGTCATTCTACCATCTCAAAAACATCTCCAAGCTTAGGGGTCTAATGTCTAAGCAAGATCTTGAAAAGCTGGTACATGCCTTCATCTCAAGTAGAGTCGATTACTGCAATAGCCTCTTCACTGGCCTTCCCAAAAAGAACATCAAACAGCTCCAATTAATACAAAATGCAACTGCAAGAGTTCTTACAAGAACCAAAAAAAATGATCACATCACCCCAATTTTAAGGTCTCTGCACTGGCTCCCAGTGAGATACAGGACTGACTTTAAGGACTTACTACTACTGTTCAAGTCACTTAATGGGAAGGGTCCCAGTTACATACTTGATATGTTTCAGTCATATACCCCATCTAGGTCTCTGAGATCCATGGAAAGAAATCTATTGACCATACCTACTGTAAAAACAAAGTGTGGTGAGGCAGCCTTTAGCTATCATACAGCAAAGCTCTGGAACCAGCTTCCAGAGGATGTAAAGAATGCCCCTACTGTAGAGAGTTTTAAAAGCAGACTCAAGACGAAATTTTTTTCTGATGCCTTTTCCTAATTTTTATTTTTATGTTTTATTTTCATTCTTCTTCTTCTTATTATTATTATTGTAATGGTTTTGCTTTATTTTAAATTGTATTTTACTTTTTAAATGTTTAATTGTATTTTATTTTAAAATTTGTGTAAAGCACATTGAAGTGCATTTATGTATGAAATGCGCTATACAAATAAATTTGACTTGACTTGACTAAGCCTATGCATGACTCGCTGCAAGGACATCTGTGACGTCAGGCCCTGGAAACAGTAGCTACGCAGAGCATGGAATGTTTACATTTCATAGAATTTTCATTTTATGAACTAGAACAGACCAATGGAACAGACATTTGGCCAGTTCTTCGTGAACACCACAACAAGCAGACGATCGTGAATTTGCTCCGCAAGCTTTTCTCTTCAACTTCACTATTTGGTTTAATTCTACCAACTGGTTACCTGACATCTTAAAAGTGTATTATACTGAAAATGTACATTGATGGTATTTTTTTGGACACAGGTTAGTTACGATTATTTTTAGGATTTGAGATCTTCGGGTAGTAAAGGTAATTTGAGTTGGCTAGCATAGCTAACTCACTTTTTTATATAGATTGGTTAGTTTCGTTTGGGATTTAGTTGCCAAAGCTAGGAACCTGTTAATTTTGAAGTAATTTTGGCTTTACTATGGATTCCCGTATCAACCGGAGGATTGGTAGACCTGTGCAACTAGCATCGCGACAGCAGCGATGGGCAGTGTGGTGTTGTTACGCCCAAAATACATGCAAGCGAAATGTACCGCTTTCGCCGCTTTGAGTGGGCGTGTACCAACCGTCAGTTGAAGAGACATGAAGTTTAAAATGATAAACAATCCTGAATGGTAATGATTATTTTGTTTTTGGAATGGTAATATAATGTTAATTAACGGCACTGTTTTAAATTTTATGTATGTCCATTTTTAAATGTTTATCAAACCCCCTGCCGCCTTCCAACTGAAACAATGTCATTGGTTACCGCTCGGCGAACACCGCTCCTCATTTGCATAAAGTTCAGCAGATCTCAACTTTTCCGCCCGCCTCGCTGATCTACGTCACCATCTGCCGCCTCCCAACTGAAATGAATAGAACGTTCCGCCCGCCCGCTTGCATGTATTTTGAGCGACTACTAAGGTTGATAACACTGTCCTTTATGATGTAACAATACATGTTTTAGCATGTAATGTATCATATTATCACTGTGTCTATAATTAACTATCAATTAAAGTGAAACTGAATTTAATATTTGTAAAAATTACAAGGCCCATACCATCCACCTCCACCACCAGGCCCATACCATCCATCTCCACCTCCAGGTCCACACCATCCACCTCCACCGCCAGGCCCACACCATCAAACTCCACCTCCAGGCCCACACTATCCACCACCTCAAGGCCCACACCATCCACCTCCACCTCCAGGCCTACACCATCCACCTCCACACCATCCACCTCCACCGCCAGGCCCACACCATCCACCTCCAGGCCCACACCATCCATGTTTGCTGCTGGATTCCTACCTGGGCCATCTACCTCAACCTCCACGTTTCTGCCACTGCCACCGACCTCTGCTGCCCCAGTGAGGTTTGCAGACATCATCAACCTTCCTACAAGGCAGCGAGGGAAGAAGAGGATGGTGGTGAGGCCACCCTCCTTTCACCTGACCAGCCTTGAACATTTTGATTTTGTTGAGGCAAGAGAGAGAAAAAAGGGGAAAAAGCCCCAAAATGTACGCCGCAAACCTTGCTTGCAGAGAATGCAGGAAAGTCACACTTGCACTTTCTGCAAGTGGGTGTACAGGGATGCAGCAGACCCTAAAGCAGGGGAGGAATGGCTGGGCTGCTGTAAATGCTAAAATGGTTCCACGAATCATGTGCAGAATTGAACGGAGTACTGGATGACGATGATTTTTTGTGCCGTGAATGTGTCTGAGTGCGTGCGTGTGTGTGTGAGAGAGACTGTCTATGAATGTCAGAATAAAAATTCCTTTGTGCACCTCTCTCTCTCTCTCCTCCTTTCCCTCTCTTTGTAGAAAGGAATGAGTAAGCTACTGAATGCTGAATGTTTTTGCTTGTGTTATGTTTTGCAGGGGTTCAATATCTTTTACTGTTATGAATTTGCTGGTTGTTCCATGCACCTCTCCGTGCTGTTAGGTGCTCTCTCGCTCTCTCTCTCAATACCTGAGGGCTTTTTTTATTCTATTCTGTCTTTTTCATCCGAAGGCTGTTCTGCTGATTTAGTGATGAAGGAACACTTTATAAACTGATGTTGTGCTGGGAAATATTTTCCTTGTTACTGTTTACTGTTAAACTCTTAATACACAGTTCCTGTTATGAATTTGCTGATTAATAAATATTTTGAAATGCTTTGAAACAAAGAAATGCTTGTCAGTACATAGTTATCACACACTGTCCCACTCAACCTGAATACTTCAATTTTGCTGAAGGGGTGTCAGACTGTGTTCGATGATGTATTAAATTCTTATAAATTAACTAACTGCATTAATTTACTCTTTGATGTGTTCATAACAACTCATCTGAGAGAAACATACCCACATTTAAATCATTGTGCTGGATTTAATCAGTTTAAACAGCACTTTATTAAAAAGTGTCCCACTTTACCTGAATTTACCCTATCTGTGGCTTCTGATGCACCTGTCCACTCTTGTTTAGAGGTGGACAAACCGCCATGAGAAAGAAAAATTCAGCTAATTATCTTATCTACCTGGCTGAAGAGTTGTGCTAATTTCGATAAGATGGTTTAGTAAAGTCCCCCAATATTGTTTTCTTTTATAGAGCCCGATACGATAAACTGACTAGTACATGCTCAAACCACAAATCAGACGGCCTACGATAATTTTCCTAATGAATATATTTTTACCATTATCATAAGTACAATCACGCTAACTTAAGTGGAAGGTTAATATTGTACTTCGGGACTTGATTCTTCTTAGCATGTCGAGGGAGATAGCTAGTTAACATTCAAGGCTAGCGTGTAGCTTAGCTTAGCCATTTTTCTTTAGGCTTTACTGGCATCAAATGGTAAAGATCCATAAATTGGTCCAAAAATAAGGTAAATTTTGTCCTGTGTGACAGAAACATAGATAGTAGAAGAAATGGACTGAGTGATGCCGTCGTTTTCATTGGGGATCAGATGAAGCCAGATTTTCGATTTTTCAAATTGGTCCCCAGGCTACTGCGCAAGCTCGAGACCCAGCCTGGTGACATTGGCCAACGAACCCGAATACAATAGAGTGCGAAAGTGACTTCCGGTTTACTTCCGCTACATGGGTCCTCGGAAGTCCCAAAAAATGAATGGGTTTCAATGAGCCCGAAGTAGCTATCTTCTGGTCCGAGTCGTTGTTTATCCCTGATATGAAATATGTTGTTTGCGGATAAAAATGGTGTTGTTTCATGCTAACTGTTTTACCATTTGTTGTTATGTTGTTCAGATTAAAGCTGTAAGACAAGCAAAAGTGAAAAGGACTACGTCGCGTTGTTGACGTCACACCACTCGTCTACCCAGTGTCCGTTAACATTCACAATGCCGCTGTTTTGTGCCTAAGTGTGCTCATTCCAGTAGGAATGGCTGTTCTTTCTACCGTTTCCCTGCGGATATAAGGACCAAGACTCGCTGGCTGAAACTGATCAGGTAAGATATGTTTTGAGGTAATTTATGAAATATAGCAGCTATTCAGCTATTGGTTAACAGTGGGCGTGTATGCTAAGCTAACATTAACTTGACGTAATTCATTCGCGTCGAGCTGTAGTCCTAAAATCGGCCTCCCACAAAACATACCACAATAAAATGTATTCGCGGGGAATCATGTTTTTTCTTGTATGAAAAAATATATTTAAAACTAACAAACAACATATGTTACATTCATGGACGAATTCATGCGGGACCAAAAAATAGCGACTTTGCCGTCATTGAAACCCATTCATTTTTTTTTACTTCCGAGGACCCATGGAGTCTGGTGGAAGTGACGTCACTTTCGCACTCCATAAACTGACTAGTAGATGATACGATAATTTTCTTAATGAATATATTTTTACCGTCGTTCTTCCTCTAACTTTGGCTCCAGGCAACCTTACAAGGCTAGCGTTTAGCTTAGCTTAGCCATCTTTGGCCTTCACTTGCATTAAATGGTAAAGATGAATAAAGATAACGATCCCTCTTACAAAAACAAATACAAACTCAATGCTATCTTTGTGGGAAATGTTATTGGAAATGTTTCCCCGACATAAACAGAAAACTAAATGGACATGGCTTGTTATTTAAACAGTATGGTAAATTTTCTCCTGTGCGACAGAAAGTTACTAGCCGTGGCATAATTGCAGAGAAACGTCTTAAAAGACAATGACATGACAGATTTCCGATCGAGGCAAATATGTTTTGCAGTGGTTTCTCCGGTGTCCAACAATGGCAGCATCAAGGTGTGGAGTGCTTCCTATGTAAAGTTATTTCATGTTATAGTGACGCTAAAATGAATGGAAGTCTATGGAATGCTAAAGGGTACTGGGCCCTTTCTGGGGTTTTTTTTTTCACCCCATGGATGTTTCAACTTCTGCGTCTGTTCCTGCCATAGACAGTAGAAAAAATGGACTGATGGATGGTATCGTTTTCAGTGGGGACCAGACAAAGCCAGATTTTTGATTTTTCAAATTGGTCACCAGACTACTGTGCAAACTCGAGACCCAGCCTGTTGACCTTGGCCAATGAACCCAAATACTGACTGCAACTGACTAGTAGATGCTCAATCACAAATTAGACGACATACGATAATTTTCTTAATTAATATATATATTTTTACCATTATCATAAGTACAATCACGGTAACTTAAGTGGAGGGCTAATATTGTACTGCGGTACTTGATTCTTCCTCTACTAACTTTGGTTCCAGGCAGTCTTACAAGTTAGCATGTTGAGGGAGCTAGCTAGTTAACATGTAAACGGCTAGCGTGTAGCTTTGCTTAGACATCTGTCTTTGGGCTTAATTTGCATTGAATGGTAAAGATCCATAAAGATAACGATGCCTCTTACAAAAACATACAAACTCAATGCTACCTTTGTGAAAAATGTTACTGGAAATGTTTCCCTGACATGAACATAAAACTAAACGGCCATGACTACGGCTTGTTATTCAAACAGTAAATTTTCTCCTGTGCGACAGAAAGTTACTAGCCATTGCTTAGTTTGTGACATATTTTTTGCATAATTTAAAAAAAAAAACGTTTCTTACAAGACAATGACATGATAGATTTCCGATCAAGGCAAATGTTTTGCAGTGGTTTCTCTGATGTCCAACAATGCCGACATCAAGGTATGTGATTCCCATGTAAAGTTGTTTCATGTCAAAGTCACGTTAAAATGAATGGACATTTATAAAATGCTGAAGGCTACTGGGCCCTTTCTGGGTTTTTATCACCCCATGGGTGTTTCAACTTCCGTGTCTGTTCCTGCCCCCTTGGTCGTTAACATAGACCGTAGAAGAAATGGACTGGGGGATAGCGTCGTTTTCAGTGGGACTGGATAAAGCCGATTTTTCGAAATTTCGCTTGGTCACAGGTCCACTTCTAGCCTGGCTAACGCGACTTATCAATGCTCTGCGAACATTGGTCTGGCCAAGCCGTGTTGTAAACCCATTTCTCAGAGGGCGGGCTTAACCGACGTGTGTGAAATGCCTGTGTTTGCTACTGGGCGAAGCTTCGACCAATCACACCCCTCTGTCCTCTGACATATACGCAGCGACAGAAACTGCTTGATACAAACAACAAGAATCGACTTGGCAAACTTTTACTGAAGCCGGTCGGTAGCATTGCTAAAACGTCCTTTCCTGTAAGGAATGCTTCAAGGGCTGACCTTTGCTCTATTTTCAGAGAGAACCTCTCTTTGAATTCTTCCAAAACAGCAGCTACAGCTGCATTGAAATCTTGCTGTTGCTCCACGTTCGCCATGTTGACAGTGACTGAGGTAGATTTCCGGTCGCTAAAATACCGCGTCATTGCCTTTTTGAAATGCTAGATTTTCATTGGTCCCAGTTTCTCTGTTAATGTAGAAACGGTGTAGACAGGGAGCTTGGCCAGACTGACTTTCAAGCGAAATTCAAATGCAGCAGCACAGGAAGTATGGGCGTGCCCAGGCTAGTCCACTTCGTTCTACTGCACAAACTCCTGCTGCGTCGAGTGATGTTGGCCAACGAGTAGATGCTCAAACACAAATCAGACAGCATACAATCCTTTTCGTAATGAGTGTTTTTCTACCGTTATGGTTGCCATTATATTTACTGGAGTGGCTAATACTGGCTAATAATGGCTAAGGCTAATACTGTACTTGGGTATTCTACTAACTTTCATTCCAGGTAGTAGTTAGCACGTCCATACTGACCTGTAGTCATAGACAGTAGAAAAAATGGACTGAGTGATGGCATGGTTTTCAATGGGGACCAGATGAAGCCAGATTTTCGATTTTTCAAATCGGTCACCAGGCTACTGCGCAAACTCGAGACCCGGCCTGGTGACGTTGGCCAATGAACCCGAATACGATAAACTCACTAGTAGATGCTCAATCACAAATCAGACGACATACAATAATTTTCTTAATGCATATATTTTTACCATCATCATAAGTACAATCACGCTAACTTAAGTGGAGGGCTAATATTGTACTTCAGGACTTGATTCTTCCGCTACTAACTTTGGTTCCATGTAATCTTACAAGTTAGTATGGGAGGGAGATAGCTAGTTAACATGTACATACGAGGCTAGTGTGTAGCTTAGGCTTCACTGGCATCAAATGATAAAGATCCATAAAGATAACAATCCCTCTTACAAAAAAAAAAAAAACGAACTCAGTGCTACCTTTGTGGGAAATGTGAACAGAAAACTAAACGGATATGAGTATGGCTACGGCTTGTTATTCAAACAGTACGGTAAATTTTCTCCTGTCCAACAGAAAGTTACTAGTAGTCACTTAGTTCATGACGACATCTTTAGCATAATTTCAGAAAAACCTTCCTTACAAGACAATGACATGACAAATTTCCGATCAAGGCAAATATATTTTGCAGTGGTTTCTCCGGTGTCCAACAATACCAACATCAAGGCGCGGCGTGCCTTCTATGTGAAGTTATTTTATGTCAAAGTGACGCTAAAATGAATGGAAGTCTATGGAAAGCGAAAGGCTACTGGGCCCTTTCCGGGTGGGCCCTTTCGCCCATGAGGATTCAACTTCCGCGTCTATTCTCGCCCCGTTGGTCGTCAGCGATCGTGAGTCTTTTCTTCTACTGTCTATGGTCTTGGTCTTAAAAAAAACATCTTGGCTTTTATTTTGGTACAAATGAATGTAAATGGACCGGAAGGTTGTTTAGTGGCTGCAAGAATTGCTAACGTACCTCACTAGTAACAGCAGTCTCGTTCTGCGGATTTATTTTTTCTCTTTTAATAGGATACTGATAAACAGGTAAACCGACAATTGTATTTCCAGTGGTAGGTGCATAACGTACTGTTTCAGTTTCTCAACCAACAACAATATGTTTTACACAGTGAACATCTTGTTCTAACGTCAGCTAGTTGTAGATATCAAGTTAATGTTGCAGCTAATTGTGTTACCGATGTTGTGGTTGGAAGGATTATCGATTGGCATACGCTGCATGAGTCTACATAGATTTGTGTGTGTGTGTGTGTTTTTTTAAATGATAGTATAATTTATAAGGTTATGTAAACCACTGCCGTTCAAAGTGCATATCGCTCAACTAGCGTATTGTGGGCCCATGCCACTAAACTGAGGACAACAGTTGAATATTGTCAACATTCATCGTGGAATCGTGTTAATAGTTCAGGGAAGTCTGATTTTTTTTAATAGTAGGGAATGAGAAAGAATGTGAAGAAGTGTGAGGTGTATTCGGGATTGGCCCTAATTTTCTTCATGCTGTCAATATGTCAATCACTGCTGGAAGATTAGGCTACATCATATACCTGGAGAAGGCTTTGGTCTTTATGGATGGCAGCGGTTTTAACTGTTTTGCAGTGGGTAACAGCTGGTAAACAAAAATAATAATTTTGTAACTGCAGCGAAGAACCATAGCCTTAAAGGCTGCAAACAGAGCCTAATTCACCACAGCAGTCAGCTGCAGATGCTACCCCTAGTGTTCAATAAATGAAAATTGCAGCATGCTGATAATCATTTAGATTGGAGGACTGGGGTGTGGTGAACCTATATCGCCCTTCGATCCTAAAATGCCCCATTGCCTTACTTAAACTAAAAATCAATATTTTAGAAAACTGAAATATTACATCAGGATTTACATCAGCATTCTGAAAAGTATATTATGTTAATGTAACCTATGCACTTGGGTGGGCCTCCTTGTGCAAGAGATGTAGCATGTTCAGTACTGCACTTTGTCTGCAAACACAAAAGTGACATGGTTTCATCTGTTGTATCTTGCAGGTACGCTGGAATTTTCAGACACCCACTCTGACATGTCATATGTCTTCATCAATGACTCATCGCAAAGCAGTGTTCCACTGCTGCAAGCGTGCATTGATGGAGACCTAGCCTTCGCCAAACGTCTCCTGGAGACGGGCTGCGACCCCAACATTAGGGACAATCGTGGCCGCACCGGCCTACACCTAGCTGCTGCACGAGGTAATGTGGAGATATGCCGCTTCCTCCATAAATTCGGCGCTGACCTGTTGGCCACCGATTACCATGGTAACACTGCGCTACACCTGTGCGGACACGTGGATACCATCCAGTTCCTGGTGTCTAATGGCTTGAAGATTGACATTTGGTGAGTTTGTGTACCTTAGCATCCATAAACTATCCACGATAACATCTCTTTAACAACTGAATTCTTACATTTTTCACAATGGGTTTTCACAGCAATCACAATGGGTCCACGCCATTGGTTCTGGCTAAAAGACGGGGTGTGAATAAAGATGCCATTCGTCTCCTGGAGGGTTTAGAGGAGCAAGAGATGAAGGGCTTTAACCGAGGAGCTCACTCTAAGCTGGAGACCATGCACATGGCAGAGAATGAGAGGTCAGTGGTGGTCTGTAAAAGACATTCTGAACAAAACTGAACAGACAATGACAGTTGTTATTATGATTTGGTGCATTTGGTAACACTTTATTATTTTGAGAGGGTATGATACTGATTTTAAACCCTTGTAAATGTGACATATTTTATGAACAGGCAGGAGTCTTCTATAATGTCAAATTAACATTGTTTTTAATTGATGTTATGCCAATTACAAATTAACTGACTGAACAAGACAGTGAAGAGTGACAGGATTTGAGTGGTAGAGAGATGGGGAGGGGTTGGGAAATGACACCAGGTCAGATTCACACCTGACATAATTAGTGATAATGACTCACATGTGCATATAGCAGGTGACATTATTCATACTCATTGAAATAAATTGCTACTGCACATTTAATTATGTTGGCTGTTAACCAAAGTGCTGTAGATTAGGAAACAATAAAAGTATTACAATTAATGACAGTAAGAACAGAAACATAGTTTAGTTTAGAGTCTAAACCATACCTTACTGTTTCTTCTACTGTTTCTTACCTCTTACCCTTCTTACCTCTTTTTTGGCATTAAATTAAATGTGACTATTTTGTCATAAATGTTTAATATTGGTTGATTAAAGGCAGCAAAAATATAGTACAAATGCAACTCGCGTCACCACACAATCTTCTCCAAATTGCTTTTTACCTGAAAGCTTCATCCTGCACACAGCCACTAACTGCAGTCTAGCCACGCAACACAAAACAAACTGCCTTCTACACATACAGTGGTTGTAGCCTAGACAAAGCATAGACAGAGTCTACAGAAATATGATTCCAGGTCAGTGGCATTCAAGTCAAACTAGTCTCCCTTTGCACAATGCTGACTAATCACAGTTCACAGTGCCATTGACTACTGCCTCATCATCTTGGTTGAACATTTATTTTTTTCACATTGCTTAGTAATAAAGGCCAGCCTGAGTTTGCCCCCCATCGCTAAGCAATATGAATTGTTGGGGACAACAGGAGGGTAATGCTGTGTTTCAACACAGAGCATATAAAGTGATGCATCATACTGTACATAGCAAAATGCAGTGGTGAGCATTTATCTCTTCAGTGATAACTACAGTGTAAAGGAAAACATACCGAAGTCAGTTAAGATGGTTATGTAACCATTTTGTTTGTTTAGGGTAAAAACACACTTGTTCGAGTGATTTCTTGTCTCCTGTGTTTCCGTGTCCACAGCGCTATGGAAAGCCACTCCCTCCTCAACCCTAACCTCCAGAACAGTGAGGGAGTGCTCTCCAGCTTTCGCACCACATGGCAGGAGTTTGTGGAGGATCTGGGCTTCTGGAGGGTCCTGGCACTGCTGGTGGTGATTGCTCTGTTGTCCCTGGGTATTGCCTACTACGTGAGCGGGGTGCTGCCATTCTCCTCCGGTCAGCTGGAGCTGGTGCACTGAGAAATCAAGAGACCTCATAGTCTGGGGGGGGGGGGGCAGCAAGTCAGAGAAGGGGTTCCTGGATTTGCCATGGAGATAAATGTGGATGAACACTAGAAGAGGGAGCTTGTGCTTGAAAGAATTTAATGAGCTTGAGTTTATTCACAGGTATACTCACATTCACCAATCAGCAGAGCACATATCTGGATAGTCAATCATGATGTCATTAAAATATAGTTGTACTTGTGAAGAATCCAATATTCATAGGTACTGATGGATAATTATCATTTCCCTGTTGGCACATGCCCGCTCCCTATTATGGACCAGAATCGAGTTCATGCAAGTTATCATTCCGATTTTGGGATAGACACTAGTTATGTTTGTTTTTTTGTATTTATTTTGTAACCCTAGGAATAGCACTTTATTTGTGCAAAATACAGTCTGTATATAATGAGTTTGAAAGTATTTTTTGATGTTGCATAATTGGTTATGGATCACTGCTTTTGCCTTTAGATTATATATCTACTTAAAGCCTTTTGCACACTACAAGACTTTAGTCATGATTACAAGGTCACCAAAGTGATCTGACTTGTGTTCTAGCGATCAGGAGCCCTGGCCTGTGACCTGGGTGAACACACTGAATGATCTCTCGTCCCTTGATCACATAAAGATGTCACCAAAACGTCATCTACAAAAACAGTGACGACCACCTCAGCTTCAAACACTTGTGGTAACAGTCAGCATAAAGCAGTCTAAATATAATTTGTAGGCAACTGAAACCTGGCTAAAATCTTGTAGTGTGAATTTGACTTAACTTTACACTGCTTTCTGATTGTGAAGGTCCCTATGCTCCGTCACATCCTTTCCTTTTTCACTGCACGGGGTATACACTACTGGGTAAAAAAAATATAGGCAAACAACGTTTATTGTAATTTCAATCATTACATTTTATTTGATATATAGTATATATAGTCAAGGAATCAACAGTGTTACACAGTATTGTCTAGAGTACTTTTTTGACTGAAATGACTTGTTTGACCTTTGCTTTAGGAAAACTCAGCCTTACGGTCAAGCTGTCTGACAGCTGTTTGTGCTTTAGATCAGTACTGTACCATTATCTGTTCCTTATCTCATCTGTATTTGTTAAATAAGAGAAGTAATTATGCAAACGTGACAAATCATGCAACATGACACGTTTGCCTGATTTTTTTTAGCCCAGCAGTGAAGAATCCTGTTTGAATTTGGATTGCTCAGACAGTTTTTTGTTGCCATATAGAACTTTGGCTTCCATAGGCTGACTTTATGCTACTTTTTGTTGTATCTGAGGCCAGGTAGACTTTTACATTTCTTTGCAGGAGATGATGACTGCATTCAGCCAGACTAGACTGGCTGATCAGAAACCCCTTAGTTATGAAAATAATATTTCTCTCAACAAACCTCTCCACGCTACATGCAGCACTTTCTAGTAGCAGGAGGAGGGAGGTGAGGCTAATTCTAAGGACCCAGCACTGGCACGGCCCATTGAGAACACCAATATTGACTTAATTTGTAAAATTGTATTCTTACAATTCTATAAAATTGCATTCTTTCAAAATATCTAGTGGTGCCTCTGATTTGTAGCCTAACATTGTTTTTCTTACCTTCCAGTTCAGTTATAACTAAAGTGTCTGCGTTTTTGTGTTGGATTACAGATTCGTAAAAAGTTAAAATGTTGGTCATGAAAGAGGATAGCATGCTAATATTACTCTTAACAAGTTTGCGGCAGTGACCGAATGCTTGTGCGCACGGGTCGGTCGATACTTGCGGCTAAGTGATGTAGCTGTGTTCCCCAACTCCCTGCACACTGTGATGGTCCCTTGCCATTTCACTTAACCTGAACAAATACTCTTTGCAGTCCACTTCGTAGGAAATTACAGGTGCTTGCTTGCTCCGCTTTTTATAAGCAGTTCACGTGTTTTATTATTATTGCTTGTTTTTGGTCGTTTCTGTTTGTTTGTTTTAAATGAGATTCCATGTCTGCTTTCTTACCATAGTGAGCTAAGACGGCAAAGACAATGATACTTATCTATCCCAACTGAATGTTAAGACGGTTTTATGTGTATTGTAACTAATGAACATTATTGACTAAAAACATGACACAATTATTCGTAGTTTAACATGCATTTGCCAGTTGCTTATAGAAAGGTCAATGTATTTTTATTTTACTTTTTAACACAGATTGCACAATCATGTTTGTTTTGTCATGAAATAAAAGTTTTGGCTTTTTCAGTGTACATGATTCTGTTTACTCAGTTACTGTCATTGGGAAACAATACCACATTTGAAGGTTGGGGTTAGACACAGAAAACAATCTGGCGGTAATCGTAGTGTACTAATTTTTTGTATAAAATCATAGGTATCCTTGAGATAGCTAGGGTGCCTGGTGGAGATGGGGTTCAAAAAGTGTTCAATGTATTCTGCTGTACCGTACGTCTCACTATTGCAGTCTGACACAATTGGACGGCCTGGGGGAATCTGATGAGGTATGCTCCAAGAGGCCGGGGCCTTATGAATTTTGGGAAGTAAATAAAAATACCTAGGACGTGGTTTGTCCTTGCCCATTAAATAAAAAACCTGTTTGTGTGTCAAAAACCTTTTTGTTTTAATGAGGATAGAATTTTTTGTATCTGTGGGATTGTATCTAAAAAGATGGGTCTGTCAAGTTTGGCATAATGGTCTGTATTACTCAATTGTCTTTCTGCTTCCCAGATATATTGTTCAGTGTCTAGAATAACCACAGCACTGCCCTTATCAGCAGGTTTAATTATAATTTGTCTGTTTTGCATTAATTGTGTCAGGGCCTGTCTTTCCCTAGTGGAAAGATTAGATGAATCCTTTTGTTCCCAATGTAGATTATGGTAAGCATATCTGTCGGCTCTAATTGTTTTTCTAACTGGAGGTGGAACTTGGGACAGTTTGGGTGTCCATGTGGATGGTGGTGTGAAAGGAAGTGGTTCAGAATCCTCTCTGGATTCAAAGAAGGCTGTTAAAAGCAGGCGGCGATGATAAACCTGCATGTCAGCCTGTAACTGCTTTTTAGAATTACTGTCCCATTTGGGGACTGGGATAGACGTTAAGCCCTTTTTAAGTACAGCCAATTGATATTTAGTAGGAACAAATTGTTTGGAGAGGTTGATAACCTCCCGTTCCTCTAACCCACTGATTGGGTTAACAGGGCTTATAAGTTTAGGTAAACACACCAATGTTCTAACATCGCCTTAGCTGTGGCAGGTGTCCAGTGAATCCCATCCTTTTCCACAGAAAATTTGTTGGTAGGTAGAAGAGGGATGTGTGTAGTATTTCTTTGTATATAGTTATTAATAGCTAAAAGTGTATCTTGTTCCTGCAATTTCAAGGCCTTGGAGTAATTGATTAGTGGAATCCAAATCCTGGCTTGGGGGAATGTGTCCTTGGCAATCTTTAGTGCTTTTTGTAGTTGTTTAATGGCTGTGACTCTAAATTGTTGGGTTCTATTGTTCAAACCAAAAGCCAGGACTACTTTCTCCACTTGGGCATACACTTTGGTTTTGGATAGAATGGCCTCTGCATGTCTGAAGTTGGCCCCTGGGTAACAATCAATCTGTAGGTCTGCTATTTCATAATCAGGCATCCGAGAGAGGTTGGAATCACCCATAATCAGCCATTTTTTGCGAACCGTAAGAGTCCAGTCAACCATCTTTTTTGTTGTTGTAAGGTGTCTAATTGGTTTGATTTTAGAGTTAAATGGTGTTGTATGCAACTCAGGGACAGCTGCCGGAGAGTGGGACAGCAATGGCTCCGTTGGCTCCCCAGGTAAGGATGACTGAGGGTCTTGTTCTCCTGTGGGTATCTCTAGCTGAATCTGTTGTGGGGTCAGATCCTCCCTTTGTGACGAATTGCCTCTGTCACTTATGGTGGCCTCATCAATCACTCTAAAGTCTCCCGTTGTGTTGTCGGAGACACTGCGGTGAACTATTAATTGTGGATTATAATAGGTAGAAGGCTCATCGATAAGCCTAGGAGTGGAGGTAGCCTTTGCTTGGCTTACTATATGTCCCTCCTGTATATAGGAGAGCTCTGGAAAATCCCCCACTGTAGCCACCGCTGGGTTGGATGAGGACCGTCTGTGGCCTATTTGTCGTTGGGGCTTAGGCGAAGCCAAGAGTGGGGTGGTTAAGTTAGTTAGGGGGGCTCTGATAGGTGAAAGGACCGATGTAACATCTCGAGGTTCTGGAAGGGGTGGAAAGTCCCTCTCTGAGAGTGGGTCCCTGTCCTCCACGGATAGCCCCGCCTCCAAAGTATCACCCCTAGTCATCTGTGGTGGGGGCGTTGAGTTGTGACCTCTCCCCTCAGCCAATGCAACAAGGATAGCTTCAACTTGGTCAATTGTATCACCCTCCAAACATTTGCCATATTGTTTGTGTGTCCATTTTATAGACACCTGGAAGGGTTGACGCCAATTCTCTGGTAAGGAGTTATCCAAAGACTCTCGTGCCTCCTCTATGTAGTGGAGGTAATGGTCTTGTAAAATGAGGCGGGTGGTATGGGCCCAGTTGCGGGCATTGCCCTCCAGTAATAATTGTGTAGTCTCAGTCAAGTTAGCCGGTTTCATCACTTCTGAGAGGTAGGTGATCAGGCGTGAGATTGTGGGGGGTTCCGATTTAGAATCTGGACCGGTGGCAATTTTATTGAGGTGGGGAACAGCCCGGATGAGGTTATATAGTTTATGAACCAAGAGACTGAATGCTTCATATTCTGGTGTGTTGTTAGCTCTATTATTGGTAGTTTGTTCACCATTTTCATTCCTGTATGTCTTGCTGTTGTCTATTAGGTCTCTGAAAGCGGGAGGTTTGTTGTCTGTATCCTTGTCGACTATAATTCCTGGTTTGGTAAGTATGTCTCCCATATCTTCTGTTATGCCTCCTGTTATCATAGTATGTCTCGGTGTATCTATTGTGTGGGTATGAGTGTTGTGGAGTGGAGTCTCCGTAAGGTTCATATGTGTTGTCTAAGTATTCTTGTGTTCTAGCTCCAGAACGGGTGTTATAATAAGAAGAGTAATCCCTATCACGGGAAAACCTGGTGTCAAAAAATTGTCTAGATTGGTTGGATTTCCATGGGCGTTGTGCAGAATGCGTACGCCATCCTACATTACGTGTATCCATGAATTTGGCCATAATATATAAGAAAACAAGTGTACTAATGTATAAGAAAAAAAGTGTAAGCCTTTTTTAGCGCAACGTTTCGGTCTAAACACAGACCTTCATCAGGCAATAGGCTTACTAAACACAGTCTAGGTGCTGTTATATCAAGTAACAAAAAATGGTTTGTAAAAAGGTAAGTCTAAACTTCATTTTTATAAACTAAAGAGTCAATATAGTATTCAAAATATCCAGTACTAATGATTAGTGTCTGAATTAATCACTCAAAGATCGTTTTAAATTAACAAAAAAAGTAGATAAACCCATTGTTTGGTTAAAGGCAGTTCAAAAGGAACATGCTATTTAAACTGTAATCAATAGGAAAAAAACAAAGTCAAAACTTTACTTTTAGTAACTAAAAGGTCAATATAGTAGTTCAAAATAACTAATACTGATGACTAGTGTCTGAATTAATCACTCAAAGATCGTTTTAAATGAACAAAAGGGCAAATGAAACTTAAGGCTGCCAATAGTATAAAAAAAACTAACTAAAATGGGCACTCTTAATGTACTAAATTTATAACAAGAGTGTCCTACTACTTACTGGCAGTTGTTTTTAAGAGGATTCAGCAACAAAAAACGTTTTGGGTGAAGAGTAAGAGAGCAAAACCGTCTGAATGTTCAAGCTTTGAAAACCAGGAAGTAATGTACTTCCTGCTTCCAACCAACTAATTTTTTAACCATAATATTTTTTTCTCTGGTGACAGACTGATGTTTTGTTTCACTGGATCTTCACTACTTCCTAATAGTAACAGCAGAGCGGCATATGTGGATTGAGATTCTTGTATGTGGATTAGTAATTTAGCTTGATTTCATCTTCACATTTACTGATTGTCTTGTTAATAGATTGTTAACTGGAATATTTGTCAATGCTGGAAGTTCATCATGTCATACATTATCCCACCACACCTCTATTTTATAATTAAGGGAATCTCGGAAATTACAGGCATTGGAGGGTCAATATACATACAACTTTATAAGCACAAAAAGACTATCTGCTTGGGGCCATCTAAGCGTTTGTTAATATGTGTATTGGGATGATATGATCATGCATCAGTACAAAAAGGGTCAGTATGCGTAATAGAATAGTGTATAAATGTAGGAGGCTGAAGATGGGAGTATGCAAAACCAGCAGCAGCAGTCTAGCAGTCCAGTCAGAATCGGTAGACATTGCAGGAGGAAGAGTGGATGCATGGTAGTCAAGTGTAAAAGGCAGAGGCATTGTTGGGATGTTGAGTGCCCCTTACCAACCCCCAAGCAAGCAAATCAGATCCACAATGATTGTGTTTCATACTTTATTGTGATCCCACATGATGTGTAGGACTTCTTTCATTAGTTCTCCTCAGTTAGTACTTGCTATGCTAGTGTCTTTTTTGTACACTAAGGTACCTAAGCAGATCTTGGTAAAAGGAGTTATCGGGAATAGGGATCGTACCACAATAGTAAATGGTAAGCTGCCCAATTAGTTTTTCTACCACCATAAATGTGTTTAGACAGACAATGAATTACCTCATGATGAAACATTACCCCTTATTATGAGTGGTGTAAGTGGTGTAAATTCGATAAATTCAATGACTATCTTCACAGACTGAAGTTTTAAAAGGTTAATTTATGCCTACATATATCTACCTATACCAAAATGCACATGTAGCAACTGAGATACAAACAGAAACTTTCTGCCTCCATTTTGTGAAATATGTTCATTTGTCAGGGTATAACAGGTACCTTCATCTCAAGACATTCCATCTGGCAAGCCTACACTAAAGTACAAATGTAAATGCAAATTCAGGCAAGACTAGGCGGAGCAAACCCATAACTTCTGTGGGAGTTGCTGTTCTTCATAACCACAAGGGAACAAGGAAAAAGCATCTGAATAAAAGAGAGACTTCACCTGTTAAGGTAAATCAATTCTCATTTACACTTACACACTAACATTTCATGAATTATGATGGCGTTAATAAGCTTTGTTTACAATTTAATCAGGGCCATTGTTTGACAAGACACCATTTGCTTGGCTTGTCATTGCTCACTTTGTCATTACTTTGCTTTTGAAAAACTGAATGAGGACATGTCAAATTAGTTCATATATTTATTGTGTATCATTTAATGTTTTAAGTAAGGATGCAACCGTAATTTCATTTCACTAAGATTACTTTTTTCCTAGATGTTACACGCAAGCATTTCCTCCTTTATCTTTTTGTCACAGGGTGAGAAATAGTTTGACATGAGTAACCAGAAAGACTACATGTTTGTTTGACACACCTCCCTACCTCATTCAGTTTGGTTGTGAGATAGCATTGTACAAGCACTATTTTAATTTAATTTCTTTCCTAAATAGGAAAGCATATATATAATTTTCATTTATTTCAAAAGTACAATTACTTTAAGCAACTATTACTTGCTGGTTAACATACAGTACATCTGTTTGGCAAGGCATGTATGTACCGTACAGTGGATTACAGAGTTGAAAGGAATGCAATAAGAAGCTTTATATGTCTTAGGTGTGCTGTAAATGTGTCCACAAAACATGTAATTCCATTAAACGTTTTGCAGTCAGAAACATGCTGTATTTAGTGAAGGAATATTTTTAACACAGAAAATGAATGTGATGTGGCATGTTTGTAAAGGTCGTGTGTAACATTTTTAGTTGTTCATTATCAAAATTTGTTTTGCGTGTTCACAAACTTGTTCTTTTTTATGAATATTTACCAACACCATTTATTCCAAGTATTTCTATTGGCTTGAAATGTTACATTTAAATACGCATGGGGTCGACGCTCCGTATTCATGTGGCATCTTGAAATATGTTAGCAGCTTAGGGACATACAGGATACAGCTCCACCTTTCGCGTTTTCACCGTGACATGATCTGAAGTCATCTAATATGTACTCTGAACTGCATGCTGTGAGAGAATTTGCTAGATGGGAGAAATTCTACACATTGGACCTTTAAGGATTGTTGGTGGTTAGTCACATGACAGGTGTCATTTGCTTGGAATGGATGGTTGTTTTACTTGGTAAGACAGTGACTAAAGAGAGCATGTTTGTGCTGTATGGAAAAGTTCTATCTTTATTTTAAAAAACGGACTGTATTGTATCTTTTTCATTATGTTTGCAGAGATGTCGTCAGGCACACAGCTGTCCGAGGAGCAGCTGCAGTGCTCCATATGTCTCTGTGTCTTCACTGATCCAGTCTCTACTCCATGTGGGCACAATTTTTGTGTGGGGTGTATTAAAGAGTACTGGGACACTACCGCAAACTACCAGTGTCCTATGTGTAAAGAGAAATTTCTTGTAAGACCTGAACTTAAAATTAACACAATCTTCAGAGATGTGGTTGACGACTTCAAGAAGATAAGGGGTCTAGCCAAACCAGAAGTGCCCTGTGATATCTGCACTGGGTCATCGAGGCCCGAAGCGGTGAAGTCCTGCCTTGTCTGCCTGGTTTCCTATTGTGAGGCTCATCTAGAACCTCATCGAAGAGTTCCAGTCTTAAAGAGGCACACTCTTATCGAACCTGCAAAGAACTTGGAGGAGAGAATATGTAAGAAGCACGACCGACTTTTAGAATTGTTTTGCAGTGATGACAAGATGTGTCTGTGTAAATTCTGCACTGAGACAGATCACAAGAGCCACAACACCATTCCACTGGAAGAAGAATGTGCCCGCCGCAAGGTTGGAAAACAGTTTTTAAATTACCCGTGTAGGCCACCTGTGCCCTTATACTGGCTTGAGCTTTAATACTTTTACAATGCCCAACAAAGATATGATGATTAAAATGTTGATTTTTTTGGAGCAGTGTGCAGATCTTTTTTGACCATTTTTCCTGGGAAACTGTTTTGCACATGCGTATATGCTTAGCCATTCTGTTAATAACACTGCTGCCTTGAAAATGTTCTGTCTTGCCATAGATTCAGCTGGAGAAGACCCGTGCAGACATACAGTTAATTATTAATGACAGGTTAAATCAGATCAAGAGGATCAGAGACACTGTTCAGATTAACAAGGTAAGGGCACTTACTCCGTGGTGATTCCACCATCTTTGCTGGGAACAGTCAGTAACAGTCCTTCACTGAACGCGATTTCATAGGCTAATAAGTATGTCAGTGAGAAACATTCATGTAATGTTATGCCTGATGTTTGTATGTAACACATTTTATTTAAGGAGCCTAGTTATTGCCATGACAAGCTACACAATCTTGCATCTCCTCAGAATCAACACTTCATGAACTTTCTCCTAATAGCATTTATTTATTATTATTCCAACGATGGACTCTTACTGTTAAAAATAACAGTGACAGGAAGATGAGTATAGTGCCGTGTTCACAAACTCTTTCTCACAAATTCTTTTTTATAAACTATGCCTACACCAGCAATGTTCTCAATGCTAGAGTCCATGAGTAGGGTCCCTGATAATACTTTTACCCTGAGAACCACTGTAAGTGCCCTGGGCATGCTTATTAAAAGCTATTTAGCAATAATCACAAAAGGCCATCAAACTAAGAAATGCAGCTATCAAACAACAGTTTGACTCATGCCTATTCACAAAAACACTCTAGATTGCATTTACGCTGGAGTTACTCTTTAAGTCATCATATTCAATATGCTCTGTGATTATGCTCTGGTCATTTCCAGAGTTACTTAACCGTTGTTTTATAAACACCCAACCCTATTTCATGTCCTGCATGTTTACAAACTGCCAGACTGAGATTGGTTTTGTATCCACAATTTTGTGAAGTAATTTCCCCCATTTAGTTGCAAAGCACACACTGTAAAATGTTATGCACTACTATTTAGGCATGTTTGTTCTATTTGTAAAATAGTTGTGCCGTTGTTACATATGTTTGACTATTTTTTAATGGTCTGGTTAGGAAACCATTGAAAGGGAAAACGCAGCTAGTTCAGATGTCTTCCTCTCCTTTATACATACTGTTGAGCAAAGCCAGGCAAAACTGGACGAGGCAATTGAGGCAAAGCACACCAACATCAAGAGAAAAGCAGAACAGCTTATCAAAGAGCTGGAACAGGACATTGTACAGTTAAAGGAGAGAAACACTAAACTGGAGCAGCTGTTTCACACTGACGACTATGTCCATCTCCTTCAGGTCACATTTGGTTATTTCTCATGAAACATAATAAGCAAAACAATGTTGCTTTTCAGTCCATAATATTTATTCTTCCCTTTTGTACTGCAGGTCTATCCGTCAATGCGCAGCATTCCAAAGCTCAAGGTCTTCAGTGACTTGAACATAAATTCTGACCTATGCATGGATGCCCTATGGAAAATTATATCTGAGCTGAAACAATCACTTCAGAAAGAAATCGACAACCTCTCTGGCATACGTGAGTCTAGAGTGATACTCAGTAATTGTTTTACACACCTGCCTACTGACTTCTGAGTGCCTTGATTATAACATAGGCTAAGTGAAATTGTTAAAGTAAAATTGGTAAAAATACGTGGTGAGGTAATATAAAGCTCTTTTATTTTCACAGAACTGAAGAGGATTCAAAAATATGAAGGTATATAATTCTTTATGTGTGAATGGATAAATATAAAGGATGGTCCAGTGGCATGATTTAAACTAGACTAGACAGCTCAGTAGAATGTATTTCTATGCACTCCCCATGTTGCCTGGTGATTAAGGTAATGAACCTGTGACTGAAGGGTCGCAGGTTTTAATCTACCACATAAGGTAACGGACCTGTGACCAGAGGGTTGCAAGTTCAAATCCACCAACTGCCAGAAGTGCCACTAAGGTACCCTGATCATGGTACCAACTCCATACACTGCTGCCCGGATGCATTTGTAATGGCAGCCTCCTTGCTCACGTGTCTGATGGGTTAAATGCAGAGGTTGAATGTCATTGTGTGCACTGCATGCTAGCGTCCTGTATGGTGGTATGTGATTTTAGTTGCTGTTGCAGGACTGTGCATCTGAAAATACAGATTACAATAGCATAATAATAAAAAAAAAACACACTGAGTCATTTTGATAGAGAGGTTACTGTAAGTTTTGCCAAGGATCCAGTGCTCAAGAACACTACGCCTATGGTGAAAACATGAGCTTAAATCATTACACCATTAGCTTTAAAACCACCCCTCTGCCTTGTGCCAACCCCCCACCCCCCAAACACACACACACACACACACACACACACACACACACACACACACACACACACACACCTATATCTAACTTCTTTGTCTGTCTTTGCGTTTTCAGTGGATGTGACCCTGGATCCACGCACAGCCCATCCGGAGCTTGTCCTGTCCGATGACATGAAACAGGTTTCATTTGGACACAAGCGTCAGAGATTTCTGGACACCCCAGAGAGATTTGATTCTGCTGTTTCTGTTTTGGCAAAGGAAGGTTACTGTTCGAGAAGATTTTACTACGAGGTGAAGGTCAAGGGTAAAACTGATTGGGATTTAGGGGTGGCTAGTGAATCCGTTAACAGAAAAGGAGAGATTAAGCTGTCCCCTGACCATGGATATTTCACAATAGTCTTGAGGAATGGGAATTCCTATACTGCTGCTGCTGGTCCCTCTGTCTCCCTTAGCCTGAGTCAGAATCCTGACAAGATTGGGGTGTTTGTGGATTACAATGAAGGCACAGTATCTTTTTATGACGTAGAGGCCCTGTCCCAAATTTATTGTTTTACTGGTCTCTCATTTACTGAGAAACTCTATCCATACTTTAACCCTTTTCTTAGTGATGGAGTGCGTAACGAAGCACCTCTTATCATTACACCTGTCAGTCAGTCTGGGTGATGTTTGGTTGTACCACTCCAGTCTTATAAAACCTGGAAAGTAGCCTACTTAGAAACAGCATTAACTGATATTCAACAAGTACAGCGTACATAAAATTCTTAACTACAACTAATTATCTGTTGTTCTTAACTCAGAAAAAACATTTCATTGATTTCATGAAAGATAATAGAGCAAAAAGCTGATTATGTTCATAGTGATACTCTGCCATTTCCAGTCATCAACTGCCATCAACAGTACATAGCCTACACATTTGAAACAAAAGAAAATGTGTTGTGTGCAGCGTTTTAGATTGTATGTGTTTTGGGGTCTTTGGACTTGGTGGTGGTGTGCCAGTGGGAGTGTCATCAGACCATTATAATAATAGAACATTGTGTTAAAATTGCCATTTGTGTTGCCTACAAATCTGATTAAAGCTGGTTTTAAGATGTCACACTGTGTGTAGGTAAATCACATCAGTGCAATAATGGTAATAGTTGCATGGTCTAAGGATGTCACCCAAAACATTGCAAGGTTCCACCCCCACCCCCCTTCTTTTTTGTAGTGGATAAGTTTTTAAAACTATACTATTGAAGTATGCTAGAGCGTCGTACGACTTCAAACAGCTACTTCAAAATATATTCAAAAGTACGTCGCCGTCTGCCCGAGCATGTTATGCTATGTGTACATTGGGGGCTACAATGTTGCAGGTCTTCATTTGTTTTTAATAACTGATAGCCTGCTGTCCATAGTTGATACAGCGTTGATCGCTCAGTAGGCTTGGCTTATTTGCTCGCTATGGGGTGAAATCGGACACCTTCTACTTTTCTATCAAATCTCCACCCCTCTTTCTTCACAAAATGCAGTCAAATTCCTTGAAGTAGTATTCCTTTGTTTATGGCGAAATGTAAAAGAGCAGACTCACTAAATCAGAAAGGCTATTCGTGTTTTCGTTTTATTTCTTAGTTTATAACCTTGGCCAAAGACTTAACTTTTTTTCAAAAATCATGCCACGTAGATCCTGACTAACTTGAGGAACCGAATCGTCGAGAGTTGTCAATAAGACAAGGAGTTGGGCTAAGTAACGGATAGAAATTTGAAAACCGACGTAATGAAAAAGCACAATTTGAGACATATATCCGGGAATCAAGGTAGAAAAACCAAGTGATAGGAGGCTAAAGGTAAGTGTTTATGCCAGTTTATGAATATATCTATTAGCTGTTGGACACTTTGAAACTTTGGGAGGCTAGTTTGAGTAGCATACGCCTAGCCCACAAGACAGAGGTCCTTTTTATTTCTTTAATTTTTCTTAAAGGAACACTATTCCTTAGAAATATCTTCGTAGAAACATTTTAATTACGTCAAAAGAAATGTCCAAATTAAGTCGGGACGGCGTCAGCTTCTGAAGGCCATCAAACCAGGTGTTGCAATATTAAGCATATAGGCAAGTTTAAATGTTGAGTCCATCATTAAAGCGCAGTGCACTGTAGCCTACTGTTATCGTGTGCATTTTTCTTACTCGTTTTCTTTTTATTCCTCAGTGCCCGCAATAACTAAAAAACCGTTTCGTGTATAAACTTCGTCCAGCTTTAATTTCGTAGATCTCGAAAACTGTAAGTGTGCTATGACTTTTCACATTTCTGCTCCTTGTGGGTTTTTTTTATATATATGCGAAAATGTTCCCACTGAGAAAAAAAAAAACGTGGAATTTGGAATTCCGAATGTTAAGTAACAGAAATCTGAAGTGATGATGCCATACTGCCCATGCCATGGCCTGCATAATCTTCTGCCATTAGATTCTATGGCAACCATAGAAATACAATTTAACACTTTAAAAAATAAATAAATACCAAGTTATTTTTACAAATGTGCATGTCAAGCCAGAATCTTCCCATCACCATTACTATCGCTATCTCTATTTCACTACTGCTGATAATGACTTCGGATGTGCTACAGTCTGCAGCACTAACAAGTATCTCAAGCATTTCATAAAAATTGCCCCAGTTTTGTATACTGTGGTGTCAAGGTTTATTTAAGAAGTCACATCTGCTTAGATTACAAATCTATGGGATCCAGGGATATGGTGCTGACATTTTTTTATGGTGCTGACATTTTGGTATTTGGCATACACAACCTTTTATACCAGACAGGTGTAGGTCTTAGCCTACAAGTCTGGATGCAATCACAAAAGTGCTTGCCTAGATGTTTGTAACTTCAAAGCAGTTAGAGTGCCTAAATGCGGGTGGTAGTTCAGATTCTTATTTTTGTATTACTTTCGGTAGCTGATATCAGAATAACAGCTGTGTACAGAAGTTCAAATAAAAATGAGGTAATTCAGAAGTAATTTAAACTGTGTTCATAAGATTATTTTTTTTAGCACTACCATACCAAGTAGTGCATTATTTACAGCTTGGTGGCCTAGTAGTACATATATTATAACTCAGCAATACATTTTAATATTGGACCAGGCGCAAAAAAAGGAATTGCCGGATCCAAGCATCAGGGCAATACAGTAAGCACATTAAACCAAGACACTAAGACACTTAGCCAGCCACCTTCTAAAATAATAAAATCCCATCATCATCTGCATTAGTGAAACAGAGATAGTGATAGTAATGGTGATGACAAGATGCTGGCTTGACATTCACATTAATAACCTGGGAAAAATACTATTGTCTGCTTCTGCTATGATGTGTCTGACACAAGCACCACCCTGCAGCCCTGCTCTGTGCCCACTGATTCTTATCCTCAAGCAACATGTTGATTGTTTACATGCACTCCAGCACCCTGGATAAGAGGTTGTCTGTACACTTGCAAAGTAAACAACAACCTCTCTCAGTACCATAGACGTGAAAAGTTATTTTGAGCCTTACAGCGCATAATCCAAAACAAACTACATCATCTGTAAAACACAGTGGAGGCAATGTCATGGCTTTTGCATGCACAGCTGCCAGTGGCTCTTGGTCACCTGTGATTATCGATGACAGAGCACAAAATCAGCTGCATGAACTCTTAGGTGAACAAAGAACATACCATTTGCTTTAATTCAGCCAAATCAAGCCAAGTTGATTAGGCAGCACTTCACAAAGTGGACTATGACCCAAAACAGCAAAAGCAACTCAGGAGGTTACTAAAGCAAAACGACTGGATATTCTCCAATGTCCTAGTCAGCCACTTAATTTGAGCCCAATCCAGCACACATTTCACATCAGACCAAACTTCACACAGAAAGATCCTCAAAGAGCTACTGAATGCTGCTGCAGTAAGGGCCTGTTAAAGCGTTACACATGAGGAAACCCAGTGTATGGTGATGGTCTTGAGGTCAAAGCTTTAGGCAGTCACTACCTGTAAAGGATTAAAAATATTTTCAGTTATTTAAATTTTCCAGTTACTTTGGAGCCTCTGCTATGGGGTGATTGTGTTATTCGAGATCCATTGTGGTGATGTACAGAACCAAAATTCTGAAAACGGTGTGATCGCCCAATAGTAATTATTCTGTTTGGCTGGGCAGTTACACAAACACTTGATCCCAATGCAAATTAACTTGCATACACTAACATCAGTTACACCTCTTTGACAGAGACTCCTCCACCTTGTACATCTACACCATCAGTAACCTGTGAGTGACACATGGAGGGAGAGAAGGAGCGTGAGCGAGAGAGAGGAGAAGAAAAAGAAAGCGATGACATGGAGGACACAGAGGGGGCCGCTTTAATGTGGCAGAAGGCCTATCCTGAGGATGACCTTGGTCTACCCATAATGCACTGGGAGGCTCTAAATCTGCGGATTGCAGAACTTGAGAAACAAGAAGAGGAGAGAAAAGAAAAAGAGGTTGGATTTAAGTCAAGCATTTTTGAAACTCTTTAATTTGGTTTGAAAATATTTGGGTATTAGAAATATATTTTAATTGGTTAATACAGTTTTTGGTTTATAAATATCTCTGGTGTACCTATGTTTCCTGTCTATAGCATGTGAAACACTCAGTATACCTCAGGTCTCTGCTTGATTTTCACATAGCGAGGTGGAGATCTTGGCTTCAAAAATGAAATGGGTAGATCAGCCAATTAGTGAGATCTGTTCTTAATTAATCTTAATCTGATGTGTTAAGTGCACAGGCAGATGGAACACATAGCAGGGCTTGTAATTCCTGAGGTGAGCTCCCCAATTCTACTACAGAGTCTGTCATGTGTTTTGACTGTTTGGCAACATTTTTTTAAGCATAGCTTCCTTTTTTCAGGGTGTCGGAGGACTTCCAAACTGGAGAAGGGCTCAAGATCTAGACATTCATAGAGACATCTGGGAAGACGGAGAGGACCTCAATAGCCGTGTGACTGCTCTAACATCACGGTAGTGCACACACATCACTGTGTATACTTTTTTGTCAGCTTGCAACACACCTCTCTTTACTGACCTCCACTGGTTACCCTAAATCAAAGTCACTGACACTTGCCATCAGAGTGACTCTTCAGGTTTACACCCAAGACAGTCCTAGCAAGAACTGTCAGTCTGGGCTTGACAATGTTGTAACAAGGAGGGCGGCACAATATACTGCAAATGTTGCAATATCCCAACGTATAATATAATACAGAACATGGCGTCACTGAAATAAAGAGTAAATATCTATTAGTTATGTTTTTGCCCTCCACATATAAAAATATTTGCCAAATCAGATGAAGCCCTACCTGCCTTTATGACTTTATCAACTGTATTTTTAAGTATTTCTTAATTCATTACAAGTCACATTGTCTTTGTAATATTCAGCCATGTTATCGTATTATCGCACATTTTCCTAATATCATTCAGCCCTAGTAACAAGCAGCCAGTTGCTGCTCTTTTTTAAAAAAAAACTCTTGAAATGGCATTTCTCAGGAACACCTTATACCGTGTTGGGCATATAATTAGATCATGAAGAAGTTGATTTTTTTTAGTAATTCCATTCAAAAAGTTAAACTTGTATAATGTATACATTTATTTCCCACAGACTGAGATATTTCAAATGTTTATTTCTTTTAATATTGATGATTATAACTACAACTAATGAAAACCCCAAATGGAGTATCTCAGAAATTTAGAATATTGTGGAAAGGTTTGATATTGAAGACACCTGGTGCCACACTCTAATCAGCTAATTAACTCAAAACACCTGCAAAGGCTTTAAATGGTCTCTCAGGTGCTGTTCATACATACCCGGGTATTTTGGTATACGCAGACCTTCGAACGTTCGTTTGTAAAAAAAAAAAAATTGCGTGCGCACAGCTTCGTTTTTTTAAAAAACAAAACAAAACAAAAAAGAACCCACGATATTGATCAACATAAATCACTGACGTCTTTTGCCGCGGATATTGCCTACAACTCTGTTTTTGTCCGTTCATACACAAACGCTACGCGGAGTTTTTAAAAAAATCTCCACTTTTGCCGGAGTTTTTTTGGAGCTTCGTTTATCGAGGGAAAACCTTCGTTTGTTTGTGAACGAAAGGCACAAACGAAGGTGAATGTCTGCGTTTATTAAAATACCCAGGTATGTGTAAACGGGGCCTCAGTCTAGTTCTGCAGGCTACACGATCATGGGAAAGACTGCCGACCTGACAGTTGTCCAAAAGATGACCATGGGCAAGGAGGGCAAAACACAAAAGGTCATTGCTAAAGAGGCTGGCTGAGCTCTGTGTCCAAGCACATTAATAGAGAGGCGAAGAGAAGGAAAAGATGTGGTAGAAAACAAGTGTACAATCAATAGGGATAACCGCACCCTGGAGAGTGACTGCAGCTGGAGTCAGTGCTTCAAGAACCACTACGTACAGACATATGCAAGACATCGGTTTCAGCTGTCACATTCCTTGTGTCAAGCCACTCTTTAACAAGAGACAGAGTTAGAAGCGCCTCGCCTGGGCTAAAGACAAAAAGGACTGGACTGCTGGTGAGTGGTCCAAAGTTGTGTTCTCTGATTAAAGTAAATTTTACATGTCCTTTGGACCAGAGTCTGGAGGGGCACAGAATTTACGTTGCTTGAGGTTGAGTGTAAAGTTTCCACAGTGTCAGTCAATGATGGTTTGGGGTGCCATGTCATCTGCTAGTGTTGGTCCACTGTGTCTTCTGTCCAAGGTCAATGCAGCCATTTACCAGAAAGTTTTAAAGCACTTCATGCTTCCTGCTGCTGACCAACTTTATGGAGATGCAGATTTAATTTTCCAATGGACTGCCACCTGCACACAGTGTCAAAGCTACCAGTACCTGGTTTAAGGACCATGGTATCCCTGTTTCTAATTGACCAGCAAACTGGCCTGACCTCAACCCCATAGAAAATCTATGAGGTATTGTGAATAAGAAAATGCAATACGCCAGACGCAACAATGCAGAAGAGCTGAAGGCCACTATCAGAGCAACCTGGGCTTTCACAACACCTGAGCAATGCCAAAGACTGATTGACTCCATGCCATGCCATGTTGCTGCAGTAATTCAGGCAAATATTTTAGTCTGTGTGTAATAAATGAATATAACATACAATTATCACTTTTTAAATGGAATTACTGATATAAATAAACTTTTTCATGATAATTGTAATTATATGACCAGCATCTGTATTTAACGTCTTAAAGGTAAAACCATTAATAATGGCAGCACCCTGCCATCCCATCCTCCACCCACTATGCACTTGTCCATTTGGTCACCACTCCACCTAATAATACATATTAATACTTAGCATTTACTCATAGATACCCTACAGTACTCTAACTTAAGTGTTGCTTCTTACTGTTATGTGGGTTTTTTTATAAGTGTCTGATGATAAATGCAAGGACAATTAATAGCTCTCATTAGTTGAGTTGTTGCTGTATTACACTGATGTCCTTTGACAGAAGAACTTTCTTTTTATCACCACAGTTTTCAAAGTCATATGAATCTGCAGCTGTGCTTCATTAACAACAGTGAAAGTGAGGAGGAGGAGGAGGATTCAACGAATGCACAGGAAGTAAGACATGGCAGCTTTTGCATACATCACATCACCTAATGTGCTAAAATGTTTATTTTAAATAGACTTCTCATGGGATTTGTGTAACTGTTTTTTTTTTTTTTTTGTAAAATTGTGTGTGAAGAAATGTGATTTATCATATGACTTTATAGGTTTTTGCAAGTATTCTTTTTTTTTTATCTACCCAAGATGTCAATGACAGCACACGTCCAATAACAACTGAGCACACATTGCTTGAATTGGCAATTGTAGCTGTTGGTTTCCTGGAGTTTCAGTAGCTGACTAGCAATTAAGCAATTAATATATTTTCTAATACTTTATCATATGCTGACTGTTGTTCTCCATGTTTAACAGGCATTGTTTTGCCAGTGTTTTTGAAGTGCTTGTGAACCTTGACCAAACCCCCATTTATTTGTACTCTTCTTGTGTTATATGCTCAGCAGAAGACCTCCAAGAAAACGGGGAAGAGGAGTGCACAGCCAGCTTCAACCAATGCCTCTACAAACAAAAGGAAATCAGCAGGTTTTAAGATGGAGGTCAGAGCTGCTCTTAGTGCCCTCAGAGACAAGCTGTGGACGGAACAGAAACAGGTGTGTAAGCTTTTATTGGTCTTTAATCTGCACTCACTTAAAATATTAATAGTTTTTGGCTGGCTGATTTCGAAAGAATATGATTCAACTTTAGAAGGTGAACCTCTGCAATGAATAAAGTTGACTTTGGTCTCTTTTTTGGTAGAATTCTTCACTTCAGAAGGTACTGAATAAAAAGAAGCCTCTTGACCGCAGTGAGCTACAGAAGCTCACCTTAAAGGAGCTCACTGTATTGCAAAGATCTCTCAGTAAAGATATTCAAGGTGAGAAACGACCAAGTTGACAATTTGCTGAAACAATTCTTCTCTTGACAAATAACCAACTAGGCAACAGTCTTTATGAGGGCAACATTGTGTTGTTCAAGGATATCCCCATTGCTGTGATTCCACCTGTGTGGGTTTTATTACCAACTCCATTCTGTCTATCTCATGTCATAGTTCCTAAATAAACCACTGAAATGTCACCCTATTGTAACAAAGCGTCTTTAAAACAGTGTTGTATGTGCATTTGTGTGTTGGCAGACCTCAGCTCAGACCTAGTAGGTCGCCTTCTTACACGGGACCAGTTGAGGACTGAGCAGGACGCTATGCTTCTGGAAGTTCAAGATATGACAGCATGCTGATGCTGCCAACTAAAGACTGCTGCTACAACAAAGAGCATGTTACTGTGAACTGAATCCGTCTGAAAGACGTGCGATTGCACAGTATTTTTGAAACATATCTTAAAAAGAGAAAATGACGCAAATGCATTCAGTGGTGTTATTGTGAAGGAGCACATCAAAGTTTTCTTTAAAGAAAAAGTTATATTGATAGATGTTTTTTTTAGGCGGATCAGGTTTAACATATATGGCCAAATGGCTTTCAAGGAGGGTGCTCAGGGCACATTGTAAGACAAACACAAATCGCTATTTTTAGAAAGGGTCAACACAGCATTGCACTTCAGTCAATCAAATATTAAATAATATTTAATATTAAATATTATCAGGGTCGCTGCACATAAACTCCAGCATTGGGAACACTGCTGGAGTACACAGAGGTTATTATATAGAATGTTTGTGAATACAGCACTTTACCTATTCTCGTGTTCCTGATGCTGCCATTTTTGATGAAAGTCAGTATCCAAAACAAACAAAAAAACAGCTATCAATGTAATTTTGCTTTTGATTTTGAGTCTATTTTCAAAAACACCCTTGAATGCAATTACGCCAGAGTTACATACCTTAATAAGGGAACGGTCTATGAATGTTGACTAACATGATGTTACTGGGCACATGCCCCATTATCCTCTATATATTATTCCTCTGAAAACGTATTTTTTAAGACGTTTTATACTTGCAAAATTACCTCTACTCTACTCACCTGGTTAAACTGGCTACCTTCAATTCCTTTGGGAAGAATTGCATTTCATGGCAAAACTACTTATGAGAAAATGCTTCACACCTATTTGTCTTTTTATGGTCCTTGTGATTACACATGACAAAAAATGTTTAAAAGGGAATGAACAGTATTGGGCCCCTTTCACCAATATCTTAACTTTTCAAATTTGATTAAGACACACCTATACATTTTTTAAGTTTTTTAAGAGAGCTTTCAAATCTAAACTTAGAGCAGGTCATAAGAAAAGTGTCAGATCTATTGTGGGGCATTCCTAGTTGCATGATTTTCAGTTCAGCGGTGAATGTCAAAGCCTATGCAAAACTTGCCATGTACAAAATCCTTGTAAGAACAATTGCTGTATGAGGCCCATTGCTATGTTTAGGAGCAAATATTTAAAATGTGTAAACATACTTTTTTTATTTGGTATTTTCTATTCAAAAACATATTAATAAGCTGATATTGCTGTTACAATATTTTAACTTTTTTTGTCTTATCTGCCAGTTTGATGTTTGTTCTACATGACCCAGTTGTTGAGGTAGTAGGTGTGTCATAATCTATCTGACCTTCATTACCAACTTAGTGTGGTTTGTATGCTTGCTGCAGCGCAAATGCAACCAATCACACCTGTGTGGCTTAAACGCTACTGACATTCCTTACTTCTCCTTCATAGCCATCCACAGCCTCTGCCAACATTGTTTCCCCTGGCAACAAAGCATAAATGCCATTAGCTCAGTCGAAAAAATAATGAGCAGTCATTACAGTAATTCCACCCATTAGTTACTGTGGATAAACACAAAAGATTTAGTTTTTATGGACGTATTGCCAACAAAAGACTCACATGATGAGATGTGGGCCAACACTATTTAGGGGCAACACAAGAGTCAATGTGGGTATATACATTGTAAAAAAGGTCATAACTGAAATTGTTGTTGTCAATAATTTGTACAGCGTTTTTGTATTCACTGAATAAATAAGAGCTTATGCCAGTGTTTCTCTTTGTGTCATAGTTTTTTTTATTAAATACTGTAATCTTAGTATCCAAACACCATATAAAATGTTAAATTAAAATAGTACATTAATGGAGTGCATAATGAGCAGAACATTTTCTTTGTGCATATGGATATATTCAAAGTTGGAAATGTGATCATCTTGTAATGGAACCATCTTAGTCATATAATATATCTATCTATATCTATAATATCCCATAATTTATTATTATATTGCCACACTTCCTTAACATTTTAGGCTAGATGTTAAAATAAAACCTAATAGACATATATTTTTTTACATAAAAAAGTGCAATAATTACTAGCCCATCCTCCACCTGTTACAAAAAGCCCCCTTTCTCTTCTATAATTGCCCGTTGTTATACATGTTTTTAATCACCAACATTAACACAATATATCAGAAATATATTATTATTAATAACTATTTCCATTATTCTAATAAATAATGGGAGGTTTTCTTAGTCACTTAGTTTCATTGTTCAATTTTTCAGTTAAGGTTGGTAATAAGATCTTGTTCCAGAGGGGGTATGCAGTCATGGTCATACACTTGAATTTGTTTGTTTTGTCACAGCTTCAGCATATGGTCTTAACGACTCAGCTACAATGTCTGTTATACATAACCCATTTCTTAAACTCAACTTAATAGGGACACAGATAAATGAATGAACTTCCATGTGCGAGTTTGTATTTTGCCTCAGCTACCTTGGCAAGTATTTATGGTGTCAAATGAACAAGCTCAGCACAAACAGAGGAAAGGAAGGAGACAGGGGGAGGGACACTGGTGAATGCAGAGGGAGGGATTGGTGGAGGGTGCCAAAATAGGTAAAGGCGCACGGGTAAAAGTGAGGGTACAACTGGTCTTGTGTAAACCTAGGATTGGAGTACAAAGGACACTATTTCTGTGCCCCCAAAACATATCGTTTTTTTTTTTTATGGCCGCCATTTGTGTTGCTGAAATCACCCATCCTTACAGGGCATTGTTGGCTTCAATCAGGCAGTGACAACTGCAACGGACCACTGGACTCAGGTAGGGTTACACATACACCGTTTCCATGTCAAGTGATACAGGTATTTATATGCTCCTGATTGTGGTCGAGAAAGAATTTATTGCATTATTAGATACATTTTGCAATCTCAATGTTTATGACCACACTATAAGTAACAAAACTGCTAGAATTCTACATTTGCTTCATATTTATATTTTACAAGGCTAGTTCTGAAATTCGTTAAGGAAACATCTCCTGTAATATAGCCAGTATAACGTTAGACATTCGACATTCAGACATATAGATTCAGACATTCAAACAATTCTTCAAAAAGAAGAATAAAAAAAACAATATATGGTGAAACAAATACAACTATTATTGTTGTTTAATATTTTAGAAGACAATTCTGAAAGAGATTCCAGTTTAGTCATATGACAGTTTTGTGTTTGGAAGCAGGGCATAGGGCAAACAGAAGAGTGTGTGTGTGTGTGTGTGTGTGTGTGTGTGTGTGTGTGTGTGTGTGTGTGTGTGTGTGTGTGTGTGTGAGTGTGGGGGGGGTTACAGCAGTGGAGGAGCAGAGAAGAGGATGATGTACAGAGAGGATGGCCACATCCAGGGGAAGTGTGGTTACTGATTGAAGAGTTAATGGAGTGAAAACAGACTGAATCAGCAGCATATACTCACAGGGTATTGCAAACAAAACCCAAGATTGTGAGAGAAAGTGACAAGAGGAAAATATGGGTGGCTGAGCAAAGGTAGTGCCACTAAAAGACATATACAGGAGGGTTGCACAATGATGTAAAGCTCTAAGGGGGTCCAAAAAGCAGGTCACTTACCTTAACTCAAAGCAAGTGGTAAACCTCCTAATAGCAGAGCTTTATAGCTTTGTTTTGCGAGGAGAATGACGCTATGTGGCTCCTTTATTAGGAGATTTACCACTTACTCTGAGTTAACTTATCTAGGAGTTATCAAACCACTTACTTGGAATACATCGCAAGTCATATACTTGATAATAACTGTCATTATTTACTTTTTCAGCAAGAAACTCCAGTTTCACCCATCTTGGATCAACAAGGAAGGATCGATGAAGGGCGAGCGCACAAGTTAAAACGAAGAAGGATTTAGATCCATGTTCAAGGAATGGAAAGATGAGACACAGATGTTGTTCCAGCAGACGTGAGAGAACAAGGTGGCAATGACATCAGGCAACGGTGTGGACCTATCCCTGTCCGAGGGGGAGGGCAACGCTAATCACTCGTCTTCTAACCAGTCACTATCCTGCAACATTGACGAGTCATACAAGTACATATTCCTCCCTATCTGCTATTCCTTCACATTTATCTTCAGCATAACTCTGAACTCTATCGTCTTGTACCGCTCCTTTCGCCACACCAAGCGCTGGAATGCCTCCCTCATCTATATGGTAAACCTGGCCTCTACTGACTTCATGTATGGCCTCTCCCTGCCTTTTCTGGTGGCCAGCTACATCATGCGAGACCACTGGGTGTTTGGGGACTTCATGTGTCGCCTGGTGCGCTTCCTGTTCTACTTTAACCTCTACTGCAGCATTTTCTTCCTCACGTGCATCTCCGTGCACCGCTACCTGGGTATCTGCCACCCCATGAAGACCATCACCCTGGAGACCAAGCGTGCAGTTAAAGGAACCTGTGTTCTGGTGTGGGCAGCAGTGTTCTTACTCACATGTCCCATCTTCCGCTTTGCACAGACTCAGTACCTACCAAGAAAAGGAAACGGAATGGACACTGGGCACGTGGCTAACAGGCAGAGCACTTACGGAGAAGCAGGTGAGTTTAACAACTGCTGGGATGATGCCATTGACAAGGAGTTCCAGGACTATGTGCCTTATGGAATCACGCTGCACTTACTGGGATTTTTTCTACCGTTCAGCATTATTGCTTGGTGCTACTCACGTGTAGTCCTGACAATCATTAGAACGCTGAAATCCCGGCCCAGTAAGGAAGATAGCGGAGGTGCAGTCGGGCGTGGTGGTGGAATGATGTCTGGGGCGGAGGGAATGTCAATCATTCTGGGTGCACATTCACCATATGTGAACAGACGTCGGAAATCAATCAAAACCATCATCACTATCACACTTCTTTTTGCCCTGTGCTTTTTCCCCTTCCATGTGACCCGCACCATTTTTTTGGTGTTGAAAGTGACAAACCGAGTAGAGTGTCACACTATGCGAATGGTCTCAATGTGTTATAAAATCACAAGACCCTTGGCCTCATTCAATGCCTGGCTTAATGCCTTGCTCTATTTCATCACCAAGGAAAAGAGCTCTCCGTGCTGCCCTAGGCCAGAACCTGTCCAACATGGCCTCCTTTCACCCTTAAGAATGCTGGGAAGACCAGGTGAGGAAGAGGAGGGAGGAGATGAAGCACTGAATAACAAGCAAAATAAACCAAAAGCAGAGGCCGACATATTTAGAGGGATACCATAGGCAGGGGCATTGCCAGGGAGGAAAAAGGTAGGACGATTCTAAGGACCCAGCAATGACAGGGGTAGTTCTAAGGACACTATCAATGTTAGCGTTGGAGGAGGGGAAGACCAAAGTTGTATTCCTTCTAGCGGTGCCCCTGACAATAGGCTGTGGAATCATTACAATAAAGGTGGTTAAATACAGGAGACCTACACACAGAGCTGAAAACATGGGAGGGAGGTAAAGCCTGGTAATGTTTTTAAAAGTGTTCTGAGGTCACTGTGGCTAGGGGCAGTGATAGGCAACCGGGCTTTAGAACCTACAATCCAGCGTCACATAGTTGTTCCAGTCATTCACTAAATCAGCTGATTCTAATTAGCACAACTCTTCAGCTATGTAGAGAAGTTATTTTTTGAAATCACCTGTATTAAATGCACAAGTAATTTGGAATATGCGGTACTAGATTTTAGCTTCTGAATTCAAGTTGCCCATTACTGGCTGGGGGGGGAGAAAACTGGTACTAACCAGAAAAAATTACACTGCACATTGTAAAATATATTCTTGTCTGGTACCCAAATAGTCTTTGTAGTTATGAAATGCATGTGATACATTTTAATTGTTTATCCTTTACTGTCATTACCTATTTCAGAATACTTGACACACTGTGTCCCTGTCATGGGGATATTTTTTTGAATGTAAGAGCTGACACTTTTGAGGTATATTTGGATATATGGAGTTGTGCGTATATTTGACTTGTTGAGTGTGTGCATTATTTCAACAATTAAAAATGTCATTTGAACTGTGTGGAAAACATACTGTTGATGTGCAAATATATGTTTGAGTAAAAAGCAACCAGAATTCAAATACCACATTTAAAGCCATTTTTTTACCACCGCTTCTGCAGGGGGGTTTGTCTGATAAGGTTAATGTTATACGCAACTCGGATTACTAATATCCGGGGTGAATCGAGTCTCATCGGACTTGTTACATCATCCTTTGGTCACAGTGTGAGGACAATCCTATCCAACAGAGAGAATATCTAGTCTCGGCTACATTTAAAGAATCCCAGAGGAAAATAATACTTCTTACAACAGTCTTTTCACATTGGCATCAGGTCACATTGGCTTCTGACCGGTTTCTCCCCTAAACCCCTTTAGAAATAAAATAACAGTATGACTATTTTAAGAGACTTAGTTCAACCTAGATTTGACCAATACTGAGCTTAACCTGGACACTGTTTCTTATAAATGTAATTTATGAACTATGAGACAAAATCCTACTGCATTCTGAATTGCTTTTCCTGGAACGAGCATTAGATAAAACATTTTTTAAAAATCAGCTTAATATAACTTCTCATTTGTTTCTGAAAGACAAAGTTTAGACAATTTCAATGACCAATATTTTCGTCTTGGATGTGTTAATATGGTTAATATGACTAGTATCTCACAATAGTACGTAGTCCTAGTAGACAAAGGTTACTTGCTAGGTAACACGGGTCTGCTTAAACGTCCAAATGCAGATTGTGTGTGTGTGTGTGTGTGTGTGTGTGTGTGTGTGTTACATCTATGCCAGAAACATACGTTGTGGTGCTGTAGTGGTTCCTCAAAAGGCACTGTAGTCAAAGTAGCAAAACGAAGCACCTTCACCAGTGCAAGTCTTAACTATTTGTAAATGTCAGATGTCGCTGTCAGGAATCCCATTTGATGGAGCATTTTAACACTAGCCTATTTGATGTTCTAGAGCCTGAATGAATTATCAGAGTGCTAGATTGAGTTACTGAGTTAGCAACACTTTTGAAAGAAGTAACGTCGCTATAAATACTCATTCTACCCAAGTATGCTAGAGAGTTGTGTATTAATGTGTTAATGTATTAATATGTGTTTATTACTCACTGGGGCCTATCAGGGAACAGTATCCTTTGTACAACTTTATAATTTAATGAGTATAACTTCCTCTGCTTTTTGTACAAACCCTTTTTTGCTGATTTTGTTCACAGGAATTAGTCCTTTCAGGGTTTTATGTATTTATTATAGTGTGAGTCATGCAACTTTTCTTAACTAAATTCTGTTAATTTGTCAACAAAAACTATCAACATGGAGGCAACCAAGAGGCTTAATGTGTTGATGTTTGTTACTTAATATTACTCTTCAGCCTGCTGACTAGCACTCGAATGTTAACAAGTCAGTCGTTTCAACAAACATTAATGTATTTATTTAGCTAGGCAGGATCTAGCTACAATAACTTATTGATCAATCCATAAATGTAATTATACTGGGATGGGACCAGGAAGATAAGCTATGAAAGAAGGCAGCCAGAGAAGACAGACACAAAATACAAAGATTTTGAATCCTACCCGAATCCTACAAGTAATACCTACGCTTACTACAAAAGACTGTTTTCATTATAAGAGGAAATACATCTCATAGGAAAACATTACTGCTTATCACAGTGTTATCTTTCATTCTCATTGAAAAAAAACAGACACCTGCAGAATTCGGATCTGCTTGCCCTAAAACCATTTTAGAAGCAAATGAATTGCAGTATAGTATTTTAGGATCCTATGCTGAATTTGAATTGGACTTCATTGGGCTTGGACATACTATTTCTTATGAGTTTAAATAAATGTGACCTTGGCCAGGTCATCCTGCGGTCTAATTTCCTCCTCATTAAATTGCTTTGGGAGCCAAAAGTCTAAAATGTTAAGTGCTCATTTGTTTCTGTAAGATGTTGTTAGATGCAATATTTTTCTCCCACTTTCCAATACAACTACGTTCCAACATCTGCGCAAATCAACTTCCTGATTTATGCAGGCAGAGCATAAACAGAACAGTAAACCTGACTGCTTTAAATTTACAACACTGGCTACAATGCTTATCCATGCATATTATGCAACAGTGCATCAGAGGCAGGACTCTGGCTCACAGAGTTAAAAGCAACACCACACATTTGTTTGAACCACTTACAAAACCAGCTGACTGTATTCACCCAAACACATGTAGGGAATTAGTAAAGAAGCTCAGGGTTCCCACCTCTGCTGTGACCACTTCAGTTTGATTATTCTAAAATCCTTCAAGGAGTGATGAGATCATTTTTTCTCTACAAGTAGTGGTCATGTATCTACTTTTTTTGTGCCTTGATACTTGATAAAATCTAGCTGAAGGTTTGTATAGATCCTTTGAAGTTCATTCATATTCAGTTTTATTACATTTTTATTTCCCCCTTGCTATGTTCTTGGGAGTACATCAGTAGTTGATATTCTTCTGGTAAGCCCATGCTAACAAAAAGTTACAAACCCTGTCGTTTTTTTTTTTTTTAAACAGAGGTTATGGCACTAATTAGCTGATCTATTTGTATGATTATGTGTGTGCTCATTATGATAAACTAGTTAAGAAAATGGTGGGAACAAATATATGGCAGGGTTCTTACTTTCTGAAGCTGGGATCACCACCTCTGGTAACAGCTGGACACATTGTGTAAAGTTTATGGTGGAATGTATCAATTTTATTCTTTCATTCAAGAAGTGCTTTCAGACACAAATCCTTTTGAACAACACATTATAAACGTTCAGCAGAGTACATAAATCCAAATAGTAAGTTAACATGATTGTAAATCAATGTTTTTGGTATTAAACAATAGAACACAATTACTTCCTATTACAATTCTGTTTAAAACAATTTTGAAAAAATTAAGTTTCATTTGGTTTCCTTGTTTCAGTGTTCATGTAATTGCTTTTGTTGGTATTGTGTGTGTACAGCCTGTAGTGTCAATTTGACATTTTCTTTTCAACTGTAAGTTGGTTAATATTTTAACAAGTTCCTGGTAAGTTACCTAGGTCAATTTAAAAAAGAAAACTTGTATGCACTCTTTTTGTGTATACATGTGTGTACACACGCACACTCACACATTTACATATCTGCAAGTATGATAAACCTACACTATCATAAAAAATGAAAAGCGATTTACATGCGTATTTCAAAATACAAATATTACACAGTTTTACAAATATTAACAACTTTACAAACTTTTTGAATGAGTGGTACAGCGCCTTTAGCGAAAGTCTGGTTAAAAAGCATAATGACCAATACAGACAATAAATCACTTGTTGTTGCCCATGTCCTTTGACGTGATGTTTTAGGGTGTCTAAACTGACATGACTTCAAAGCCAAACAGGCCAAACTGAAAACTAAGGTGGGGGTATTACAGAAAGTAGGTTTAGTCACTTACCTGGGTATTTTATATCAAGCGGTAACCCTCTTTATAGTAGGGTCTTACGGCTTTATTTCGTCAAGAAAAGTCATATGGGCTCTTCTATTAGGAGGTTTACCGCTTCTCGCAAGTTGCTTTATCTGATTTAGTTACTAAACCACTGATCTGGAATATCCCACAGATGTTTTGTTGTTATCCATAAAACATTAAATACCTTCTTACGTGGAGACCCTGGGGTGGACATCCATGCTTCAGAAAGCAAAAGTTCTGCCATGTATTTTGTTCTGCCTGTGTATGTCTTAACACAAGCAATTTCACTAATTAGTTGACCTAGCTGTCTGAAGAGTTGTGCTAATTAAGATCAGTTGGTTCAGTGAAGGGCTGGAAGTAATGTATGGCAGGACTTCTACTTTTCTAAAGCTAGGATGTCCAACTTTGTGTAGACCACAAAGATTCTCTCCCAACTCAAAATGAAATACCCCTTCATAAACACCAAAACTTTGAATAATGTCCTGTTGCATTATATCAACGAAGAGTTTCAACATAACAGCTGCCTACAATGAAGTGGGCCATGAGAGCACAATGAACAACTGCCAGAAAGACCCCATAAATCAATAACATTCATTTGCCTTACGAAGAAAAAACAGACAACCATCCAGACTGAAATGGTGTGGGATCCTAACGAGACAACAGGGGAAGATCAGTAGAATTCATGATCAGGTTGGAGTCAAGATTGAGGGTATCTGCAAAATGACAGAACAGTACAGAAGTATGTTCAAAAAAAGAAGATGGGGGATCTTCAGTGAGGTTGATACTCGCCATGTATGTCACTGTGTCTGTTACGTGCTAGATTTTACAAGTTTTTTGCGAGGTCATGCACCACCAGAGTTTTTGTAACTGTTGTGTGACAGAGCACAGCTGGACCTTTCACAACAGCAACTATGAAGATGCAGGAGAGCTTGTTTTGCACTGTTATTCTTTCTTAAGATAATGAATTAACTAAATGTATATATTCAAAGTTAAGATTGGTATTATTTACATATTATATAAACAAACTCTTACCCTGATCAAAATTGAGTTTTTTTGAGGAGCCTTCCCCAAGGCCTTCAATGTCAGCAAGATCGCTGTTAACATCTGAATCATTCAGTGCACTTAGGGTGACATCTATAAATAAATATAACCAAATATAATGGCACATTATAAATAGCAGAGAACATTCTTATGGTAAGCACTACATTATCAAATACATCATTGAATTTTACACCATACAAATGCAATCAGGACCAGCTTTTTTTGGGCATGACATTCTGTGAAAGACTAATAGAATTAAGCAATTTATATAGAAAACTGAACACAAACAACACTTCATATCAAGGAAGCATGAGAAGAAGACCAACTAACAGAAGACAAAACACAGTCATGAGAATGTAGATGCAGAAATAATTATTGTAAATGGGAGGATTCTTGGAAGATCTCTCTTAACAAAGAGGCATAATGTAAACCGTATCCTGTCTGCTACAATCTAAAAGTTTAATTCAACTTTTCTGTAAGGAAATACTGATTACTTACTGAGACTTAAAACAGAATATTGCTGTAATGTTTACATATTGAAAGTTGCTTTTTGTTATACTTTAATGATAATGTCATTTGTTAGATGTTCTGTAATAAAAGTTTTTTTTTTTCAGTGGACAACAAATGACATCAATGTTAAATCAATTGATCTACTTTACTTTCAGTTTGGCATGACCTTCAGTTGTGCTTTAAATGCATCTGCCAAATGATGCTTACCTGCAGTCTTCTGTTTCTTTATGGTGGGGGGAGCAGGAGAGGCTCCACGAATTCCCGTTGTCAGCACAACTTGGGGGGCTGGTACAGTTATGACGGTGGGGGGAACTGGAGCAGCCAGGGCTGGCGGAGGTTTCTTTGCACTCTTCTTCTGGGAGTCAGGGGACAGAGGTGTACCACTGTTTTCATACAGTTTCCTTTTAACTGTTGTCTTGATCTGAGTCCTGTTTTTCAAATATGAAAACAAAAAAAATAATAATGTGAAGTTAACTCCTCCTCTGTAATGCAAGTGTTAAATATCTTATGAACAATATTCATTGATATCTTCTTCTGTTTAAGTCCAAATGCATTTTTAGGCTTGCGTGTTCTGAAAACACATACTACATTATAGCATACAAATTATGACCAACAGAACTATAGTTTGTACATCAGGCATTTATTATACATTTTACTAGTTCTGGCAAGATCTTTATTATTGCATGGTGTATGACATTAAACTTTAAACAAGTCTTATAGCATTAGGAGCCACTCACCCTGCCGGACTGCTTTCAGCCACCTGATGCAACTGCATTGTCAGTTCACCCAGTTTGGTGAAGGCAGCACCTGCTGCAGAGAAGATCTCTCCCACCTGAGATGGCAGACAAAAACATGTTTAACAACACAATGAGATGGGCAAATATTCGATGGCAAGCAAGTATCAAATGTACACGCTTTCAGAATTCCCACGTACTGCCCAACATAGGGGAAAAGTAGCCTATTGAGCAAGCCTATTGAGCAAGTTTCGTTCGATCTGTTTTCAGTAGAACTGCAATAGGACTGTATCCTATGTGTATAAATACACGTGTGTATGGCTGTAGCGATAGTTTCATTTCTTTAACTATAACGTTTAAAGATATGTATCGTTGTCATTAACTTTAACTGGTTTTAGCTTACCTTCGTGGAGGCGGAGGTCATTGTCTCGTGAAAAAAAAGATGCTGCTGGAGCGTAGTTGACGCTTGCAAAGCCCCGCGCACCTAGCAAGGTGCTAAATTCGACTACCTAAAGATGTTGCTCCTACAACTTCCTAGTGTTCGGTAAAACACACAAATGCAATATCATCAAAAGCTTTAATTAAATATGGAAGTACCAGAGTAGCGGGGCCGGCATTAGAGACACAACGATATTTAAAATAAAATAAAATAAATGAAAAAAATATATATCTGTGTTACGCAGACCCAAGGTGCGTAGCGCGCATTTCTTCTTGACATCTAGTTTTCCGTTGTCAGTGGGCAAACTAGTGTTGTAGAGCCGCCTACTGGCCTGGCATGTAAAAAAAAAATATTTGAACTATTTCTCAAAAATTGAAGGGGTTATTGTATTTATTATTCGACGTATACGTTTTCAGAGACCAGTAGTTTTTCTGCTAGTCCTTTTACAAAGACTGAAATATGTAATGGCCATTATGACAGAAATGTAAACTTACAGGATTGTGGTTATTCGATGATTGCTGCCCGGAGCGCCTTCATATAGCCTATCTATTTCCTTATTCACAGATCTCTTTAAATTACGTTTTCCCTTTTCACTACATTACCATCTCTTTTGCTTTGTTGACGTTACACCCCTGTCTATATTATTCTTCAAGTTCAACGTTCAGTTTAGTTCAAGTCATTTATTTGTTACATACATAATCAGCAGTGTACAATTTGCAGTGAAATGTGGGACTGGTATACTCCACAGACCGTGTAGAAGTAAAAAGTAAATGAAATTAAATTAAATTAAATTAAATCTGCTATTAGCTAAATAGCTGACATTCTTTTGTATGAGGCTGTTCTGGTGCTGTTGCCTGGAGACTTTTTCCAAGATGGCAGGAGGCTAAACCTGTGATGAAGTCCATCAATTATGCTGGCATTTACGTGGGCATCTGTGACATACTGGTAAGGGAATTGGAACGGTTATTGGAGGGTGGTACAGAAAATGTGGGTGGGTGCTTTACGGTTGCTGATTAATAACAGCCCACTCTTCTGTGTGTGAATATGTGTTAGCCTGCAGTAATCTCACATGTGCGTGTAGGCTACTGTATACTACCCCACACCAAATGTGTTAAATGCAGAGGACAAATCCCCCCAGGACAATAATAAATACCTAAGTAGACTTAACTTATACATGCAACTTGTTCAAAGTTTTGTCAAGTCAATTCAATGTAATTCAGGCTAAGCCACACCTGGCAATTTTAGCCATTCACTGTAGCCTGTAGCCTGTAGTTGTCTATTTTGTCTTTCCAGTTCAAAAATAAATTTAAATACAACAAAAAAAACTTTTGTCAAATGTATGTCAATTTCTGTCAGTGGGGAACAAACATACCTGCTCAGACTGCTCCATAAACTATTCCAAGTTAACACTTAATGCTACAGAGAGAGGTGGAGTCATTATAATTGCCCACCTCATAAGCCAATGCCCACTTTATCAACTAATCATAAAACAATTCCATTTTAAGGGGTATAAGGGAGCATATTCTACCCTGAAGGTATTCTGGGTAAAATGGTGCTGTAAAGTCCTCTTCTATTTTAAAGAGGATGATTGTGTGTGTGTGTGTGTGTGTTTGTGTGTGTGTGTGAAGTGTCCCTGCTCTGGGAGACTTTCTTAAGGCACATCTATCACCTTGTGTGTGTATGTGTGTTTGTGTGTGTCTGAAGTGTGCCCTGGGAAACTTATTTAAGGCACATCTCTTTCTTTGTTCCCTCTTCGACTGTTCCACCGCAATTTCACACAATATTATCTGCTTCTACTGCACTGTGACACTAAAAATCCCTCCTGTCGTGCATGATACTGGACTTTGCACAATGAGACATTGAACTCATGACAATACATTGAACTCTGTGCCATATCTGTTGTGCAACACTTTTGCAGCTGGCATATTCTGCACCTTATTTATTTATCCATACCTTGAATATTAAAAAACATTGTAGATATCGTTTTATAGTCATATTTGTAGGCCTATATATTGCTGTACATCCAAACCTATTCTTATTCTTATTCTTCATGTGCATCTGTTGACTGTTCCAAATGACATCTCACTATACTTTGTATACTGAGTGACAGTAAAGTACTTCTACTTCTACTTCTACTTCTACTTCTGTGCCAGATCACCAACTTTATACCTTTTAAACTTCAGAAATAGAGTTTATTCACCTTTCAACAGTTTATCTATGTATTAATAGAGTTTATCCACATAAGAGAATTTATGTACCAAATACAACTTGTAACATTCCAACATCACACTTCCCTATCAATATTTACAGTTTTTAATTATTCACTATTTCTAATTTAATATTCTGTTTAACTATTATTTACAATTAAATTTGATTATTATTTGCAGTGTCTCTAACTATACTGTTTGTATTGAGCTTGCCTAGTAAACTATGTTTTGATTATTTAAGCTCAAACATTTAAGTCACAATGATGTTCCAAGTAGATGTTTTAAAGCCAAGTACACATTTGTAACTTTTTGTTTTTTTCAAGTACTACTGTTTCTCTACTTGTTCAACCTAAATGGGCTATCATACATGTCTGTATCATGTCGGAACACCTGTTTTTTAGTGCCTTAAGCCCTTTTTTTCAATTACCGGTATACTTAAATTAAGAAACTATAGTTAGCTAAGTTCGAAGAATGTTCATTCCCTGTCTGTCAATGCTGGGTGCTGAGAACCACCCTACCCCCACCCTACCCCACCAGTCCCCCCAGTCCCCACTCCCCACTCTACCCGGTTTGGCCCATAAGTGTAACTGTCAGGCCAAACCTCTCAGCCATTAGCTCTGAAAAAGCTTTGCTTTGCATTTGAGCTCTGGAAGAGACAGTGGAGAGGCGATGCACTTTGGCTCACACCAATTCATCTGGATTTGGCTCAATAGTGAAGATGTGGCTCTTTTACTTTACATTAATTAACAGAGAAATAGATCATGTGGTTTTCATGACACTGAGGCAAGAAAACAACTAACAACTAACTAAGAAAAAAAACACTGGCTCACTTAAAGGTACAATATGTCAGGAATTTATAGAAAGTAATCATGAAATGGTCTTGACATGTCAACAAAAGACAAGGAAAATGTTAACCTGCCAATTTCACTGCTAATTGTTCAGTCTTAACAAAACTTAATTTACAGCACATAAATTCTGTTTATGTTTTTATGCACCTGTGTGGTATGGAGCTGCATGCACTCTACCAACAGCTTATTTTCTCTCTTAATGAGTAGCACACATTTGCAATGTCAAAAGGGATCTCATGTTCTCTTACCTCTTGCACATATATTTTTGTTACAAATGGGATGCATCTGCAGAAACTGATAATATTAGGATTTTTTCTAAGGCTGCTAAAGAAAAAAAAATCTAAAATACAAAACATATATATTCACACTTTCAATCTTATTGATTTAAAGAATCAACCTTTCTTTTAATCCCAAAGCCTCTTTTTCTCCCTGCACAACTCTATCTTTCTCTCTGCAGCTAGTTAAGTAAAAACAACATTACAGGGGGAGTGGGAGAGAAAGCAGAAAGAGAGATTGATGTGCTATCACGTCCAGATCCAGCCTAGCAATTAGATAATGGCTCTGGATCAGCAGAGCGATGCTTTTAACGACCCCATTATAGATTGCCCTGAGAAAGCTATTTCTTTCCTCCTGGCTACATTCCCTTCATCTCCGACTAGTACGTTTGCCTTCTCTGCTGCCAGTGGACGTATAGATCCTGCTGCCAGTACCGCATCCAGTTGAATAGACATTTAACACTTGCAGTGGAGAAAAAAACTATATTTGATGAGGCTGTATGTTAGCTGCTCAGTTTATGTAACAGGTTAAACTTAATCAGGATATTCATCTGATGCATAACGATGCTGCAAAGAGAGAGAGAGAGAGAGAGAAAGAAGGAAAGAAAGAAAGAAAGAAAGAAAGAGAGAGAACATCTATGCACTGATTTTCACAGCAATTGTGTTAATGGTGGCTTGCATTGTGTGGTCTGTCCGTCCCATCCTTACTGCTTTCTTCTGGGCCTTTGTGCCTGCCTATTTGGATAATGGGTAATTGTCGTGATTGGATTAAAGAGAATTAATTTTTAGGAGGACGGCTGCGTATTTCAGATTCTGCACAGGCACATAATCAATGGCAACTGCATTACTGCTCGAGGGCATTTAAGAGCATCCTTGCTGCATAGCTGTTTTTGCAAAAACCACTCTGGAACCACAAATTCAAACACATACAGTGTGGATCAGTTTGCTAACAAAAATGCACTGACTGAAAAGATGCACTGACTGAAATCTAATGTTTTATATTCTTTTGAAACCCTTTTAATGCTTTTAAAAGTATCAAAGCTGATATTTTGAAAATTTTTGAATCCCTAATGGAAAGGTTGCTTGTCACTAAAGTAGCCTACAAGATGAGTTTGCAAGGAACACTTCAACTAAATTTGAGTAAAACTGAAAGGATTATTTTTGGCCTCGTAACTCTGTTTTGTACTATAGCCATGCACTTGCTCCCTACTAATTTCCACAATGTAGTTTAAAACCTTGGTGTCTACCTCAATTCATCTTTGACATTTAATAGACGAGTCAGCAGTGTGGTGAGGGATAGCTTTTTCCAATTTAGAATTATTGCAAAATTAAAACCCTTTTTATTCATGACTTTATTACACTATAGACTTGATCAGTGTATGTCTCTGTATTTTGGTTTGCCCCACTGTAGATTACAATTAGTCCAAAATACAGCTGTCAGACTACTCACTGGATTGAAGAAGCAAGTGCACATCACTCCTGTGTTACATTAATTGCACTGGTTACCTGTGAAATTCGGAGTTTAATTCTGAATTCTGTTAATTCTGTTAATCTGCTCTGTTAATTATGTAATGTTGTTGTTGTTTGTTTTTAACATGCAAAATGAATTAGCCCCACAATATATTTCTAAGACCCTTTTCCACCTCAAAGTCACTGAGGTCCTCCCGAAAACTGCTTTCTGTCCCCCATTCCTTAAAACAAAAAGAGAAAGGGCTTTCTCTGTTGCTGCTCCTCGGCTTTGGAACAATGACCCATCCAATTTAAAATCTCTGATGACAATTAATGAATTTAAAGCAAAGCTACAGGCCTATCTTTTCCTCCTAGCTGTAAAAACACCCTAACCGCCACCCTGCCCCACCCCATCCCCCATTTTTTTTGTTATACATTTTCATGAAGGAGAGAATCCCTTTAAATGCAAGAAGACTGTAAACTGCATTTTATCTTCAATCTGGGGTTCAAACCGGCATCTACCCTTCATATTAATAAGGAAGCTGTTAATCTATCTATCATCATAATTTTCTTTATGCAAAAAAAGAATAATCATGGACAAAAATTCACATAACTTCACTACAATAGCTTACACAAATTTTGCTGACTAGATGCAACAGAATAAAATACATAGGTTAATACAGATGTACATAATATAGAATACATAAAATAATCTGGCTGTAATGTAAGCAGCATTAACCTCTACAAATGTTATTCTTGTAGTTTGGTAAATTGCTGTCTTTCAACTGTGTGGGCAGATGTCCTGTATGGACTGCAGGTGGATGAAAGTGAAGGTCAGGGTAAGCACTCTCTTTAATTAACTTTCTCTGACTCACCATTTAACCTCCCGCCTGTTAAGCACCAGCTCAGAGATATTGACTACAACATTCCCCACAGGCCACATTTTCCTGACTTTACACGGACTAACAGGGAAGAGTATTGTGACATGGGCTGGATGCCTGATACACACACACACACACACACACACACACACACAAACAGACACACACACATGCGTGAGCACGTACACCGGACTGGATAGACATGCTATTGGTTGATTAGTCTGGCATAATATACATGATTTAGAAAATGTGGCCTCATGGTTTCTACAGGGTGGTCTTGGATATATCAAATCCTGGCCTGATTTTTTCTATTTTACCACAGCCAATATCAAGTCCTTATCCATCATCAATCTGCTATACTGGATACAAATCTTTTTGTTTCAATTGAACACTAGGCCTTTTTGTGTTTGAATAGTTGGGCAACCTTGTTTAAGTGCCTGAAGACTTCTAGTGAGATTTCCCTCGTGGTATCCCAAGTTAATTTGCATTGGGGATAATGACTCGGTTAAATTGATTTCGTCTACTGAGTGGTTTGTTATAAATATTTTTAAAAACATCAACTTTGCCTTTATGCACTCGAAATAGCATTTTGATTAAAGAAAAAAAACTTGATAGTTAGGCTATATACTCCCTCCGTGTGTGTGCGTGTGTGCTCGCGCGTATTTGGGGGTTGGGGGGACATGTTGAATATACTCATCCAAGGTGAATGACCTGGTATAAACTGAGATAGCATTATGTATGTCGTGTAAACAGTAGGGTAGTTGGGACCCCCAATGCTTGCGTAATTAAAGAAATTAGCTTAAACTCAGCCTATGGTTCTTTCGTAAATAAATGCAATATACAGACTACGACAAAACAAAAGCAGTATATATTTTCATATGACATGTTGAATATGCTTACTCCGAATTCACACAGCAGAAGTCGGAGGAAAGGAGTGGTTTTCTCGCGAGAGCTGGCACGTCTTTTTTCTTCACCTATAAGGTTTATTATGGTCCGTCTCCCCCTGTTGTCGGCTGTGTAGTGTACGGCAGTCACCGGTCAGGGGCACGATAAACCAGGCAGAGTAAACAGATAGAATCAATTTACTCCTGTTTTTCATCGTCTATCTCTCCTGAAACACTGGACCAGCCGGGGTTGTATTTTTCTTCGTCGAAGGACTGGGAGAGGGAGGAAGAAACCGGGAGAGATCCAGCGCTGGACCGATCAATCGGAAGGCGCTAGGTAGGCTGCTGCGATACATTGATCCTCACATCCAAGCCGCCTGTGTAACTCAACACCAGCTATTCAAGCAATGATACCGACAGTGATTAGATTTGAGATTTAAGATTGCGTAGAACCGGGCTAGCCCCTTAACCGTTGGCTGGTTTATGTTTGCTGTAGGCACTGTCGCCTTGGTTCATTGGTGGTAATACTCAAGCACATCTGTCCGTAACTCTTGACTGATACATGCCTCCAAATCAAATTATTAGATGATGAAAAACACTAGCGTCATTTTACTTAGCATAACAATTTAGTTAATTGTGTATTACGCATTTGGAAGATATTTTCCACGTACACTTTTAGACCACTTTATCAAGAATTTCAGTATGATCAGTAGTATTGGCTGCGTCATGCGTTTATTTTCGTGGGGAAGGCTAATTATGACCATGTATCAAAAGGGCTTTTCTCACTGCTCACCAGCGGTCAAGACCGTAGTGAGGCTAGTGAAAAGCATGGTGGGGTGATTTTGTTGGTTAGCATACCTTGTATAGCCAGGCCTACATGTAGTAAAGCCAATGTCGATTTGATTCAACAGCAGAAATTGTGTCTTGTGTGCAGGCTATATCGTTCTTGGCAGGCGTAAGCATAGTCTCTTCCATTAGACTATTGTAGTGGAGGTAGGTAGCCTATTACCGGCTGTAAACAGACATCTGGTTTGTTGCATAATCGCTGTCAAAATTGCCTTTGTGAGTTTTTCATATTAGAGGATGCCATGGGTCTGTTATTTGCCTATCTTGTTAAAACATGCATGGTATGATTGATAGTAGAGTAAAATGGACATACTTATAAAATTAACGTACGAAGACATGAGTGGATGAAAATGCGCGCTTCATGATTTTATTAACTAGCAGCCGTAAAAGGGAGACAGTAACGCCCCCTCCCTGAAATATAAAACAGAGGCGTTCACGCACGCAAACGCGCGCTCAGCAGCTGTCATCCTAAAACGAAGACTTGTTTATCTCTAGCCGTAGTCTTGTATCCTTTCTACTGTCTGCAGTTGTGAAACACAATACATACAAGTTTCAAATGTCCACGACCTGCTGAATTCCTTATATTATTTATAGACAGGTAGAATTAGCTTCAGACAAATAATGGAGTAAACCTAAAAACACTGCGCTGTTTTAGACTTGAATGAAACTGCAGAGTGTTGGAAAATAAAACTGTACTATGTACAACTGTACTATGTACAACTGTTTACTATGTATAAATATGGCCACACATGCTGATGAGATCCAGGCGATAAAGTTGCAGTGTGAAGGTTAAGCTACCCAAAGAATGACCCCTCCTTGACAACATAACCACATTGCATATGATGACAACCCTGCATGTCAATATTACAGTCGTGTACAAGGTCAGCTAGTTGTTGTCTTTATTTAAACTAGATGTTGTTTGATAGCGTCTCGATGATATTAAAACCGCTACTCTGTCCTCTAGGACTAGGTGGTGTGTGCGCACACGCGCATCATCTATGTTGTGGGTGTAATATGAGACGGGTGAAGCGCGAAACGGAAAATTCCAGCGATTCCCGTGCCGCTCGTCAAACTGTCAGTGTCTGAAAATCTACTGCCCTGTATATCACGTCACATGGAGGAACTGAAAGAATGATATGGGGGGGTTACGGAAATGAGCGACTATCCCATGGGTTTAGACACTGACCTAATTTACAGAGCATTTAGTCTACAAACAGTGCAGATTTTGTTGACATAAGTCAAAAGATCTTCATGAGGACGCGCAAAAGGAATTCCAGGTCACATTTAGGTAACTACAGTGCATTTACATAGCGCTTTTCCACTTAGCAGAGTACCCCTAGCGTTTAAGTTGATTTCTGCCATCGCTAGCAAACTATCAATTTCAGTTGGCGACATATATTCATTTCATATCTGCATGCAGAAGGAAGGCATTGGCTAATGTGCTGAAATAAGAGCAGGATAACACTGTGTGCTGGAGACGACTAGTTTTTCAAAGGCTTGGCCAGTTCCTGGATGTGGATTAACATGGACACCAAGTTTAAGAAGCATGACATTATAGATAATCATAGTGACATTTTTGAGTTTAAACACCCAGTGTGCATGTTTACCAGATTTCTACTTCCACAGTAACATATCAGTTCTAATGATAAGAATATAAAGAGGATGTAATTAAAATTTGTATGAATAGTAAAAACAAAGCAAAATGAGCGACTGGCATTGATCTTGAGTGAAGATTAACAGATATGGTTGAAAGAGGAAGACAGGAAGGAGATCTTGGGTGAGTGTTGGTATATGAGGAAGGTGTGAGGACCAGTGTGTGCATGCGATGATGTGTGTGATCCTGAAGTGTAAGCGATATCCCTGTGAACTTCATAAATAGATTCCAGAATCTAATTAACTGAAGACACCTTAAGGCCTGCAGACTCACATGCATAAACACACACCTTCCTTTCCTTCCTCTACCCCCTCCCCTCCCGTTAGTCTCTCAACCCCTGCAGCTGTCTTCATAGATATTATTAACTACAGGCGTGCAGACCCACACCCCACGTTTCCGGCCCAAGGACTCAGTGTCTTCAACACAAACCACTTACAGTAGAAACACTGCAATGCCAAATCCATTTAATCATACTGCTACATCTGCCTGGATAGCTGATATTGTCAGCATAGCAAATTATTCGTAAGAGGCATATGCATGAGTCCAGGCCCACTTGCTAAGAATACCTGCCATAAACTTGTCAATAAATGATTCATAATAAAGGTTATGGATAGTTATTTTGGACTGTGGTTGGAAGGGTTACATACATTTATTTATTATTCATTTGAGTGAGAATTTAATGGGAACAGTGTCAGTGACTGGGACTGATAGAAAGACATGGAAAAAGGGGGCAGTAAAGACGAACGAGACTCACCAGAATAGAACCCCACACTGGCAAAAAAGCGGGGGCGGTTGGGGGGGGATGTGTATGACAGAAATAGCGCACACTCACACACACACAGCTGCAGACAAAATTTATATACCCCTGTCTCCAGAACTAATCCTGATGTCATAGCAACGACTCAACACTCAAAACATAAACAGAACCCACACAGGTGTGCATATGGGTGGCTTTGTTCATATGTAGTCTATATGTATTATCAAAAATCAAAAACACAGTATTGATGGTATTTTGCTAAACATACCAACATACGCTCCCCTTGCCCAGTAAATTAATCAGATGCTTAATTTATTTTTTTCACAATTATAAATGCCACAGGATTATTCCAGTCTGATTTTATGTCTTTAATATGTCACATGTCCACTATTATTTTACATTGCCTCCTCAGAAGTTTAAGTTTTTCTTCTCTGTCAACAGACTCTGCTCAAACCTCTGCCTCTTCACCACTGCAAACATCAAGAGGCAGTCGGCCATGAAGATCTCCAGCGTTATCCTCTTGCACTTTGTCCTCCTCTCACTCTTAACCATTCGCTGCTTTGCGCAGAACGAGGCAGATCTTGTGGTGACAACACGTCAGGGAAGAGTCCAGGGAGTGCGCCTCCCTGTCCCGGACCACAGCCATGTCGTAGCTTTCCTGGGCATCCCGTTTGCTGAGCCCCCTCTGGGTAAGAGGCGCTTCCGGCGTGCTGAGCCAAAGAAGGCCTGGAATGACGTATTTGAAGCCAAAGACTACCCCAATGCCTGCTACCAGTATGTAGATAAGTCATTCCCTGGCTTTCCTGGCAGTGAGATGTGGAACCCCAATCGAATGATGAGTGAGGATTGCCTGTACCTGAACGTATGGGTGCCTTCCTCCCCCAGACCACACAACCTGACTGTAATGGTATGGATCTATGGAGGAGGCTTCTACAGTGGCTCCTCTTCCCTGGATGTCTACGATGGTCGCTACCTGGCACACACAGAGAAGGTCATTGTGGTCTCCATGAATTACAGAGTGGGTGCATTTGGGTTCCTGGCCCTTCACGGTTCCTCTGAGGCACCAGGTAACGTGGGTCTCCTGGACCAGCGTATGGCTCTCCAATGGGTTCAAGACAACATCCAGTTCTTTGGAGGAAACCCAAGGCAAGTGACCATATTCGGGGAGAGTGCTGGTGGGGCGTCAGTGGGATTTCACCTCTTGTCCCCTGACAGTCGTCCAACATTCACACGTGCCATCCTGCAGAGTGGCGTCCCCAATGGTCCGTGGGCCACGGTCAGCCCGGCCGAAGCCCGGAGGAGGGCCACACTGTTGGCCAAGTTGGTCGGCTGCCAGGCAGGTAACGACACAGAGATGGTGGACTGCCTGAGGAATAAGTCCCCCCAGGAGCTGATTGACCATGAGTGGCAGGTTCTCCCCTACAGCAGCCTCTTCAGGTTCTCATTTGTCCCAGTCATCGATGGAGTCGTTGTGCCTGATACTCCGGACGCAATGCTCAACTCAGGCAACTTCAAGGACACTCAGATTTTGCTTGGTGTCAATCAGGACGAAGGGTCATACTTCTTACTCTATGGTGCCCCTGGATTCAGTAAAGATAATGAGAGTCTGATCTCACGGGAGGACTTCCTGGAAGGGGTGAAGATGAGCGTGCCGCATGCTAATGACATTGGGCTGGAAGCAGTGGTGCTGCAGTACACTGACTGGATGGATGAGAATAATCCCTTAAAAAATCGGGACGCAATGGATGACATTGTGGGTGACCACAACGTTATATGTCCACTGCAGTACTTTGCCCGATCATATGCCCAATACAATGCTATGCACTCCCAAGCTGGACAATCGGGTCAGGGGGGTTTCACTTGGGGAAATTCAGCTCCTGCCAATGGAAATTCACAGGGTAAGTTAAATAATAATAGTAATAATAATAATAATAATAATAATAATAATAGTATTAATAAAGTAGTACATGTAGTTATAATACAATAAAATACAATAATAAAAAATAAATAAAAGTATACAGTAACTAAGATCCTCCACTTATGGAATTAAAGAATATAATACATTGAATTGGTCTAATTAAAAAATATACCAACATAAAAAACAACCTTACAAGTTAACAACAAACCAATCTATGTTTAATTGGAAACATGCTTTGGTGTTAGCAAATGTTCTTGTTCCTGATGGGATTTTAATAAGCTAATTGGATAACCTGTTTGCTACTTAAAGTACCCTGGGGTGGGTTGTGTTTATCCCACAGTGTTGACTAGCAAGTTGACAATGAGTCTAACTTATACTTGATACTAAATGAAAGGTTTGTTACACTACTATGAGAACATTGTTAAAACAACATTTTAAAAGTACAGTTAGTAAGCTGTGAATATAAGTTATTTATAACCATATGCAATGAAGGTACAACTTCAACTGATATGATGCTAACTAATTGACTTTAAAGTGAACCCTGTATATGTCTGGTTAGCCTATTGTAGCTTTTACCTTTACTTTACCTTTACTCATTAAAATTGATATGTTTAGTTATTAAATACAGTTGTGTGTTAGCTGGTGTTGGTTGTGTTCACAGTTCTCAATCACGCATGATGATGTTAAATGTGCCTTTTATTAGGCACCAACTCGAAGTTTATTAGGCACCAACTCGAAGTTATGAAAGACTATGCTTGCAGTCAGACAAAACTTGCGCTAACAAATGACAGTCTTCAGACAAAGAAAGCGTAAGCAAATACATTAACTAACCTGAGAAATTGTTTTGAGAGATGGTTACACCAAAAAACACATTTTGTTAGGAAGCAGGGTATAATGCAGCTTGAAGGACTTGTGAAACCTTGCATCCCATAAGTGATGGTGGTGAGTGATGGAAGTGATTTTAAATTAAAGATAAGGCTTTTCAGTTCTGGTGTTGAACATTTTCCCAGCTAGTCCTGTTTAAGAGGCCCCATGAAGCATCCCTACTACCACCAGCAAGCTAATTTCTTGTCTAGTGGTCACCTCTGAACAAACACCCGAAATGTGCCAATAAACCAACACCAACCCTTGGTACAGGATTTTCAATGCAGGCCCCTTTAACCAAAGTTTCTGTTGATGTTAAATCTAGGTGTAGCTTATAAAGACAACACAGCAAATATATATATAGCACAGATATATTGCATTGTCTTTTGTCATTAAACACAAAACGCATGTGACATGGTTGATCGCTCAAATAAATAAATAAATAAATAGTTAGGTGCTCTGCTTATCTAATGAGTGCAGCTTTAGGTCTTGCTTTTCTGTGAAGTCAAATGATGCTGCAATGTTTCGTGGATGTGTTCCATGAAAACATTTTGTGGAGATCATGAGTTAAATGTGACAAAGCCACATTCCCGACTGAGTATGCCTGTGCCTGAACCCAAAGGCATTTTTGTTTGAAAACATGGTGTTCAGTTACAAGCTTAAGTAATATTTGATTTTTCTTTTGACATTCTTCCTCTTAGATTAATACATTGAGGATTGTGAATAATCTGAAGAAAGATTCAATGCTAACAACTCTTGATCGTGAGAGTATAATATGACAACATTCCTTATAACAAACCAAGTAAAATAACTATTTAAGCCTGTTTTTGCTACAAGCTAAAATATAAAATGCAAACCTTTTTTGGGTATACTGACTTTTTTCAAAGAATAACCACTGTTGTAGAGTAACAAAAAAAAAGTCATTTAATTATAAATGTAAAGGTCATAAATTGCTAAATGGCACCGGAATCAGATTCTAAGGTCAGATGGAATGAAAATTGGGCCTTGTGACATGAAACAACTAGTGCATGCTATTTATACTAGTGAGTATACGATCTTTTAAATTTTTGTGTGGCCATGTTTTAATTCCACAGCCTTTGGGAATGTCACTAGGCTGAATGTTGTCACTGTCTCCATGAATACCTGGCTACTTAAAATCAAAATCTGCCAGTCTCTGCTATGACACTAATAGGAAGTCATGATTGGATCAACCAGCAGATCAATTAGCAAAAGATGGTTTAATAAATGCAAAATGAAGCCTCTAACAGGGCTATCCTAGTCCCCTAATCTTAACAGAATGGATGCAAATGTATTGGTCAATGCACAAGCAAATACCTAAGAATTTGGAAGATCTGGTTAAATGGTCTCAACCTGTAGTGTACCTTGTCTCATCGAACTTCATGACATGGCAAAGGAAAAGGCTAACAGTTGTATCTTGAGCAACAGGAGGGCTTTGGAATGTACTAAATTATTGTGTCACTTGTGTTTTAAGGAAAATTATTTATTTCTTTAAGATGCATTGTTCTATTTTTAAAAAACTTTTACTTACTTACTTGGGCATGTTAACTTAGAGTAAATGGTAAACCTCCTAACAGAGGGGTCTTATTGCTTTATTATTCTAAAACAAAGACATACAGCTCTGCTACCACTAATTTTGCATTAACTTACTTGGGTAAACCATGTAGCTGGAATACCCCCCCTGATTATTAGATAATGTTTATTTCTTTTTTTTTCTCCAGGTGCTGTATATCTTTATCTGTTTGACCATCGGGCATCTAACCTCGCATGGCCAGAGTGGATGGGGGTCATTCATGGATACGAAATAGAATTTGTATTTGGACTGCCCTTGGAGAAAAGACTGAATTACACTGCAGAGGAGGACAAACTGAGTCGAAGAATGATGAGATATTGGGCAAACTTTGCTCGCACTGGGTATGAGGGGCTTGGAATCAAACATTATCTGCATCTATTGACACCATAAATTGGTTCGTTATTGAGCACCTTAACACCTTTCTCACGTACTAACTTCTCATGTACCCCCACCCCTTTTCTTTTTTAAAGCAATCCCAACCTCAATCCAGATGGCACGTTCGATAGGCGGAGGTGGCCACTGTTCACAACTGCTGACTGGAAGCATGTGTCGCTGAATACTGAGCCCCTCAAGGTGTACAAAGGCCTGAGGACACAAGTGTGCGCCCTGTGGAACCGCTTCCTTCCCCGTCTCCTCAACGTCACCGGTAATAACCACGACAAGAGTAAAACACTTGTTTGTTTCTGTTGTAGGACAGCGAATGGTAGAAGCAGAGCTGTTGTTAGAATGCTGTTAGAAAGACATTCAAGGTTTAGGCAGCCTGGCTAAAAGCACCTCCAACCCAGCACAAACACACAACCTTGAATTATATATGACTGCAACAGACCCATGAATCTTCAATTAGTATCACCCCTGTATTTTTTTCAGGCTTTATTTCTTATGTGTGTGGAGTTTAAAAAAAAGACAGATCATGTGGTCGAAAAAGGGCTATTATGAGAACATTTGTAGCCCCGAAAGCCTGGTAGATGTAGTTTTTTAAACAAGGCTTAAAAATGTGCTTAAGATATCTGGTTGTTTTATTTTATTTAATTCCTATTTTTTGTCTTCTCATACCTGCCTTGGCCATAAAACAAATAGCCACAACAAATCAACCAGCAAACTCAAAGACAGTATAATGCCATTAGCAGCTGTTCAGATCAGCGTAACACCAAACTTTTATGTGTTCCTGTACCCCTCTGTGTTCACTATGCATCAGTGGCCAAACTGGAGTCTTACACACTGGTGGCAAGGGAGCCCATAACAAACAATTAGTGTGTGACCCTGCCCCCCATGGGTTAGGGTCCGTCTTATGATTAGTGATAGTTTACTTCAACTGTCCTTCATCAATGTGGTAAGTGTGGTCCACTGGGGTTACTTCACGCTTAACTACAATTCTATAAATAGCCACCATCTGTATCTTGGAAGTTGGAACTACAGCTCAGGTTCTTAGTCAGTCTCTCAGACACACAGAGACACACTCATACTCGCATTTACACATGCACATGCACACGCACGCACACGCACACACAGACTCAGACACAGGCTCAGACTAGGGTCACACATTTTTTTCGTTACACATAAGTTGGGTTTATGAGTTTCATAAAACTTACACACCAAGGAAATATGATATGGGTGTAATTTTGAAAGATATTCTAGTACAAAATATTGTGAAACAACTCGACTTGAACATTAAAAACTTTTTTTTGTCTGCCAATATTACTAACTTAAATCATTTTCTTGTTGTTTTGGCTTTGTTGTACCTTGTTTGTTGCCCTGTAGTTATGCATGTAACAAAATGGGGTTACGCTTTATTTTACTGTCCCTGTTACCTCAATTAGGTACAGGGTAACAAAGTGTGTAACAATATATAATATTATGTACTAAACTGTACCATAGGGTTATGGTTAGTGTTAGGTATGTACAGTGTAAGTACACAATATTACTTTTTTACCTGTTGTTACATGTAAATACACTAAAAAGGGGCAGTAAAATAAAGCGTTACCCAAAATGATAATTATTTATATTTTTATTTCAACTGTTACTCTCTTTCAACTAGTAAAGACTGAGGTGTGTATGCCACACTTTTACTTGAAGTATCAACACATGTGTACTAAAGGATTCTAGAGGAGCTGACATATTGGTAGAGAATATTACTGGATCTTACCTGCCAGTAAACAACAATAATTCTGACCAGCCTCAGATAGTGGACTGCTCTGGGGTTATGGGCATGCCAAGAGTTGTGTTCTGTTTGCACAAGATCTGCCAAGATCTTTTTTAAAAGGAGTCTGAAGTTTGTTAAATTATTTTATTTGATACCATGCTAAAAGAGTAACTGTTTTGACATACAAGTATTCCGTTTTTGATCAAATCACATTTCAAAACCCCTATTATTGTAACCCTAACTCAAAATTAACCAGGCTAGCAGCAAGTTATCTGTAATTCTTGAAATAAGTCCTCTTGAGCCTTGAAACATATCTCCAGACATTTGTTTTCCTGCATAACAAGCAACAAAAAACGTTTTTTTCTTGTAATGGCAGTTGCTAATTAGCATATTACAGCATTAAATGCATATTTTTAAATCATGTAATCATTTTTTGGCATGTAAATTTGATCTTTTGCTCACTCAACCTTTGTAAGATGCAAACATGTGAACAATGTGAATTTATTTTCATAGGAAAGCAGTGCCTGCTAAAATACAGTGGCAAGAATCCTTAACTTCGGCAGCCATTTTATTTATGCAAATTAGGTAGTCAAAAACTCAAAATTCAGCCTGGAAACTGAGCTAGTTGAATTATTTGTTAAATAGACAGGTTCCCAACTTTTACTACAAAATGCTCCTAGGATGCAAATTTGTCAAAAATTGAATGAAGCTATTCTATTCCTAAGTTGTGTAAACTCTGAAATTTGCTTTCCTTTTTTTAATTGTGTTAAGAGTTTATGTTTCGCAGGGTTCCTTTTCAATGATTGACAGTACTAAAAACACATCATTATAAACAGAAACACTTGGCTACATTTTTTTTTATGACTGCGAGCTAACATAAATAAATATTGATGTATATTTTTTATGACTTCTTATTTTGTTCTGTCCCCTTAGATAACATTGATGAGGCCGAGCGACAGTGGAAGGTGGAGTTCCATCGCTGGAGTTCCTACATGATGCACTGGAAGAGTCAGTTCGATCACTACAGCAAGCAAGAGCGCTGCACTGATCTCTAAACAGGAAGGTGTAAAAGAAAGTGTGTGAAAGAAAGATGCCAACATCTTTTCATAGTTTCAGCATCTTTGCTGTTTAAAATGAGATGGGTCAGAAGTTGTCTGCGCGTAATATATGACTGATACTCTACTCCTTGGCGGGTGGGGTGATTGTAGATTTCTTAAACCACACTAGCTGCTGTCTGTAGTGCACCTAGCATTAGCATTTTGTCCCTCACTGTCAATCACTACTTTCTACTTGTATTATTCACTCACTCCGAAGACGTTTAGATCTCTTTGTGATGCTCGGCAGGCTGCTATCAGAGACCATGTAAAGGTGTGGTCATCCACGGGAAACATGTGCAATTACCTCTGAAGACCGAGATTGTGTGGGTATAAGTCTGTTTCTGTATGCCTTTGCGTATGTGTGTGTGTGTGTGAGCGTGTGTCTGTCTGGGGAAAAGAAATTCTCAATGACCTTGGTCCTCAGGATCCCCTTGTTTTTATTAATATATTTTAATATTATCGCCTTTGGATTTGGTTTCTTTGGGTGTTTCTGCTAAGTACACTGGTCTTTGTCAGATGTCCGATGTGTCCTCCGTATACAGTAGTGTACATTCATATCTCTTTGTTTGTCTGTAAATCTGTCTGTGGGTCCAGCTTACACTGTTGAACAGGTATATAAATCGGGAGCCAACTGAAACATTGCTCTAGATTGCACTGAAAGCATATAATCTGAACTGTGTGTGTGTGTGTCCTTGTATATCATTGTAAGTATTCATATATGACATGCCTTTTCACCACTACTCCGCATGACTGTTAGTCGTCTTTGCATGGGTTTGTGCAACGAATGTCTGTCAGAGGCATTGCATCAACAAAAATAACCCGTATTCACTTAACTCAGTGTCAGTTTGTGAACGCATGTATTTCATGAGTGTATGTCTGTAAAGGTACCACTAAAAACCAACACAATACAATATTGTCACTGTGCCAGAAGGTTGACCTGTCTTTTTTTCCTCCTCCTTTAAAGTCTGTGTGCAAGCAAGCAGCCTCCCCAATCCATTATCCTGATGGAGGAGGAGAGGCAATTTATTAGTTCTCCTTTTAATGCCACAGTCTGCTGAGTCAGTCGCTGAGTCTCCTGACAGCTAGTAATTGCAGTAGAGGAGTGGGGGAGAGATAGAAACGAGAGCAAAATGCAGGTTCACAAATTCATCGTTCCCATTACCTCACTTTCACACATTCAATATAATACTGTCATGTGGATCTGTGTTTGCTTTGTAATTGTACAAATACACTGTACATGGTTTTTTTATTTTCCAGGGGTTAACAGTATAGGACTTAAGAAATGCTTTTGACCCTTGACCTGATATTGAAGAAACTGTATTAACACGTCTTCTTTCATTTTTTCATTACTGTCTCTTACATGTCTCCATCCATTTAACTGTCTGTACATTATTATTTATTTTGATTTTTTGTTATCATTATGGATAGAATCTGAATCAGCTCTGTGGCAAAATGAGGGGTCTTCTTGGCATGAAGTGTTGGAACGATTGTGTCACCAGACGTATAATTCCCCCATCATCACTAAAATGGTGATCTGTAGTTTTGCTTTAAAAATGATTTGTCTAAATTGCATCATGTTTAGATTATTAAAGGATGCTTGCCTGTGTGTGTGTGTGTGTGCGCGTGTGTGTTTGAGTGAATGTGCAAGTGTGTGTTGCATAGGCTGATGCACTCATGGCAAGTGACTAGCCCTCCATGTTTTTCCTTTTCACCAGTGAGTACTTTCTCTGCATGTTCCTAGCCATTTGCATTGTGCTTCACACTGACTGTTCTCCTTGATATAATAGCCTTTACCCAATACTGATGTGTGTTATACCTATTATCAATATCAGTGAAAGTACTACTATAGCTCTGAGAAAAAAGGTCTATGTTAGCAATAAATGAAAACACATTGTTTATTATATTTGGTATATGAATGCAGTGACACATTATCACATATTATTTTGACGATGGTCATTGTGAAGCGGCTTTGACATGTCTGAACAAAGCAATATAAAGAGTGCCATATTTATTTTATTAACTTTTTTTTTCCCCAAAAAATTGACACCTGTTCTGTACATCATTTGTTACAGTCGCTAGTACTTTAAATAGAATGGCTTTTGTAGATTATGTATTGTGTAATCATGGATGCAAGCCTGTTGTGTGTTCATAGCATCTAGTACAAACACCATACTGCTGTTGTGTATAACCACATTAGATTATGAAAGAAGTACTAACATTCATACCATCAAGCACTGAAAGGAGAAAGATTATTTCTTGAACTGAATTTCAGAAAATATCCAAATAGGTCAATAATTTATTATTATTATTATTATTCCTGTTTTTGGTTATGATTTTTTTTTTTGTTATTGTTGTTTCGGTTGATGCACCAGAGTACGCCCCCCTGTGCCAAATGTCTAAGGTGGCTGTATGGTGCACAGTCTCCCTGCATGTCAACGTGTGTTCTCTCCTTTCTCTGGGTACTGTAATTAAAGCCCCACAACACAACCTCATTCAATAAATTAGATTAAAATGATAACCCGTGTCTGCTTTTTACCTGTTGGTTGGGTATTTATTTAGTTCACACAGATGGGTCACCAAATCAATAGATTTTGTGTTATTCAGACACAAACTATATATCTATGAGGGAGACCATCTTAGGACATTCAAGGGGAAAGTTTTTTTTAGGTACGTTTTTTGCAGAGGCAATTATGAAAATATATATCAGTAAAGCCCTATCTTGGCAGTGTCTTGAAAATTCCACCACGGCATGGATTTTAAATGAAGATATGTCCATATATTCTTGCGTAAAAATAACCCTTGGCAAACACTAGTAGAGTAGACTAACTTTATTGATCCCGAAGGAAATTAAGGAATTAAAGAACACTGAATCATCACATGCCCATGCTCCTTCACGACCAAAGAAAAAACAATCCTACTTGAGGAGAGGTTTATGTCATGTCCAGTTTTTTTTTTGCTGTATTAGCACTAAAAAGAGACAAAACTGTGTTACAGGCAACTGGAATGTCAGTGAAGCTATGAATATCCTCACATATCCTAGTAGGGCTGGGTCAAAAAAAAATCGATTTAGCGATAGATTGACATTAAATTCTCAGATCGATACTTAAATAGGTGTCTTTCAGTATATGTTGATGTCGTTATATATATATATATCTCGATATTCAGCCCTATATCCTGACAGGCTTTGGTTGAGCAGCTCTTAAGACCCCTGGGAAGAGGCAATCAAATTAGTCTGATTTGAAAATGGATGTGATCCATTCTGTAAATGACTTCTGAGGTAACACAGTGGAAGAAATGGCATGGCACGAAAGTGCATTTTTGTATGTGGTGGTCTCTTTTTACTCCAGATCAAGGGTGTAGAATTGGCATGGACGGAGGGGACCTGTCCCCACCAATATCCAGCAATGATTAATTTGTCCCAACCAATAATTTGAGCCCCTCAAAAAAAAAAAAAATCTGTCAACGTCTCATCGCCTAGCAACACAGAAATGGTTAAATTACTTTCTCTACTGAAGTCGTATCACATATGGTCAATGTGATTGGCTGTGCCCTGCTTTCACGTGAGACTCAGCTAGGTGTTATCAGTGCCAAAACTAGAAGCAGAACTTGTCCAAAGCGAGTGGTGAGTAAAGTGGTGAGCGATGGCATCTAAAAAGAAGATGGACATAAGGAGCTACTTTTCAAAGAAACCTGTAAGTCACAAAGTCAAGATTGCTACTAAAACGAGTCCCATAACAACATTAATGACAACTAGGCTTTGGCACACAGCTAAAATTGTCTGTAGCAGCTATTCATAACAAGCACAACAAAAATGTCAACTCTCAGTTTTCTTGTGGATACTATGAGCCTACAGAGGCCTAAATTGACATGTTTAACATTAGAACTTTGGTGACAATAACTTTTTATTCTAATGGTAACAAAATGCACTCACTGTACAAATGCCAATGATTTCAATATCTGCATATTGACTTAGAAAGACTGAAGTAGCTATCTGTTTTTTTTTGTTCTTAATTGGCATACATAGCCCATTTTGTCAGGTGAGCCAAGTTTAACATTAATTCAACATTATATACTTTGTGCTGGTGGGGATTATTGGGTCCCTACCAATGTCAAGAGCAAATCTACACCCCTGCTCCAGATGTTCAAACATATCCATTAAGAGTTGCTATTGCATCAAAATCATTTTGGAAAGAGGTTGAAAAAATCTCATTAGTGGCGTTTTAACTATCCCCCAGACAAAGCAGTGGAAAAAGAAATTAAAGTACTCGTCAATCAGTGTTGTCTTTATTGAAATAATGACAGTTCAACATGAACATGTATTTACTCCTAACACACTATCTGAAGTTCAAGGTCACCCTCTGCCACCCTGAGTTGTCTTTTTCAAGAGGGTAGTCTCACCCAAGGTTACTTTGTGCATTTTCCCTTTAATCATCCTGCATAATATAAAACTTAAAATCACATTAAAATAACATTAACAACAAATTGAAAATGTAACAGATTACTTCAAATAATCCATTGTGGATCCATTTTAAAGTGAGAATTTTATTTTACAATATAGTAAGAATACTACTAACTGAACATGGTCTCCTCAGGAACTCTAACAAAATTTACATAAATTCTCATTCACTTCTCTCTTTTCGTGCCAACAGAGACAGGGGCACCATTAAAGGATTAAGAGGACAAATGCCTATGCTCTCCCAGGTTGTTTTAATTTGGGGGGCCTCAGCTTCTGTATAAGACTTATCTGTCTCAACACCTGATGAAGGTTTCTCACATGAGTCGGTCAGTTCAGCGCTTTGGTCAGTCTGTGGTGTGACGTGGTCAGTTGGTTGCGTGACTTGGTTGGTCGCTGGCATTTCAACAGGAGTGTTTAGCCGTGAGTAGATTTGCAAAATGTGATCCCGCAGACTCTCACAGTCCAGCAGAGGGAGCTCTTCAGGTAGACACATGATTAGATCCAACACCACTGCACACTCTAGGGACAGAAATACAACCAGAAAAATAAGAGATTAAAAGAGCATTACAGCAGATAACATTGTTCAAAGAAACAATCGCTGTTTACTGAAAGAAAAACACACTAATGTTCGACAAGCTCATCAGAAAAGAAAAAACACACATACACACATGCAGATATACACATATACACAGTGAAACATTCCATTACCTGCTAAAAAATATCGAAAAAAACAAATTGACAGCAGACAGCGGCCATCGGCTGACCCTGATATCTAAAACATCAGCATAGAAAAACACAATTACGTTCTACCTCTAATTAGCAGCCTTGGGCCTGGTCATTCGTACTGGCACTTCCACAATACTTCAGGCCTGTTTTCATTAAGAACTATAATGATAACGATACCTCTGATGAGATGAGAGTCCATAGTGAAAAATTATCAATGCTCATGTATTACATATGATAATGATATGTCGTATTATATGACTTTCATATAAGTGTAGTTAAGAATAAGTTGTTAGCTTTCTTTTCCATTCACAATTGAGTCCCTCTGTTGGTTCATTTACGCTCTGTTTATTTAAAGGAGAAATTTGGTGTGGTTCAATCCATAGCTTTACTGCTCAAAGTCATAAAGTGCTGTCTGTAGGAAAAAGAATGCGAAAATTTGACACAACATAGACCAAACAGCAAACCAGCAGGTAACATCAACTAAATGGGGCATAGGGAAATGAAACTTGAAGGTTAGCTTCTATGACTCATTCATTTAGTGTTAGCTGCCAGTTTATTATTCAGTTTATGTTGCAGCAATTTTTCTTTTTTTCTACCGACAGCACTGTGACCTCGAACAACAGGGTTCTGGATTCTGGATTTACATGGAATTTCTCCCTTTAGGATTACATTACTCAATTTAAAATAATCTAGCCTAAAATAGTGGTGGGACGATATAAACTTTACTTATTTAACGCGATAAAAAACACAAATGATTAGTTTATTGTGGCAAATTTCTATTTTTGGAATAATCCATAATTGCCACTGTTCTCATATGAGTAAGCTCAGAAAGCTGTTGCCCTCACTCGGTGAAGTACAATGATGGTTTGCACACATATTCTCAATCTCAACAGTCTTTAAAAGACTCCCAGTTAGTTAGACATGTTGGCTTTATGATTAACGCTGGTGTCTGGTGTATATATACGTCATATCAAGAAAGTTAAAATATGTTCGTTTGCATGAGAAAATCTGTTGAGTTCGTAGTCAGTCATTCTTGTTTAGGTTGCAATGCAGTCTGGGTCGATTACGTATACCGGGGTTAGGATTTGCAATCTCCATATAGCAAGATGAACAGGGCTGCTCTTCAGCCGTTTCAGTTCGAAACAGAGTGCCAGAGAACAACTCGGAAGAAGATGAATATGAAGAAAATTAGAGAGGTGAGGAAGCGAGAGTGGGCCAAAATCAATGGTGCCTATGCAGCAACTGCTTGCCAATGCACAGGGAATATAATTAGTTACCTGACTTGCAGGACCTAGAAGGAGGACAGCCATTGAGGAAAGCTGAAGTGGTAACAGAGATCAGAGATCCTAGCCCCAATATACATAATCGACCCAGAGTGCACTGCGACCTAAACAAGAATGACAGACTATGAGCGGAATGGATTTTCTACACTTTCTTTCACAAACCAATATATTTGAGTTTCTTTATATAATATAGCTGACGCAAATGTTAAACTTCAGTCCTACAGTCCTTTTTAAGTAGGAACTGAGTAAGGCTTGCTCCTATCTCTGGGGATTATATACTTTGCAAATGAATAGGTAATTATTTGACCATTGAACTGCCAGTTTTTTAGGGAGGTCAACTGAAAAACATCTTCTGACTTTACCTTGACAAAGTCAGACAACAAAAAGACAGAATTCCTACATACATGAGGACAGTTCAAACTTACCCATTGCTGTGAGTTGGCTCTCGCAGTCACAACCACCCTTAGCGACTGTGCCGAGATACGAATAAATTTTTTCAAAGTCCACTGTGTTATCCAGTCCGTCACACTGAGAAGAGCTGCCTTGGCTGATCACTGGATGTTGTTGGCTTTGTAGGGCTGAAGAAGGGCCCACGCCTAGAGGTCCTGAAGTGTTCTGTGTACCCACTAGTTGTGGGGGTGCAATCACTCCTGGCACCTGGATATACTGTAGTGCTGTGGAAGGAGAAGTGGTTGCGCCTGTAAATGTTACAGAGGCTGCCGAGACCGTTGCCACTGTAGGGACGCTAGAACTAAAAGAAGGTGTGGAGGTCTGGTTGCCCTTGTCCGGACAAGAAACATTGGGATTTAACACACCCGTCGTTCGAGAAAGATGACGCGCTTCACAAGGTGCAGTACTTATAGTTGATGCTGAACTGTGAAGGAGACGTGGAGGATCTGAGTAGCAGAGACTCCGGGGTTCTGTACCAGCTATTACCAGCATCTACAACAAAGCACATGTTATGCAGTTAGATACAGAAACCACCACATCTCATTCAGATAATACAGTCTACCTAATGCCATCAATCAATGTATTGTTTAACATGCAAAATCACCACATGGAACGGTCCCAATACACTCAAAAATAAAATTATATTTCATGTATTGTTTAACATGCAAAATCAATTATCAATGCAAAAAAATATATATTCCATCAGGTAATACAACAAAACAATTATAAGTAAACTAAAATAAGCACAGGTTGATAATACACAAAATAAAACATTAAATACAGGCAATTGTCACATTGGATGACAAAGTTCACACTGCCATACCCTGGAGAATGCTGAAGAAATGTTCTCCTCGTGGCTTCCAGCCATTCTCTCCATCAGCTCAGCCCACACCTGGATAGGAACCCTCTGCTGTTTTTCTTTATCCAGCTGATACTTCACCCGATAGAACACTTTATTTGCAACTTTTCCTTTTAAAGACCTCAGCAACGATTCGACCTGACACGGAGAGCATGCGATTAAAGCCTCAACTTAGTTAATGCACACAACATCCACTCACTAACAAGTTTATTAGGTACACCTGTTCAATTGCTTGTAAACAATATTGGCTAATCAGCCAATCACATGCCAACAACTCAATACATTTAGGCATCTAGATTTGGTGAAGACAAGTTGCTGGGAGGGTATTTTAAGTGATTTTGAACATGGCATGGTTGTTGGTGCTAGAAGGGAAAAGCATTTCAGAAACTGCTGTTTTTTATGATTTTCAAAGTCAATCATCTCTAGAGTTTTTGGTCCAGAAAATGAAAAATATCCAGTGAGTGGCAGTTATATAGATATAAATATAATAAAGTCAGAGGTTAGAAGAGAATGAGCAGACTGGTTCAAAATAATAGAAACACACCCATGGTGTGCATAATACCATGTCTGAACACACAACATGTTAAACCTTGAAGCAGATGGGCTACAGCATTAGAAGACCACACAGGGAATCACTCCTGTCAGCTAAGAACAGTAAACTATAGCTACAATTTGCACAGGCTCACCAAAATGTTGCCTGGTCTGTTGAGTCGGTGTCTATGTCAGCTGCGGCATGTAGATGGCAGGGTCAGAATTTGACTTAAACAACATGAAAGCATGGATCCATCCTGCCTTGTGTCGATGGTTGTGGCTGCTGCTAGCGGTGTAATGGTGTGGTGAATATTTTCTTGGCCCAATTTGGGCCCCTATTCTACAATCTACCCAAGTATTGTTGCCATGTTCACCTTCTGATGGCTACTTACAGCAGGGTAATGTCACAAAGGTTACATAATCACAAACTGTTTTTTAACATTACAGTGAGTTGACTGCACTCCAATGGGCACCACTGTCACCACATCTCAATCCAATAAAGCACACTTGGGATATGGTAGAACATGAGATTCGCATAATGGATCTGCAGCCTACAAATCTGCAGCAACTGCATGATGCCATCGTGTCAATGTACCAAAATCTCTGAGAAATGTTTCCACCACCTAGTTGAATGTATGCAATGAAAAACTACAGCCGCCCTAAAGGCAAATGGGGGTCCAACCCAGTAGCCCACTACCAAGGTGTACCTAGCAAGTGACCGGTGATACACATGATGCGTATGCAGATGTCCCCACCAAGCTAGTAACCATCATCATTAATCGTTTGTAAAGATGGTTTAGTTGCTACTGAATTTAACTCTGTAAAAAAAACGACTTACCTGCTGGACTGAACGTTGAGGTACACCAGAGCTCTGGAGATCGTGTAGGTCTATATCATCGAGACCAGACCTTAATTGCTTTCGGAGTCCTACTACAACCTTCTTTAGTTCTCGACCAAGCCACCTTTCCTTCACAGGTAAGTCAGGAGTTGAGTTTTTTTCGGGATCCGGGTTCCCTTTGAAATACCCAACGACAGACTTATTGGACCTGGTGGCTCGGCGGGGGGGCTTCATGGCTTTTAGCAATTAGAAAAGATAACAAATAACGCTAACGACGCAACACCTTGGTATTGTCTATGTTTGACAAGTTTGGCAGCGATAGAAACGTTACATATTATTAGCTTATCAGTTCTTTTCCCTATAGCCCATTACATCCATCGCTATAGGCTACTGTTTCTTATAAAGTTTCGAGGGTTAGCGGTAGGCTACCTAATATTGAAAAAGAACTATACCGACCGACCTTGCTACACGAAGCTAAGTTGCCAAAATGTGCATTTGTTGCGCGTTCGGAGCTTGTTTGAAACGACAAAAACTTGCTCTCAACCTGCTCTCAACACCCACTATATTGCGCATTCTCTACTCATTGCAACCACACTTCCGCGTCACGTGGGTAATTGTGACGGATGGCTAGCAGGTTCAAAAAGTAAGGTTAGGAACAAAAAAATGCTCTCGCTGATTGAGCTCTGTTGCATCCACTGACTACGTTGTCCTCCATATAACCCTATGAGATACCCCCCTCCCCCCTACGGGTAATATTTACCTTTCTTCCTTAAAACGCTTCTGCATCAAGAACCCCTATAAATGCACTGACACGGCCGCTGAAAGGCCACCCGTTATTGTCACCAAATGCTATAAATGGCAGCGGTGGGATTCGAACCCACGCCCCCGAAGAGACTGGAGCCTTAATCCAGCGCCTTAGACCGCTCGGCCACGCTACCGTAAAGTCATGTGATATAAACTACATAGTACGTACTTCTAGTATACATAGTACATATACTAGGCTATATAATAATCGACGTAAAATATATTTCGCTTCTTACACATTGGCTACATCGTTAACTCAATATTTTGAATAACAGTGGACCTCGAGTGAAAAACCGTCTGGAAAATGTTTTTTAAATAAAGACTTACAGACCGATATAATTTCACGCATAAACGTAATGAAGGACGTTAGCATACATTTCCACTGCACTTCGAGTGCAGAGCGCCCTCGGGTACAGCTCTATTCACGCACAGCTTTGTGTTACACTATTACAACGCAAGATGGCAGTAAAATAGTATCAAACAGCTTGGCAAAATTGAGCTTTCCAACTCGGTTATGCCAACTCGACTGGGTTATGGCGATCTTGTTTTATTTAACCACCTGCTGCATGTTGAACAGGTGATGATTAGGATGAAAGTGGGCTCACCCTGGTTCCGGTGAGATACGTAGAGATGGCAGTGGTTTCCATGGAGGGTGATGGACTGATCACTGATCATCTTAAATGCAGTTCTGGTGACCCTCTGTAATGTCTTCCTATCGGCCACTGTACAGAGCACCAGCACACTCTCCATTGTGCCACGATAGAAGGAGACCAGCATTTTGGTCTGCAGCCTGTTCCATCAAAGTCAGCTTTATTCTCAACCACATGTACAGGTTATACACAAGATTTTAAAATTGCAATGCTCCCTAGGCCTACAGTGTACACTAAACATCTTGTAACATGACAATAAACAATATAAACATAATAACAGTGCAAAATCTATTAATATAAACATAGCAAACATAATATAGACATAGAAAAGTACAAAAAAGCTTATATGTAATGCAAATAAGTCGAACACAAGATGTGTCGAATGTAATAGCTGAAATGATGCCATTTAAGCAGCAGTGACATTCAGTTCCAGTGCAAGAAAGTGTCATTAAAATTGACCACTCAGAGAGATGTGCCAAAGTTTCACCAGGTGTGGAAAACTTAGACTTCAAATCTCCTTTTGTGTCATGTGCAAAAAGTCCAGCAGGCTACATAAATGAAAGTAAAGACTAACCATTATGTGTCTGTGGTCGCAATGTGTTACCATATTGGCAGGACCCTCTAAAAAAGAAGGCATTGCTGGGGTTTTTTGACTAGGGCAGATGTGTTAGCTGCCCAAGACATGTCCTTGGAGATGTTGGTGCTGAGGAACTTGAAGGTGGACACCCTCTCCACATAGTCACCTTTTATGCAGAGGGAGAGGGTCTGCTTTACACCTGCGGAAGTCCATGACCACCTCCTTGGTTTTTCTGGTGTTGAGGGTTAGATTGTTACTGTCACACCATTTTGTCAGGCACTGGTCCTCATCTCTGTAGGCTGTGCTTGTGGCACAGTGCGTAGAGCACCCATACTATGACTGGGCAAGTGCCCATGGGGACCCAGAATCTGAATTTGAATCTGGCCTGGGTCATTTTCCAACCCTAGGCTCATCGCACTTCCTGTCCTGCTCTTTACTGTCCTATCATCAGGCAAAAAAGCCCAAAATAATATATAGGATTAGGCTACCTTAGGTCTGGAGCTTTCCTGGAACAGTGACTCCCGCATGAATATATGAAGATAATAAGGAATGCAGTGTTGTTTGGTTAAATTGAGGTGAGTGACAGTTTATCCTAGCCCAGAAGTCTAGACGCATTCAAGCAGTAGAATTCGAAATTCCCACCCAGTTTCTCCGAAAACTGGACGGACCCATCACATCGTCTATCCTTGTAAAGAGTCGCTGGGTGGGCTTAAAACAATGACACCAGGGCTGTGATGGTGCTCTGGTGTGATGCTCTGGTAAACAAGCTCATTGCTCAAATTGGTCATAGCGCTATCCTATTGCGTGTAGAGGTTTGAAAAGACAACAGTTAATGCTGGCCCCTTGAATTGCACCATTGTGGGCAGACCATATAATTTGATGTGGGCTGCCATGTCATGCTAAGTTTACCCAGCAGTCCGTGTGATCTTTGGATGCAACCAACATTATTTGGTCCTGAAATAAATAAAAATATATAATAAACACTTTTCCATATAGTACACTTTGTGGTGGTGAACAGCTGAATGGTCCTAGGAACATAGGCCTACTTAAACTGTGGGCCCTATCATGCAGCGGCGCACTGTGCATTCGCAACATGCACATGCTGTCATTACTATTCTGTGCCAGCGCATCGTTCATTTTTTCAGGCAAAAAATCACAGATAGCAGATGACATTGCGCCCTTACGGGTGTGTCAGCGAAAGAAGAGGTGTGGTCTGGCGCAAAGCGCACCAGATGCTATTATAAGGACGCAAAAAGGAAATGCACCGTTGATCAAGATAAAGCTAGTCTGTCATCAGTTGTCAGTTGTCAGTTGTCAGAATTGCTGAAAAGCTATTTTAGGGGCGCACACTGCTTTGAACCCAGAGGCCAGCTCAACTGGCAGAAGAGCTGCAACATGTATAGCCTGTATAGCCATGTATTTTAATGTTTTGGTGAGCAAACAGGCACAAATATAGAGAGTATAGCAATGTTCTGCACTTTATAGCAATATTCTGCAGTTTATTTACAATTTCTTTTGTCGTTTTAAATAAACAGCAATAGCAATGTTCTGCAGTTTATTTACAATTTCTTTTGTCGTTTTAAATAAACAGCATGGCAAGTTGTAAGAAATGAAATGGACAAATCATCAAAAAGAAAACTAATGGACTAATTTTTTTTTTTGATGTTTCCTTGAGTTGAAAGCTTTTGTTTCCCGTCTTCTAACATTGTTGTACCGCTTTCGGCACTGTTCAAAAGTTCTCTTCTTGCCAAACCAGGAGGACACAATTATTGAAGATATTTCCTCCCATACTTCTTTGACCAGCGGAGGTTTGGGGGGATTAACTGCTCATGCACTTTTACTTCATGCAGGAGCAGATCGGTCTCCTCCACCGAAAAACACCTGCCGTCCGGGTAAATCCGCCACCGTATATTAATATATTAACCGTATATAAATTCTCATTGGTTAATTGTATGTTACGCCCAAAACACACCCATGACTAATGAAGCATTTAAGACCAACCCTTTTGAACAATGCGCCTGGCGCAATGTTCACTTTTCCCGCTGTCAAAATGCCAAATTGTGCCGGGAATGCCCCCAAAGCAACTTGCGCGACAGACTTTAGACAATGCGCATATGATCGTGAAAATAGAGCCCTGTGTGCCAAATAATGTTTTAGATTTCACTAATTTCACTGCATGTCCTACTCTACCCTGTATGTCTATGCAAGTGACAATAAAACATCCTTGTATCTTTGTATTTAGAAATATAGTCTGAATTGTACTCTGTTGTTTTATTTAACATGACAAAGAGGCGAATTGAAAAAACGTTATTATGATTGCCGCTAGCGAAGCTTGCCGCAATATTTTTCCTTTTTTTTTTCACCCACTTTTCGTCAATGATTGCTGGGATACTGGAACTCTGGGGGACATGAATCTTTGTAGGCATGTACTGTAGCTCTAGAACTTTTTGAGTGACTAGAAGCTTTTGGCCCCCAAGGGCCACCCCCCTGCTGTGCTAGTGTCCTTTAAAGAGGGGGAAAAGTTGAAAACTCAATGAACATTCCACCCAACAACATGAAATTTTTGTGACATGTCAGTGATACAGAGGTGTATCAAGGCAGCACTCACTTGAAGCATAGCGCCACCTAGTGATATAGTTAAATGCAAAAATTTGGATTTTGCATTGCCAAGATTTTGGACCAAGTACATGCCATAAAATTTGGGTCTTAGGGGTCGCTGTAATTGTACAAAATTTCATTTTCCTTGTTATCTACACAACGCTAACATTTACAATCCATTTTTTTGTCATAAACAAAAAAAATTGTTACATTAGCACAGTGTTATTTGCTATAGGGAATGTTGTCTATGAGATGCGGGGGTGAAAGGACTCTGCTCTTTGAATAGTGTTGTGAGAAGTGGTGCTAAATAAGGTAGTGTGTAGCTGCTCGTCAAGGTCCTTATAAATGATGAAATCCAAAAAATGTATACTGCTCTGTGAGTACTCCAATAACACATCTTTAATATAGTGGCCATATAGTACTCTCCACTATAAGAAAAAATCTTCTTAAAATAAGTATGATATAATTTTTGTAGTTAAAACTAGAAAAGCACTTCTTAGTTAGATAGAAATGTCTCAGTACCTCAAAAACTCAATAAACCCATCGGCCCATTTTATTTGAAAATGCTAAGGTAAAATGGGCCACCTCTTTCAGCTAAAATGGGCCACGTTTAAATGAAAATTTCTGTCAGTATTTTTTTTACTTTTTTAACCATAATTTGACCCGTTTAAACACAAAAGTTTACGACATTTAAGAGACATGTTTGTGGTAATGAATGGACCACTTTATGTGCGCAATAGCAGACATATGCGCTGTGTAGACTAGAAATAGCTTGAAGCAACACTAAGTAGTTTTTTTTAACCTTACAATAATGTTTCCAAAATCGTTTCAAAAATGATTGGAAAAGCTCTTTTTGGAATATGTCTCAAACAGAAAAAACGGGCAAAAACCCTTGCATATGACTCCACCATCAAAGTTTTCCATGACTGAACTATTGATCCTGCTTTGCTGTTCCAATGGCTCCTCATCATGTTGAAAACTGTACAGTTTTTTACTGGCCATTTCCTGGGGCCCTTTTGAAGGCAAGAAAATCTTGTGTAAAGCCAACAAGCCCCAACTAATGAGTTCTCAAGTAGTAAATCCAACAAAACTTGATTCCATCCCACCAACTAAGCATTATGTCCTTGATGGTGGCTCCCTTGTTGACTGCTTGGCATGAAAAAAAGGGGGGGGGGGGGGGGCAGGACCATTGCACAGTCGTATGCAGACTTTATAATACGTCATTATGGTAAAGCAACACTCGTTTTTGATGATTATCATGAAGGTCCTTCCATCAAAAAAATTGCACATCAGAGACCATTGAGAACATTCACTGCATCATTAACAGAGACTGAGTTTGTGGGAAGAAAGGATGATTTCCTTTTCAAATACAAACAAAGAAGGACGTCAATATTATGACAGAGGAGCTGAAGAAGAAAGGCTGCACTGTTATCAATGCATCAGGTGATGCAGATGTGGACATTGTCAAAGCTGCAGTCAAGGCTTCAGAACATCAGCCCTCAGCCTTGATAGGGGAGGATACAGACTTACTCATTTTCCTCTGCTATGCTGGGACGAACAGTAGAGGTCTATATTTTTGTTCAGACAAGTCCATAGCTACTAAAGTGTATAACATATAAGTCCTGGGTAGTGTTTCATGCCTTCATAGGATGTGACTCCACTTCACACATTTTTAATGTTGGCAAACAGACAGCATTCCAGAAACGTATGGTAATTGTGATAAATCAATCAAGTCCTGTGCAAATATATTTCTGCTCCCACATCAAGCAAGGAATGTCATAGACGACCATTGGACCAAGACAATGGCATTGTTGTTTGGCAGAAAGAGCACTGATTCACTTGCCTCATTGTGCTACAACCTTTTTAGCAAGGAAATCATTAGCACCAAATCATGTTACCCCAGAATGTTTGCCCACAACTGAGTAATACCATCAACCAAAGAGTTTACTTCCAGATAATGAGATAGATTGGAAAGGAAGGTGACATAAATCCAATGAATGGGGGATGGAAACTGGTGGACAACCGGTTCCTGCCAGTTAAGACCAATAAGACTGCTGCCCCAGAAAGCCTCCTGCAGATGATCCAATGTAATTGCACTGTCAGTAACGTATCTGTATGCTGTAGCGTGTAAACTGAAATATAAATGCTGATGGTGAAAAGGGAAGTGTGTCAGCATGTGTGTAGCTTTACAACCTGGTCTGGAGCCGACCGTCACATACATATAATTCATCCAATGGCCAAGTAGGTCTCCAGACCTGAACCCTATTGATCACCCATGGGGCGTTCTTAAGCAGGAGGTGGAAGAGTACCAGTGTCTAACATCTGGCAAATCCGTAATGTCATCATGGAGGAATGGAAAAGGATTACAAAAACAACCTGTGCAGCTCTGGTGAATTTCATATTAAGGCAGTTCTAGATAACAATGGTGCTCACACAAAATATTAATGATTTTGACACAATTTGGACATGTTCACTTTGGGGTGTACTCACTTTTGTGGCCTACTATGTTTACAAAACTGATTGTGTGTTAAGTTATTTTCAGAGGGCAGAAAATCTATACTGCTACACAAGCCTTATACCAACTACTCAAAACATATCCAAGTTTCATTTGTGTAGTATTGCCCCTTGAAAAGATATAGCACATTTTTTGCTGAAATGTGAAGGGTGTACTCACTTTTCTGAGATACTGTATAAGTAGCTAAAGGGCTGAGATGGGGATGGGTTAGTGTGTGTGGAAGTTCAGCTAGGCTATGGCACTTGACATGAAACTGTTTTAAAATGGTCTGTCCTCAAATAAATGCCCCTGTAAGTGCCTAGCAGAGGGCAGTGGGTTAAAGAAGTGTTGAGATAGGTGTGAGCTAACACTGATGATGGCTTCTGCTGTGTTCAGACAGTGGGAGTTGGAGTTGTAGAGGTCAGCCAGAGCAGGGACAGGGTGCCCAACACGTCTCTCAGCTGACCTCAGGACCCTCTGCTGTCTCTTCCTGTCTTCTACAGTACAACTGGCAAACCACACTGACAATTGTCAGCAAGCTCTCAATGCAGGTTCTGTAGAAGGTCTCCAGCAGCTTGCTGTCCAGGCTATTTCTCCTGAGTACCTTCGGGAAGTGCAGAGACTGCTGGGCCTTCTTGGTGGTTGCTGTGATGATCTCAGCCCAAGGAAAGGTTGGCAGGGTTGTGGGCACTGAGGAACTGAAAGGTCTGTACAGTCTGCATTCATTTATGTAGAGGGGAGTGTGGTCTGCATTGTTTTTCCTAAAGTCTACTATGATTCATTTGGTTTTGTAATGTTCACGAGGTGGTTGGCTGAACATTACTTTGTCAGCAGTCTGAACCTTCTTCCTGCGTAGCACCCCTGCCAAGGAGGAGGCAAGCTTTGATGCGTTGTTGCACCAGTCACTCGAAAAACACTTGGTGACGACTAGTGTGAGGACAACTGAACACTAATGCAGTCCTTGAGACAGTGGTGGATTTCTTTGGGATAGGGATGATTGTGGTTTATTTCACGCAGGGTGGGATGATAGCTTGTGACAGGGAGATGGAGGCAAAGACATATTAGAGCTGGTCCACACATGCCACCTCTTACCTTACCCGGGGTTCCATCTGGGCCAGCAGCTTTCCTGGGGTTCACCACCTTGAATGGCGCCTCACCTTATGCTCTGTGACAGTGGATGAGGAGCAGAGGCAGGATACTGGTGTAGGCAGCGCAGGTGTGACTTTGTGCTATTCTGTCTCGAAACAAACAAAGAAACTTTGTTCTTAAATTCTTCTGCTAATCACACATCAGAGGTATTGGGTGTCACCTGCCAGCCTCTGTAGTTGGTAATGTCCTGTATGGCCTGCCATACCTGCTGCAGGTTGTTGTCATGGAGGTGGGACATGTGCTACCTTTTGTAGTCCATCTTGGCCTCTCTAATTCCCCTTTTCAGATCAGCTCAGGCAGCGCATTACAGTTTGCAGTTTTTCATCTGGACAGAAGCATCAGGGATTGGTGCATGGAGCCAGCTCTCAGTTATGATCAGGATGCAGCAGTTACAAATGTAGCAGTTTCCAGAGAAAAGCAGTCCCAAATTAGGCATTTTGTTGAGTCCAGCACCCCACCCCAGCTTTTTTTCTCTCCACTACTAAACCCTATTACAATCCACGGGAAGCCAGGAGGTCTTGTAACTTTGTTTGGTGTGTACATGGTAGAAGTCGCATGAGAGGAGAGCTGTCCAAAAAAACAATGTCTACTAAGTCCTCATAACTGAAGAGGTTTGCAGGCGTAAGTGTACAAAGGACACAAGGTAAAATAAAAACGAAACACAAAAAAGCACCGTAACTGAGAGCCTAAAGCTGCTGCGAACTTGCATGCTGCCGTTGACGTGGTGGCAGGATCAATTACCACAGCCAGATTAGGGAATGGACCAACCAGGCCTAGGCAAAGGGAACCACAGGGCCAGCTTTAAAGGTTGGTTGGATGTGGATCCAATTTTCCTGAGTGAACACACAGTTTACGCAAACAGGCCCTATTAAAATATGATGTAGTGTTTCCTGAATGTGTGTGTGTGTAAAATGGCATCTAGCCATGGGATTGGGGTTGTGCCCAGTCATGCTTGAATCCATCATCCGGCCCTGCCGATAACTATCAATCAGCCATTCAAGTACAGATGCACAGCACCCAATCACCGCTATTAAAGGCACAGCTTTTCCCAAAAAGTCCATCAGCAAAGGTTATGTGCGCCCTGTTCTCTCCAACTCATCAGGCTCTTTGGTCATTTTAAATCAGTTGTATAGCCTAAATAGCTGAAAATATGAATATGCAATATATGTGATTTATATAATTCTTCTGTTTACTCTAAGCCATCAGTTAAACTTATTCAAACTAAAACTGCAAACTCAAAATCTCCTCAGCAAAGGGAATGATGTTGGCTGTTCTCTCTCACCCTTGCTTTGTCACGTGTGCGTGCATACGGTGTTAACCACAAGGATGATTAATCACCATGGGTTATTGACAGCAAAATGCAAGTTGGTGATGGCATTTAAATTGTATCTCACTACAACAAATCTTAAAATAGATAGTTTAATAAAAATAATGTCCAGACCAGTAGACGTCAAATTAATCTATTCACCGCATCCCTGTGATCATATGGAGGTCATTCATTGTTTTTTCAGGCTGTCGTCAGTTGTGTAATGATTATGGGCGGGACAACAGAAACGCAGAGAGAGAGCGCGTAAGCGGGGTGAGTGGGTGCTTATAGGCTACAGGCTCACATACTATTAAGAGGAGGGGTTTCAAGGAGGGGCCAAATGGAAATGTCTTATATTGAGATGCGTAGGTAAAGCCGGTATCTGCAATAGCACAGAGTCGTCGAAGAGGTTTTGTATTTCGTGAGGCACCTGTCCCAGCACAAGAGACATCTGTCATCTGACATTTGCAAGGTATGTACGTTTTTTTAGAGTCACTTTGCTGTTAAAATATACAGAGGGAGTCCTGTTTTTATGGCTTTAAGGCAATTTATCCGTGCCCACAACAATGGGGTACGACTAGATGGTACGGATGCACCTGTCGTATGCTGACGTTTTAATATGAAATATTAAATAATGTCGTTGTGCTATTACAGACGTGAAAAGAAGTGACGGAATTTTTCATTGTCACTATGTCAGTCTGCCCAGCTGAACATTTATTTGATACTCTCAGCCCCACCCCCACCCATCTTCTATGACCATTTTGTGTAGATCTGGTCATACAGGCTGATCACATGAAATCTTAAATTGTGTTAAGCCAAAAGCAAGTATAAATGTATGTGATCTACAAAATCCTACAGAAAGATGCATCTGCCTTTGTCCTAATACAGGCGCCCAGTGTGCTTCTGAATGTAGTCCACATGAAATTGGAATGAGGCAGCATTCGATTAAACCAGCTTGCAAACGTTAGAGTTTTCGTAGAGAGATTAGCTATTAAAATACCGTGAATCAAGGGTACTTAACGACTCAAATGTATATCTGAACGCATAGGCTTTCATTTTGTGCTAAATGATGCTGCCGAATGATGTAAGCATTATTTCTATTCTAGCACAAGAATAGTGCGCAGTGGGGGAAGCGGAAGATTGTCCAATCTGTGATAGCAGCTGACCAGCCAGTGGATCCGGTCCGGATCCACTCTACCCTCAGTGGTTATCATCCTGACGTTCAAATAGGCTAGTAATCACAACGATGTCGACTGCAAATTTATTCTGTGGTGTCGGTATTATTACTGTGACTCATGGTATTAGATGCGACAGAATATAATACAATAGTGCAGTAGAAGAGTGGTAAAGCAAGTGCATGTAAGACCAAGCAGCGCTCATTGTTAGAATTAGTGCAGCAGCGTGTCTTAAGACATCCAATATCTGCGCACGACCCTGGTTCTTCTGCGGTATGGCTACACTGTGTTGGCTCGAACTGACGTACAATGCCCCAAAAGTAGGCTATCTGTCAGAAGGACATTCCGCATAGTGACGTACAAGATAGGGGATGCTGCCCTTAATACAACTTTGACATGAGTTAAATAGCACTTGATTTCCATTGCTTTTCATCTGTTTTATTTTTTCGCATAGAATTTTACATTATGGGAAATGGTGAATGTTTCTGGTATTACCCAAACCCGATATCAAAAAGTCATTGGCTAAAACCACGCTCACAATCTGAACATGCTTTGTCACGTGACCTCACACGGTACTGTTCATCAAAAAAATCTAAGCTTTGGGAAACAAGGGACCAGAGATGTAGAGGTCACGAGGATGATGATGTGAAAAAGAGCTGTGTAGAGATTGGGTTGGAGGTTGGATGCCTGCGACTGTGGAGTCGTGTGATGAGCTATAAAGCTTGAAGGAGCTGAACCGTAACATTCACGTGTATGTAACGTATTCAACCACAGAGCACATACGTCTACAGATACTGAAATGTGTGTGTGTGTGTGAGTGCGAGGGGACAGAGAGAGAAAGCACACGCGCACGCGCACGTGTACATGCAGTCGTGAGTGCATGCGAATGGATAAACGTCGGTAGCCGCTATGCAGTGTCCTTGAATATAATCACTGAAAAACTGTTGGCCACTCGGTTAAATAACGTTGCATGCACTGTTCCCTTTTGCAAAAGCTCATATTACCTTACACCATTATTTTACCTAACCCTCTGCAGCACTGAACTCCATCCAGGGCAATACATCTGAATTAATTAAGAAATAAATACTTTATTATTATTGTTATTATTATTATTACTACTTAATAGAAGGTTAAAAGTCAGTAAATGTATGACAGGGAAAGTTAGTTCTTGACAGTTTGGCATCACTGAAATAATGTACAAGTAATATTTAAAAATGAAACTATCAAATAAACTATTATCTTCAATGCATGCAAAACAGATCCACACATACTCAATGCATTCACTAACAGTTTAAATATTCCCATGCTACTGTCAGATAGGCAATTTGGAACCAGGGCATAGAATTTGAATACATTACCCAGCATATTCTGGATGAAAACTGAAATCTTTGAGAAGGTATGTGGTAATGTAAAATCAGATGTTGCCAGAGAAATATAAAGGTCATGCATGCTTGTCAGCGATGCTCATTTGGAGCAAATGCTGTCTCTTCCTTGGACTGACGTCTTAATCTTAACAGAAACTTTTGCTGATGGTTTTTATCAAAAGAAGCAATGACTCAGTAATGCAGTCATGACTCCGTCATGTAGATAACTTGCATGCAGAGCCAGTATTACCATGTCCTGGATGTATAATGTAGAGAGCAGTTCCTCAGAGAGAGAGAGACAGAGAGACAGAGAGAGAACGAAAGAGAGAGAGAGAAAGAGAGAGCAGCTATCTTGTTTGAACATTGAAAGCATTCATACACAGTACATTGTTTAAATACTTCTGAACTTCTGAACAGTGCTGCAGATATCCACTCCATACACAGCTGTTATGATGTCTCCTGAATTATATAAAGTGGCCGATAGACTTCATGATCCCTGCTTTGGATACCTTTGTGTCCATGTGACATATATGCAGCCTAAGCAGAAAACACACTTCATTCAAACCTTTTTGCAAAGCACAATGCCTGTTATGTTCATATTATTGTTAAGGTTGTAATAAAGGAAACATTTCTGGGTTTTTTTTTTTGAAAATATTAAACCCCAACATTTTGTCTGTGAAAGACATTTTAAGTGCTTATGATTACCGTGTTTTATGGTCATAAATGATTTTGCAGTGTAACGTCTCTCTTGTCTTTGCTATGGTGATAATCCTTGTAAAGTAAACAATTCAATGACATATTTTAATACTTTAATATGCTGTAAAATAATCTCGAACAGTATCATTATCTCCTGCATTACAGCATCGCACAGGCCTAGAGCATATTTAAGTACATCGAATGCAGTTATGGTTTTTTATATTTTTATGTAAAGATGATGTAAATACGTACATCAGTGGATTAGAACAAATTGCTGCACTCTCAATCACTTCCTTTTGTTATTAATCTGCAGTTGAATCCAGGATGTCTACTTAGGCCAGGCATGCAAATCTTTGGCTCATCTTTGGTGATATTTTCTATTTTGAGACCAAAGTGGGTCACCTACGTGATTCATGTGGATCCGATGAGAAAATGTTGGGGCTGGGGTGGGACAGGGTCAGTGTACCGTTTTTTACCGTGCTAGTAGGCCTTCACAGTGTGTGCACATGCAAATGCAGAGATTTGCACATGGGAGAACTAAAGGTGTGACATGTAGCAGAGTCTGTTGTGCTGTTCAGCAACTTAGCTGCAAGTGCACTGACTACCCACTTTTGTGTATGACCGTGAGCCTACCACCAATCAAAGGCATTATATGGCAGATCAGGAGGGGGTTCCAGAAAGCACGCTTTGTCACTTATGTTAACTTAAAGGCTAAACCTCCTAATAAAGAAGCCATATGACTTCATTCCCCCTCGTAAAACAAAGATAGAGGGCTCTTTTATTAGCATTTTGACAAGACAGTAAGGTGGTTTGCAGAGCATCTTACTCTTTCTAAAGATGTACAGTGTCTTCATATGCTTCTTCATAGCTACCCAGTTTATGTTTTTACACAGAATCATTTGAAATTTGTTGCAGGACATGCTCTGCTTTGTTTACATCCAGATTATTACGAAAGGTATACACCCTCAGTTGTTGCAAAACAACAGAACTGCATCCCATACTTTTCATCAATCCAGTGAGCTGTTTTAATAGTGTAAAAGTTGTGGGAAATGCACACCCTTAACCCTACCCCACCCCATTCAAGCCTACTATACACTTTTGAAAGAATTTTGATCTTCTTTCAACCCTGGGACTGTCCGTACTGTTGTTAATGAAATATAACAAATTCAAAGAAACAAAACCTAACAGAGGCCAATGGCAGCAACATAGATAAGTTTACTCATCAACACATTGCTATTCTTCCTTGACGCAGGCTAAACATAAATACACAATATCTGTACAGCACATAAGTTCCCAAAAACGAGACAATACAGGCTTGAGTTTTCTGTTGCTGGTTAGGCCTATCCTCCCAGAAAATAGTTCAATTTGTTACTCTAAAACCTAGTCCCCATTAAGTGCTCTGAGGGGATTTATTTATGTACCTTTACATGTTTTCAGTCATGAAAGTTTAGGACTTTAGAAATACTATTTTGCATATAAAAGAGAGAGACCTCATCCTTTGTTTAGCACAGTAAATACACTCAAATGTTTATTCTTTGTCATACTTGTCTTCATCTTTGTAAAAAAATTTTTTATCAAAGCCTGAATGTCACAGTTTTGGGTATTGGGTCACCCTACAGTAATAGTTGATATATTTTATATTCTCTATTTTCCTCTTTCCTTATATATGGCTGCACTACATGTCCAGCCCTGTCCTCAGGGAATAGATAACTTGTTAGTGTAATGGGTACAATTGCCTGCTATGTATGTGTGGAGGTGGTAGAATGTCACCATGAGTCATGGGAGCATGACAGACAAAGGACACAGAGAGCTGGACAGACTACAACTGCATCAATAAAGATGGGAAGCAGACAGCCATCGATCCTTCTCACTGGAAACACCATGAGTCTGACTTGTCTGAAAGTCTGGTGCACTAATGGAAACGCATCAGAGTAATGGAGAGACTGTCTATATCTGCATCAGCTTTACTGCCCCAGTTTTAATGAAAACTCAGCTATGGGCTTTAATCTATTTTTGGAGTCGGTATAGATCAAATGTGGCCGTGTGCTGTTGGTGGGGACTTACATTAACAGCCAGGCTTTTGGGTGCAGTCGGCTGTATTCTCGTGTGTGTTTTGAAATGCCTATTTGTTGTTCTGTTTTCCTGTGTTTCCTTATGGAAAGCTCACCTGAAGAACCATGATAACACCTTAGGAAAACTCGGTCCCCTGAGCACACACAAATAAAGGCAGTTCGCATCCATAAATATTATTAATTTTATCACTTGCATGTTTTGTTTTTATGATAAAGATATTTAAGCAATAGAAATGAGTGTTGTCATGTCAAACATTTGAGGGTACACAGTGATGGAAAATTACCAGAGTACGTGTTATATTCCATGCTGAGAGAGCAGACAGTGTTTTCTCTGGTGAGGGTGGTGTTTCACATTGGACAGATTACAGCATAGGACCCCACCTCCTCCTCCTGTTACCCCCCAGCCGCCCCTCCCTCCCTCCCTCCCTCACACACCCTGTCCATGCATGCATGCCTGCTCCCATCAGTGATTCACCACCTTTCCAGATCCGATCCAATACCCTCTCATTCTTTTCCCACCCAGAAAAATGTGCTTGTTTTCCCAAAGGGAAGCCTGTGTTGAGCAGCCTGAGATGGGGTTGAGGGGGGCTTATGGTCCGCAGGGATTAGGTGTTGGCAACAGAATCTTACCTCCGTCAAACTTTATCATGGCCCGTTTGGATATTGTAGAGGGTTTAGACACTGGCAGGCGAGGTGAGCGGAAGCAGTCCTGCCAGTCACATCAGGCGTTGGCACACCGTGCCAATCTGGCAGGGGCAAGTCAATATTTGCCCAATGCAAAAACTTGTGTTATCATGGCCCATGAAGCCTCGCTTTGTAGCATACACACAGGGACGTGCTGTAGTTTATATAAGCTAGAAGGGTATGAATTTGCTGTAACTGCCATTTGTCTTTTTTTTAATTCTTCAATTATCCTTATTTCTGCATTTCCATTTCTATTTCTATGTGAAGATGAAGATTGAGAACAGCCTGCCCTGCACCCAACTCCCTGAGGCACCACCTCAGACTGAACTCCAGTTCACCGTGGCAACAGAGGATGACTTTGATGACATCATGGCCATGAGTCAGGACATCTATGGTGGGTTAGACTACCTGCCCACCCGCTACCAAACCTGGTTACAGGAAACCAACCGCACAGTCATTTTGGCACGCAAGCAGGGCAAAGTGGTAAGAGATCTATTGTCATGGTGAAAAGTTACCATGACGCCTTTTGGCTGAATTTGACAAACTGACAGAACTGGTTTTGCTAAGTATCAACTAGAACAGAAGGACAGATAAATTATACAAAGTGCCTGTGTATGGTTAAAGGCTAAGCCTAGTTCTGTGGTATGGTAACATTGTGACATAGAAATGTCATATCTAGTGTGTAAAAAATAATTTTGGGCTTAATAATCAATTATCCAAACCTAGTTGCTGGTATTAAAGTAAGTGAAAACTAACATTAGCATCATTTGCTAATTTCTTCTTCTCAATGTGTTATTACTAAAACACAAATGTTAGCTATAGCCTGGTTATAAGGGGAAGAGCATGTTGACATAATAGGCCAGAAATGTATTGTCTGTATCTAGTAGTAGCTAGCTAATTCATCTAGTCAGTATGACAATCAGATGTGAAGTGGTTAGCACCCACCAGCAGGCTATAACCAAGGCTGCGGGAACCTTGACCATTTTACATACATTCACTTGCAGGTCCAGTGAGAGAGGAAAAATAAAGGGGATATTTCACAGAAAAGTTGAACGATTCTGTAGAGGCAAAGCCATTGAGGTCATAGACAGAGGCATTTCCTGTCTTATTCGGTCAAACGTTAGTACATCACATTAATTTGTATACACCCATATTTGGGACTAGTAATAGTCCACATCAAGGCTATGTACAGTCTATGTACACTCATTTACAGCTATACGCAACAAACAGAACAAAAAGCATAAACAGTTTTTTTTTACAGTAATTGCTGTCTTCTTAAAGCTAAATTCTCCTGAACTTGTTGAAATACATACCAATAATGTAAATGTTGAACGTATGTCTTGTATTAAGCATATTACCTGTGTAGCCTGGTAAACCAGTCGCTTGTACTACACTGCATTTCATGCAGAGGGTCTGGCTGTGGTGTCATTGACGTGGTTGTCTCAGGCAGCATCTTGCTTGAACCATTTAAATGGGAGCACAGCCAGACTCTCTGCATGAAATGAAGTGTAGTACGAGGGACTGGTTTACTAGGCTATCAAGGGCTGTGTGCCCTTAAGCTAACAATTTATTAGCTAACAAATGACACCTTTTAATTATAAGTATGAAGTGAACCTGAACATGTGTGATAATGTGTAAAATTGTGTGATAATTAAACATAAATAACATAAACATAGATGAGCTAACAACGCAACATAGATCAGCTACCATAAATCATTACACAAATGCCACATTTTAGGTATAAGTATATAGTGAACCTGAACAGGCATCAGTGAACTTCAAGCCAATCAGGACAATGTTGCAACACCAGAAAGGTGTTGGCCAGCTTGCTGCAGTTTTGTGAAACCAACTGCAAAACGCTGTAAAACTTGCCTACAAGTATCTTGCTCTCGCATTTTGATGATATCTTTTTCCATACATCATGCATTGCTTTCAACCCAGAACACATAAGGCTAGTAGTCAACTGCGGTTGGAAATGCATCTAATGCAAGGGGTCTTATTGCCTCCCCGTTGCCTGAAGCCAGGTTAGAAGGCAGGGAGAGAAATCAGGAGTTGTTATCCAGTGGTACTGCATAATATAGCATTACATGTAATATTGAGCATGTGGAATGACATGTAACCTAACTCATGCATCAGAGACATGAATTCCCCTGTCACACTGGTATAATTTTCTAAACAACAATGGTGGGACACCCGAGTAAGCTGTTAGCTGCTAACCGAGTAAGCTGCTACACATGTTTTTGCAAATGTTCAAGCCCAAATAAAGTTACTTCACTGTATGTGGGTGCTTACAACAGAAAATTATTTTCAGAAACGTATTCGCAGTATATGGAAAAGTCTTGAGAGGAAAACAGAGAATAATTTGAGCCTGAAATACACATGGACATGGGTGCCGTAAATGGAGATTGTTAGCTCTTCTCGGGCACTCTACATTGATGTCCGAAAGAAGGGTGTGGACAGACCACATGGCTCAGTGTCACCCAATGCTGCTCAGCTTCTACCACGCCGTGTCAGTCTGTTAACACTCGAAGGAGCCTGCATTTAAGGGGAGGCTACCCTTAGAGGCGAGTTATTCAGAGGGTAAAGTCGACACCCGACCCTGTCTTAGTCAGGGTAAAAGGGACAGGCGGCCCGCTATTTTAGGGTGATAATCACAGGGAATGCCAGTGAAAAAGAGGGTAGTAAGACAGTTGGGGGTTGTTAATAGCATTACACTGGTATACAGTCAATTGAAATTGAATTTGAAGATGAGGTTTAAATGTAAACATTGCATATTGTAAAAAGCAAACGCAAAAATAGGAAAGTGGAACGTCTAGGAAAAAATGTTAAGGATTAGCTTACATATTTTTGTGCTTTAATTCTGAATTCATGATTTATTAAATGAATAGCTGAAAGTATTTGAACAGGAACTGTCACAGAGGTGGACAGAGAAGCTCTTTAGACCTTGTATTATATACCTATAATTGATGTCAGGAAAATAAAAATGTTAGAAATGTTCCTCTTTTTTCAAGAGGAAATCAGTAATATCACTTTCCTACAATCTCTAAAAAGCATCCAAGGCAAAAGTTAGTTCTTACGTCAATTGTGTTGTGCACAAGGACATCAAAATCTTCAAAAGTCCATTGCTGAATGGACATGAGTGGTTATACTGGTGGATATACTACAGACAAATGGTAAACATGGACAGCAGCATAACAAATCCTACATAAAACACTTTTAACAAATACATCTCTTTTGAACTATAGAATGAAGTCAAATTACCCTCAAAAAGCTACTTAACTACTGTGGTAGAGTATGTAAAGCTTGCCAATCTATAACCATAAATATGAGGACCAGCTTTGCTCTTTTTGCAAACAACATGACAACATGTTGACCATGACTAACAAAGTGTTCTGCTACATTGACATGTCTCCTTATTGCTTAGATTGCTCTGGAGTCTGTGTGTGTTATTGACGATGGGGAGACCATGCTTGTGGAAGGCCTTCGTGTGGCTCCTCAGGAGAGGGGGAAGGGTGTGGCAGGCGTGCTGCTTAGATTCTGCTCCCAGATGGTCAAGTCCAAGTACCCAGATGTTAAAGTAAGCCGCCTGACCCGTGATGACCAGCTTGGCCCGAAAGAATTTCAGAAGTACCGTTTGATCACCAAGCAGGTATGGATGGTGTCAAAATAAACCATGATATTGTAAATAACTCTGTGTTTCCCCCAGTGATTTATAGTTAAGGCAGTCACAGCTAGCAACATATCTCTCCCACCTTGAGTAGGTTGTCCTAATAGAGCATGGAAATTTGACTAGGGCTTCAAATTATTGAATAGAACTATTTATAAAAAATATTTATGCCAATAGACACCACAGTATAGATAACAGACATTACTTTGTATTCATACCAGCTGAAAAATGACTAATGAAAAATACTAATACTTTTGGAGTGATATATATCTCAACCATAACCCTACACTTCAGACCACCTTGCCTAACAAACCTGCGGGAAACAGTGATTTGTTTTGTTCCTTGAAGATATCAGCGATGGCACAAATTAATGTTTGCAAGACGTCTGAATTTTATTCATAGGTTGACCACTCATGTTATTTGTTCAAACTCTCCCCACTCCCAAAGGGAATCCTTCTGGTTCGCTTTCGAGCTGAAGACCTCAAGTTGCGTTTGGCTGAGATGGGTCCCAATGTGGGTATCCCAGCAGATGGCCTGGCCCCTCCCCATGCCCCAGTTCGTCTGGACCCCTCCGAGGTATGCCAGCTCTTCCTCAGCTCAGGTCTGATGCGTGACGTCCTCCCCAATGCCACCATTGTCCAGGACTGGCAGCCTTTCAAGCCATTACCCAGCAACATGGCCATCCTGCTGAAGAAAGAAATCGATTGGATGGTGGATGACGCCAGCACTCCCACCGTTGCCAGCCTGTGCACTTTCCCCTTCCGGGTGCCCATCGGCGATGACTGGTACTACCTAAACATCGATGTGTTTGGCAAGGATCTGTCACTGGTCATTCAGCAGTTTCTGAGCCACCTGAGGCGTCACACAAGCACCCTCAAAGGCCACGTCATGTGCCAGGTTTTCTTGGATCCCCCACTGTGGAAGCCAGTATCTGATTTCTGCCGCGACACACTTGGCATTGAGCTGGTGAAGGAATACACAGAGCAGTGCGTGGTCGAGTCTGATATTGTGTAAACACAGGAGCATCAGCACCACGTTTAGAGATACCCCTTGTCCCATAAACCCTCAAAAATCCCAGCTAGCATCGTAGACTCCCATGACTAAGGCCAAACTGACGTGTAATCTTTCAAAACCAGAGCAACAGTATGTAATAAGAACATGGCCATGAGATACTTGAACATTGTTTGGGAACACTGATGTGGTCAAGTCAGATATTGTGTAAACAGAGTAGCATAAGCACCAAGTTTAGAGATACCCCTTATCCAAAAAAAAAAAAAAACAAGAATTCCAGCTAGAATTGTACACATCCGTAAATAAGGCCAAACTGATGTGTAATCTTTTAAAAACCACTGCAGCAGTACATAATAAGAAGGCGGCCATGAGATACTTGAACATTGTTTGGGAACATAATATTGGTCTTATCAATTCATATTGTAATTTAATTCAAAGTTCATGGGAAAGCTAATGTACTTAATTTACTTAACCCTTTGTGTACATAACTATAAATATAATACTACGGTAGTAAGTACTACAGTATATGTGTAAATACATATACTGAGCTGCAAACAAATCTGCACAATTCTTACAGCACTTTATAAAAGATCATCATGGAACCCTGTGCTCAGTTCAAAACAATGTGGGGTTGGTTGGCATGGGCAACCACTCTCATAAATACTGCATTGCAGCTCCTAGCTGCTACCTATTGAGGATAGGGATGTGACGAACATATAGGCAGCACTCAGGCTCTTGTTTCATCAAGAGAATACACACCCAGCTGCACTCATGTGGAAATTCTCCCTCTTTGGAAAAATGCAAAGTAGATTCAAGCCTTCTATATGAGAAAAAAAGAAGTTTGACCAAACTCTATAAACCTTTGCTGCTTCTAGCAAATTCCCCTTTCAATACCATTGTCACCAGAGGGGGCAATACTGCGAGTCCTGAGTGCTATATTAATAACTAGTTATTAATGTTAAATATGAAACAAACAAAAAGTGTGAAATTTCTTTATGTTAAAATCACCTTTGCATATGTAAGCACTCCTTGGTATGACAACTATGTAATTTGTAATTATTTGAAATATTAATTATTTGAGATATTAATGAGAGATAATATATTTATTTTTTAGGTGCACTCATGTTGATGTTTAGCATTAGTGTGTCCACTCAAAGATTGCTTGCAAGCATACTGAATGGAACCTGAGTTTGTTTATATCATTTAGACCAACAGATATAAATATCTGCTTCTTCAAATTGTTAAGATTGAACAAAGTCCATTACTACCACACAATTCTTGTAAAATTACTTCTAATGAGGAACCCAAACAACAAAGCAAAGTACAGATCGTTTACAGGTAGTGCCCATTAACATGTTGTATAAATATACTTATATACAAGCCTTCCCATTGAACCAGCCAGTTCGTTCCCATGCAGAAATAGAACACTCTCTCAATAATAGAATAGGATTTAAAACTGTGTCACATCAACATGCAAAGAATAGCAAACTGTCTGCTCCTTTTAAAACTCTGTTTGGAGTACATTATGAAGAAATGAAGAAATGCTGAAGAATGTTTTTTTTTTCTTTTGACCCAAGAACACAAACTCACCATAACTCTACCAAAGAGAAAAGTATTTTCTTTTCAAGAAATATCAAATAATTCCCAGCAACATGACCAAATCATTGGATTTTTAAAATAGAAAACAAACATAAACATGGAAGAAGATGTAACAACAGAACAAACATTTCAAAACAATATTAATCCCCAGATCCCTTAACTAAGCCTCGAAGATCTGAAAAAGGGGAATCCCAGCTGAACATTATATTTTCTTTAGAGAAATGCAATAAAACTACAAAATCCCCTCAAACCAATGATGCTCAAGAGGATGGACTCCTGACCTATATCATATAGTCCAAAAACTGAAGATGTCATCAGTAGTTAGATTTTTGCTTCATAAGACAAAATGGACTACACCAAACGCAGAAGAGATGCAAACAACCATTTTTACTTCTTTTTTTAATGAAGAAAGGAGGTCATCCCCAGACCATTTTCATCTTTTTTTCCCCTAAAATACCTTTCATTTTTCTGGTTTCCCTTCTCTCAGGCACACCTACTACTCTGTTTTACCATGCCCTTTAACCTCCAGCCTTTCCTACTTCACCCAAATCTTAGTTCTGATTCTTAACTTTACAAAATGACCTCCATCACCTCCAAAACTAATGAATTACTAAAGTGATCCAGTGAATCTTTAGATAATCATTAGTTTTTTATAAGGAGCACTGTCCTTGGCATCCATTTAGGCCATTTTGGCTTTTCACAGCTGTGGTAGCAAATCATTTTGAAATTAAACTGTGTAATGACATGTTGTAAACCTTGCGCTCTGTATCATGTGGTTTAAAACAACACTAATGGTCAGTTATGAAAGGTGTGTACATTGCTGAGCAGTGGTTGCTACACTGCAAGATTCATGCTTTAAGGACAGAATGGCCATAATGGATTGCCATGCTCAATTTTTTTTTTTACAAATTGTATATACTGAAATATTTGACCTTAAATTTGAAAAAAGAATGTGCTCACTCAGAGATGGTTGGAATTTCTGTCAAAAGATATGAATGGATTCTTGTGCTTTTAAGGGTCCCCAGTCACTAGCACCATACTTCCAAAGCCCTCATCAGCAGCATCACAATGGGACTGAACGTTTTTTAATTTGTACATGTTCATTTCTTTTATTTTGTAAGTGCTATGTTGTCTTGCTTGAAGGTGAACATCTGCCAACCCTTCAGTCAGATCCAGACACTAATGTTATGGGAATGACAGATTGGATAAAACAAGGCACTCTTCAGAATTTGTAAAAAACAAAAAAAGTATTTTTTGTAGGTATGGAAAACTACAATCATTACAGGATTACATACATTAGACATGACATTCCACTAGGACAGTGTAATGACTAGATATTCTGCTGCAACCAGGTCTGTGAGTGAAAAAATGTGTTTAATCTGAATTAGTGTTTGGTCAAATTAGTTTCAAAAAATTGTTATTGATGTGTGTAAACATACTAAAGCTAACATCCACTTTATCCAGGTATATTTGCAATATACTGTACCTTGGTGATCCTAGTATCTAAGCTGTGGTAAAAGAGGAGTACAACACATTTGCTTTAGACAGGGCAGTATTGTGGTAAATTTGTCATGCATGTCATGATAGCACTGATGGCCGTTCAAACAAAACTTTAAACATCAGCTTCAAGGTGAATTTTCAGAACTGTTAAAAAATCTTTACCTTTTTCACTTTTGTGTTGGTGACATACATTTTTCTGGCTAAATGTGTATATTTACCTTTTCTTTTTTATATTGTGTAATGTTCTCCTTTTTGCATGCCCCTTACAAAAATTGTCTGGATTAACAAGTGAAGATAGCTCTGAATGATCCAGTTTATTCAGTGCTTATCCTGCTTCGTGGTGCATAGATCAGTAAACATGTACTGCTGGAGGTTAAGACGACTGTTTGAAAGGATGTGTTACAAATAGATACAGATACTAATAGTTTCTTCTGTGTTGGGCTACATTGCATGTAGGAGGCATCTGTCATTTCTGTTATTTCTGTCTTGAAAGAGCTCCCTCAGTAAGTGAGGTACAGGCAGAGAGATGTGCCATGGTCTGGGCTACTGGTAATTGGAGAGAACCCCCCTCTTATCATATTACCACTTTGCTAATGAGAGCACAGTTTGGAGTTACTGTAAATGATTGAGCTTGTGCTAAATGAATTCGCCAATTCAGGCTCAGACAATATTTTAAGAGCCACAGTGTATCACTGTTGAATCTTTTACACACACACACACACACACACACACACACACACACACACACACACACACACACATACACACACACACACACACACACACACACACACACACACACACACACACACAAACACACACACATAGACAGGTGTTCACCTCACATGCCAAGGGTCAGTTTGAGTTTCAGGTGATGCGGCTTAAATAGAGCGGATCTATTTCCTTTTGGACCTTTTGTCTCCTTCAGACTCAGGTTTCACAGACAGTCGCCTGTTAGAGTAGAATGCCTGTACTGGCATTAAAGTCTAATGCACACTTTGCCATAGAGAGCAAATGCTATTTAATTTACTCAGCTAATTGAGTGAGGCGCAAGAGAGGAAAACAGACTTAAGTTTTGTGTCTCTATATGGGGCTTAATGTGGTTGTATTTAACTGTTACATGACAAAAAGAGACTTGCAAGTTACAGATTTCAAAATTATTCTGCTATCCCATGCAATGCGAGCCATCCATTTTTTTTGTATGAGGTCATGAAGGTAAAATTGGTCTTGTTTTCTGATTTATTTTCTTTGAAGTTTTATTGTCAATGTATGTTTTGACAAAAATCAGTGATGTCAAAGACATATGCTGCGAGGAAAATGCTAAAAAAAAACTAATTTGAGAATTTAAGTGAACACTTTATCGAAAATATGGATGACAATCCCAAACCTTAATCGGTAATGTGGTGTCATGTCCGCAGCTAAGCTTTTTCTTCAGCATATCTCTATCTGAAGACCAGCCTGAACAAGTCAACATGGGCTTGGTTACTATTCATGTATTGTCCTAAAACTCCTAAAAATCTATTCTTTTACATGCTAGTTTTCTGTGTCATGGACCAAAACACAACTGGTAGACAGTAAGACAACTATGAGACAAACCTTACGTATGCAGCAGACCCGCTCTCTTTAAAACAGAATAATATGGCCTTATTAGACTGGGATTATGACTGACCTGATACCTCATTTTTTTCTTAATCCAAAACTGATTCTCAATGTGCATTGGGAATGCAATTTTAAAAGATACAGTTCTCCAGTTGTGTTACCCAAAGCACAAATGGTTACGTAATGAATGCATCATCCTCAAAATGTTGCACATTGAAAGGGGTCATACAGTGGTTCTTTTAATATACCATACAGTCAAAAGAAATCTCAGGTGATTGCAAAGAGCTACTTGTTCACTGAGTACTCTTTCACTGTAATTCAACACTTAAGATGAAATTATACATAACTTTAGAGTTACATTTGTTATCTAGATGGCATCAACCTTAACACAGGTATGTTATGGAGGTTAAGATCCTCTCAACTCATACCAAATTCTGAGAGGCTTTTTCAAACCTATTGTAATTTTTTACTAAAAGTCCCTTTTCACTTTCAAAATGAAAATGGGCTTTTGTGAAGAACTAAATAGTTTGATTCAAACGTGCCGGAAACATTTTTTTTAAAAGCAAACAGGTGTTATTGCTCCTGTTGAAAAGCCATTAAGCTTATTCATAGACATGGTCATTACTTATAAATTTTTAGAGTGAAAAAAATCCATTCTTAAGGGTCCAACTTAATGACCAAGTTCTGAATGAGCGTAATCTATATAACTGTCCCAGACATGGGTTTTGTGGAAAAAAATAACCTGGATCAGCATACTTTGAGCCCTTAGTGTCAAGGGCTTGTGTGTTTGAGAAAGGTTAGTGTTTTTCATGGTGCCCATTCCTTTGATTAGGCAGAGGCTGTCAAGTTCTAGTCCTGGTCCTACGCATGACTATACAGACTAAGAGACATAGCTGGTTTTATGTCTCAGTTTTGCAGAGGAGAGGAGTGAAATATTAAGGCTGCTGTCAAATTACTAACATGACAGAGATATGCTCAAAGGACTTCAAGTAGAACTCACAGCTAAATGCCTATCAAGGGGATGAATACAGTTACAATGCCATTCAAAGGCATTTTGGTTATGTTAAAACATTGTTTCATTTATTTAAAAATATTTTTATAACCCCATTTGGCTGCTTATTCTTAAGTGGTGATTTGAAGACTGAGTCAAATGTTGTTTTTTATTTATTAATTTTCCAGAAATGGTTGTGAAACATAAAATACTATTTTAAATACACAAATTTTAAAAAAAACCTTTCAATCCATGAATGTTGTATGAGATGTGTTCTTTTCTTCATTTTGACGCAATACGCTGTGTGGGTAAAGGGGTCTAAAGGGGCAGAAATCACATGTGGTTAGGTTTACATCAAGCAAAATTAACTACTTCTTTAGCTACTAAACCACTAGGCAGCTGCATCTCTCTCTCTCTCTCTCTCTCTCTCTCCCCTTCTTCTTCTTCTTTTTCTTCTTCTTCTTCTTCTTTTTCTTCTTCTTCTTCTTCTTCTTCTTCTTCCTTCTGTGTGTGTGTGTGTGTGTGTGTGTGTGTATTTTCAAATTATAACATGAAAAATGTACCTACAAACATAAACTGAAATAATCATACACTTGAGACTTGATGTAAACCAAACCACGCTGCATTCATAAAACACATTTTGTCTAAAGCCTGTAGGATCTAAGAATAATGCCTGTTTAAAAACATAGCTTTAGCGGTTATTTCCTTTTTCTTTGTTTGTATTGCTTGCATAGTCGAAATATTGTTATAGTGGTGTAGTTGTATATATCTTAACATATCTTTGTAACTATAGGCTGAAGTAACATTTCTATACATTTACCTATAATGTGTGCAACAATGGTCATTTTAAAAGCACCTATACCTATAGCGGCAGACACATTTTTTGAATGTGTAAAAATTAGTTTATTTATGTGTATGATATGTGAAGACCAGTTTTAGTAGTGTTACAGATAAAACATGTCAGTCTCGCTAATGTATGTGCACAAAGAGATATTTTTGAAATAGTAAGCAGAGACTAACAGAATCGCATGAAAATATGCATAAAGTCATTTGGAGCTTCAGCAAAGTGCACTTGTTAACAAGTGGATTTGTTAACAATTTAAACGTCTTTTTGTTTTTTTTTTGTTTTTTTTCTTAATTCTTTTTTTTTTGTCATTTATTTTTTTCTGCCATTTTTCAATGTCCTTATTTTCCCTTTAGTTGCTAAACAGAAAGTGCATGCTTGGGATGTTAGCCCATTAATTTAAACACGTGGAGAAAGGAAACCATTCCATCTGCAGAAAGAGACAATTGATTTGAACTTGTTATGCTTTTCTAAAAAAAAAATTGAAATGCATCAAAACAAGGCATTTTGTTTTCTAGGTAGTATGAAAATGTTAGTGAAATTTAGCACCCATGTATGTTAAATGCATTCCCTGTAAATGCAACTTCCGCGTATGTCCAGTATATGTACAAACAAACGTGAAACACAAGTGCACTGCACCATGACCAGGCTTAGAGGCAGAGTTGACACATACAAACACATACATAGTTGACACACGTACAAATAGCCTACCTTCACAGACACACAAATGCACATGCACGCGTGCGCACACACATACACACACACACACACACACACACACACACACACACACACACACACACACACACACACACACACGCACATACACACACACACACACCTGTGTGGAATTACTAGAGTGAACTGTTAGCTGATTGGGTTGTATGGTGGATGAATTCTAGTGAAAGGTAATAGTGATGAATTGATATTAGCCACCATTGAGGCTTGATATTAATAACATTCCCCTAATAATGAAAAAAAAAACAACACAAGTGGGCTGTTACAAATTATGAAATGTTCATCAATTACAATTGGATATCCACTAAAATGGAATCCAATCAACTCATTTAATGGCTGTCAAGCTTTACATTTGGCTAGAACATTTTGAGATATTGGGGGAGGGGGAAATTGGAATCAGGCTAAACATTTTCGACAGAACACCCCTACTGAACAGAACACCTCTGCTTGATGGTCTCATTCACTAACATGTCAAGGCATTATTCATGAGATGTATGCACTGTATTATGCCCTTTCAGTCAAAAATGTTACATTCAACAACTTTTTTTTAATTGGTGTATGAAAGAGTGACCAATGACTGATGTGGTTATGAGTGTTAGTAAATGAGACCATGTACATCTGATAACCCAGGATACGATACACAGTAACAACAGACAAGCACTTCTGCTACCATTGAAAATGACGCATGGCAAATATTGTTATTGATGGAGGCCTCAAGATTGATCAGAATATCATTAAATGGAAAGCAATGTGTCAGGACATTACATGCCCCTGGCTACACATCGACAATGTTCTTTTCAGTGTTCAATTTTTAAAATATAATGCATAGATTCTGTTGTAATCAAAAGTATCCAGCTATCGCCTGTGCTTTTGTGTTACAATAATTGTTTAAAGATTTTTTTTCAGACTTTAAAAACATCTAAATTGGAACTTGAAAGTCTGTAAAAACACTGATGGATAAACAGTAGCTGGTAGCTGGATAGTTTAACATTTAGGAGTTGATATTTATTGGCACAAACAGATCACTTTTTTCATTAAAAGAGAAAAACAGCCAATTACAATACATCCACCTTTAACAACCCAAATCTTTAGCATAGAAGAATGTTTGTTACTGAAGGCCTATCTTCACTTTTTATTGACCTTCATTGGTTGTACTCTGAGGCATCAAACACATGGTTTCTGTATTCACTTTGTATGTTGTGGAAAGAAAGACTGGGAAGTGTTTGCTGACATGCTTGTGGCAGAAAGAGATTTCATGGTAGTTTTAATCTGTATGGCTAACTAGCTCCTCCCATGTATACGTAACTGAATAGAGGTTTTTAACATAGTGGAAAAAGATCTTAGCACTAACTAACAAGATAGTTGCATAGTAATACAAATACATTGTGTGTGTAATCAAATTGTGTATTGTGCTGCGCCTCCCAATAATAAATGAGCTTATCCCCCCAACCCCACCCCCTTACCCCTCACCCCCCCCCTAAAAAAGACCAAAAAAATGTCTTGAAGAACAAAAGGAGGTTGTCTTTTTGGGCCTCGTAATTACTTTGGCATATTATAGGCTGTCCTCTGTAGTCAGTCCAGCATTTACTTGTGAATCTTGAGGTTGTATCCATTTAGGTTTCACATACCATCAGAGGTGGACATCCTAGCTTTAAAAAGTAAAAGCCCTGCTACATACCTGTTTCAACTATTGTGAGCTGATCCTGATTAGCATAGTTCATAAGACAGATAGATTAGCTAAATATTGAAGTCACCTGTGTGAAGTGCACAGGCAAAGGGAATAAATGGCAGGCATTTTACTTTCTGAAACCAGAATCCCCACCTCTGCACACATCACACCAAATACATTATCAGCAGCCAAGGTTTTTTACAGTCCAAATGTCATTTGCAGCTCATTTCAAAGCTCACCATGAGCTTTCCAGGAAGGGCTTGGTAGTAGACCAGAAGATTGAATAACATAATGAAGTAAATGTAATGATCAATGAATTCTACATAATAGTTCCGGACAAGGGAAGAATGACGCTCCATTGGGACACAGATCTCACACATGGGCCCTTAATGGATCTCTTCCAATCAGTTACTTCTAGAGATACTAAAAGCCTGTTAGGACAGCAACATGGGGTGTAAATGTGGGCTGCACTGGACACCAAGACCCTGATGGTTGGCATAAGGCTGTACTAGCAGAAAATGGTACACTGATGAATACTTTGGAGCAGACAGGTGTATCAGTCAGTTCTCAATACTAGGAAACACATCTATTTGGATTAAATGTTTTTGGAACTACCTGGTTAAATGAAAAACAAGAAGGAATGGATTATGACCGGTGGGGGAGTGTGGTGAATTTAAAAATGTATACCCTTTTGACAGATCAGTTGTCCGTGCTATGGAGCAAATGCATGAAACCCCTCTGTTGCCTACAGTGGTGGTGGTGGTGGGAGGAGGGACAAAGGTGAACAAACCAGCTTGAGAGTGAGTTTTGCCACATATTCCTCCTGCTTGTGCTTTTAACACAGGTGATTTCCACAATTAGCTAAACTCTGGCTGAAGAGTTGTGCTAATTAGGTTCAGCTGGTTCAGTGAATTGGCTGAAACAAATACATTACATACTTAGACTTTCTGAACCCGGGATGTCTGCTTCTTCACTCTTAACAGCATTGGTATTCAGGGAGACTCTGATAAGGAGTCATCTGCAGGGAGAAAAGGGCCTTTCCTTGAGGAGGACAGGTGCAGCTTGTTGCTGCTGTTAGTATAGTAACTAAGGTGCAAGAATGTGGCGTGATAGGGATCAAGGGGTAGCGGTTACTGGGACCTACTAAACAATCACACTTATTGAGATTTAATCTAGTAATTGGTCTCTAAAAGGTACACATAGACCACACATTGTCCTCAAAAACAGACATGGGATACTATAAAAGACACAGAAGCCAGCTAGTCAGCTGAGCTCGAAATTCTGCCTTCACAGAGTATACAAAAGACGAGAGACCTCTAAAGTGCCCCTAATGCTATACTATACACCACTGTCTGTATCCGTTTCTCAGCTTCATATTTTGCTTACGCATTTATCTTTGCATAAAGTCTCTATTACTGCAGTGAGTTTTTGAACCATTGATAAAAAAGGATGTGTTAAACAACAATATAAAATTCTAAAATTCTACATTATATTCTATAGACCTAAACATTCTTCACAACTTTCATCCTGCCAACATTCCACAATGATGGTACACCCTTAAAGATTTTGAAAAGAGGTGAGTTTAAATTCCAAGCTTTATGTATGACAGACATATGAGTCATGGTCACATCATACAACGTTACTAATACTCCAAGAATCATTTTACAACTGAGAGTCAGGTTAAAGCCTCTTACATTTCACTGATAGGGGTGAAATTGTTTTTTCTTCAAATCCCTAAGATGCAAGCAAAAATATCTGTGTGCAACCTTAACCCAGTTTTTTTCACAGCATTTTCTTAATATTTGAAGTATAGAAGCAGTACCCAACTGAATTTCATTTCAATCGGAGTAGGAGTCTGTTTGTTTGTACCTTGTGCATCTGCCATGCACATAATCAACTGATGCCATTCACTATTCAAGGCTATGCGGTGGCAGTGGACCAGGACAATGTCCTAGTGGAATTTTCCCAACCTCCTCCCCTCCTACTTGAGAGCGGGGGATGGGAGAACAAGTGATGGGTAGCACAGTAATTGGAAGGTCAGGGCTGGAGGGGGGAGGGGCCGTGGGATGGATTTAGGGGGAAGGAGGGTGCATGGCTAAAGCTGGCATAGATTCGCCAGCTGGCTCTGTATTAGCCCAAAGGCTTTCATGGCAAGCACATGCCAATGGATTGGACAGGAAGAGAAGTGAAATGATGCAGGGGTGGTGGTGGTGGTGGGGAGGGGGGGGTTACATAACTTCCAACCTTTCTGCTCTTTCCCACTTCAGAGAATGAACATGGGTCTTCGCATGCACATGCATGCACGCACACACACACACACATGCCTATGTGCTGGTCGATGAGATTGCATCATCACAGATTATGTGGTATGAGACTGCATACAATGCTCAAATGTTCAAACATAAACATTTATATTATGTGAATATATTTTAAGAGGCAACAGCAACACAAACATTTATCCACCCAATCCATCACTATGTTATAATTCGGACTTTAAGGCTATAATTAGGCTGGATGAAGCGGGTGGGCAAAGACTTCGCAGTATGATGGGGGTGTGATTCATAGGTGTTAGTTCTGCAGTGCCTTTTACATTCTTGATGTTCCTTATCATTCACAGTAGACCTCCCAAACACTACTGACCAGATGGAAGTGGACAGAAGATTTATGATGGACAGATGGAGAATTTGATGACGAGTGCACAAAAAGGAGAAAACGACAAAAACACAACATTAAATACCAGTACAAAATTAACACAACTAAATGAATACTTTCACAAACAGTATATGCAATCTATTTTCCATCCAGTTTCACTGAAATCTGGGTAAAAGATGGAGACAGTATATGTTTCTGTGTACGGTGAAACATCTTTAAATCTCTGAGGAAAGCAGGAATTGAAGGGGGAGGATGAGATGAGGTTTTATGGAGGGTCACTGACAAAAAGGAAGCCTAGGAAGGAATGATTCGGGGGTTGGAGAGAGGGGGAGGGGAAGACGGGTAAAAAAAAATGCTCATGACTGGGCAGTTTGGGTAAGCCCATGCAGTTACACAGCAAAAATTAAACATCCCCAATACTCTGTAAATACTCTGTAGGAGGAGGTTACATTATATGAAAAGAGATGCAAGTATGTAATAGGCACAACATTCGGAGCAGCCTAGAAGCTAAAGGTGAACAAGGACAGGATGACATGTGTCCTCTTTAAAAATGGCTTTAAGCAGTGCTACCATGCATCTGCAAGTGCTGCTCTGTCAGTCAATCAGAGCAAACACTGTGGGGTAATCTCTACCACAATGAGCTTCTGTAAAGCAGTGGAACATATCTATATCTATATATATTATGTTTATTCCTGTTGAACCTGTTCTGACCATGATGACATTCAAAATGACCCATTGACGCCCCCTGCTGTTTTAACTGTTAAACTTCATGCTGCTTTACAAAGCCTTCATCTCTATTTTACAGTTTTTCTCGATGGGTTTGGCTCATTTCTTGAAACTGAGATGACATTCCTATAACTATAAGGTCATTTGGCCAAACATTCTTACAGTTCTGCACAACACTTATGATAACTAGCAAAATGTCATGTGTCTCCAAAAACTGTTCATTCATTTTTCAAAATAAAATCCATTTCCCATTTAAATAGTCAACACCATAAAAATTACACAGCCCCTACTCAGTTGCTTTGGCTCATTTTCACTCATTCAGTACTTTTGTCAAAACTAACTGGATGGTTCAGCACAACTACACGGATCACCTGCAAATGCTCATATCTCTCCCAAAACAGTTTACCCATGTGTCAAAACTAAATTTCCTTCTCAAATAAATAGTCAGTGCCCCCAAAATGCATTGTCCCTTTGGCATTGTGTAAGCACTGCAACTCAAAATGCTTAGACATTTTGCCATTATGGCTACACCACAGCTACACCACACACACTGCACTCATTCTACCAAGGAAATTGTAACTATTTTTATTCACACATAAAGTAAATTTCATGCATTGAGAACCTAAAAGGAAAATGTATACAGTATTCTGTAAAAAATCAAAATCAAAATTGTATCATGTCACTGCAATTGGCACATTGGCGCCCCCTAAGTGAACCATGGCATGGTGTTCACATTGCCTCACACAATGACAAACTGTGGTAGGTGGGGCCTTTACACATTGTAATATTTCCCTCTCACTAACCCAGGACGTCCACTGTGGCCCGTGGCCAGGTTGAAACCAGCCTCATCACCTATTCACCTGACTGTCATGAATTTATGACATGATCCAAAAAATGTATACTATATTGTATTATATCCTTAACTAATTTTGACAATTGAGCAGACTATTCTGCATATGATGACTTATACAATGACGTTGTGCTGACATGTTTTGAAGAGACTGACCATTAGACTGAGAACCAACTAACTGGAATAGATCGGCAAGATCGATTCATTTGGAAAATGTGCTAAATGTGGGCTGATTGTGTTAACTGTAGGTAAGTGTACATAACCATTTGCAAAGATGCACTAGACACTTGAGACATGTGCAAAGCATTTGAAAAATTGATAAAAGCAATGAGAAATGCCATTCTGTTGTGACAAACTGCAAGTTGGTTTAGGGATTTGTCCATGTTGTTTTGAGAATGTCATCTCAGTTTCAAAAAATGAGCCAAACCGATGGAGAAAAACTGTAATTGAATACATTTCTTGGTGGACATGCTTTTTAAATATAGTTTTGCATGTTAAAGGGGGCATAGAAAGGTTAATTGTAGTGTTGCACCGTATTCTGTGATGTTCAAAAATAAGATCAAATGCAATTTCACAAGCCCAATAACTATCTTACAGTTTTTCTCAGTCGCTTTGGTACTTTTCTCACAACACTATTAACATTTGCGCAGCAGTTAGTGCATTTCTCAAAACAGTTAGTGCAAACTGCAAAACCTAGTGGATAACCTGCAAAAGCATGTAACTTGCTCAAAATGGATAGTCCATTCCTCAAAAGCAAGTATTCATGTCAATGAAACTGCCAGTGCCATCAAAATGAGAAGTCTTTTTATCTTGTTTATGAACAAGATAGTCAAATGGGTTTGTCATGTTTTCATTATGACAATTACTTCTCTTAGTGTTTTCCAATGCAGAAAAAAGGTTAGAACTCATTGACACTACCTGAAAATGCTCAAGACAGCACTATACACTACCTGTACAGCCATTTTAGTTGCAAGTTACACGTTGCTGTAGTTAGGGGAGTGAGTACAAGACACTGAATATGTACATTTCACATTTTTACTGTATATGCTCTTTGCAATTCTACAGCATTGTGCAAAAGACAAATACACTACTTAGTCACTTATTTAGAACAAACATAAGAAACACCCTTTTGGTAGAGCTGTGCACAAATGCAACATAACAGTATGTATTGTAACTGAAAATAGGTAAATCGTTCTGGCACATCCAGACGTTCCTGTCTGTCTGGCCACATATTTTCATCTACATAACAATGTATATCAACCCTTGCAATGCAGCGCGAAAAGTATCTCCTGGAGTGGCAAATCCACCCTCTGCATGACTCTGCTGCAGCAGAGCAGACCGTTTACAGTGCTGAATATTAGAGTACACATAGAAGACATGTTTTACCTGTACATACTGGTGATGGATTTCCTTTAGTCTTTCACTGTTCCTTTCAAATGGCACTTTGCACAATTGTTTCATGCGCATTTCATTTCTCTTGAGCACTCGATTCAATATTGACAAATACATTGTTATCCTCTATGACAGCGCTTTGATTTTTTTTCAAACTTATATCCCTACAAAATTTTTGAATGATTGAATTCACAGTGGTTCTTCCAACATTTGGTTGCACCCTCCGACCAGTAGGAGGTTTTGAGAAATGCACTAACTGCTATGCAAATGTAAATAGTGATGTTAGAAAAGCACCAAAACGACTGGGAAAAACTGTAATACTTCACACACCTCATTGTGAATGAAAGCTGAAGTTCACCTGAGAGCAACTGGTCAATTAAGGAGACATTTCCAGCAAAAAAAAAATATAAAGAAAGGTATAAAATGTGCTTGACAGAATTTGATAACTAGTTCAACAATTTTGTATGTAATGACTCAAGCAATAAAACTAAGACTATTAGTTTTATTGGGAGTGACTATTCAGCATCCATAAGTATAGTTCATTTTGACTGACATGACATAAGCAAATGATAATGTTAAAAAACAACATTGTATTGTATAAAAGCAACTGACACATGTCCAAAAGCATTTGCAGTTTGTTCAGAGGAAGGAGAAAATGCTATTATGAGGTGCACAAATGACTAAATGTTGTGGAGGTTGAACTAATAGTTATGAGAATTTACTTTCTGATCTGAGAAAAGCACCAAAGCGACTGAGAAAAACTGTAATAGTTATGAGAATTTACTTTCTGATCTGAGAAAAGCACCAAAGCGACTGAGAAAAACTGTAAATTTAGACTGGAGATTACAGTTTTTCTCAGTCGCTTTGGTACTTTTCTCACAACACTATTAACATTTGCACAGCATTTAGTGCATTTCTCAAAACAGTTAGTGCAAACTGCAAAACCTAGTGGATAACCTGCAAAAGCAAGTCACTTGCTCAAAATGGATAGTCCATTCCTCAAAAGCAAGTATTCATGTCAATGAAACTGCCAGTGTCATCAAAATGAGAAGTCTTGACATCATGTTTATGAACAAGATAGTCAAATGGCTTTGTCATGTTTTCATTATGACAATTACTTCTCTTAGTGTTTTCCAATGCAGGAAAAAAAGGTTAGAACTCATTGACACTACCTGAAAATGCTCAAGACAGCACTATACACTACCTGTACATCCATTTTATGTAACACTACAGTAAACAGTACACGTTGCTGTAAGTAGGGGAGTGAGTACAAGACACTGAATACGTACATTTCCTATTTTTACTGTATATGCTCTTTGCAATTCTACAGCATTGTGCAAAAGAAAAATACAATACAGTCACTTATTTAGAACAAACATAAGAAACACCCTTTTGGTAGAGCTGTGCACAAATGTGAACAACATACGTAACAGTACATATTGTAACTGAAAATAGGTAAATCATTCTGGTACATGCAGACGTTCCTGTCTGTCTAGCCATATATTTTCATCTACATCACAACGGATATCATCCCTTGCAATACAGCGAGAAAAGTGTCTCCTGGAGTGGTAAATCTGCTGCAGCAAAGTAGACCATTTACAGTGCTGAACATTAGAGTATACATACAAGACATGTTTTACCTGTACATACTGGTGACGGCTGAACTACAGTTTTTCTCAATTGGTTTGGTACATTTCTCACATCAGAATTGAAATTCTCAAAAGTTCTTGTTCAATTGTCACATCATCATGCCATTTGTGCAGATGAAAAAGGCAGTTTCTCATTGCATTGAACAAATTGCAAATGCTTTTGTCCATCCATGCAAATGATTGTGTACAATTCTCAGTTTTTTCGTACATTATCAATAGCTTTTGTCATGCTAATCAAAATGCTTTGTTATAGGAATCTATCAAATAGTCTCTTTCCCCAAAACATTTAGGCTATAGTTCATCATATAAGTCTTCACATGCAAAATGATTTACCAAGCCATCATAACATGTCAAGCATATATACATTTCCATAAGACATTTGTCTGTAAATATGATCTAAATTGGTAAATTCCTCCCAGGTGAATTTAGACTTTCTCTAATGAAAAGAGTTGATCAACCAATGATCAACAGTTTTCTGAATGAGCTCAAGGGAGCATTTCATGAACAATCTACTGGGGAGTATATAGGTAACCAGAGCACAATAGAAAGTTACAATGTCTGACAATGGAAGGACAACAGCCAAGAAGAAGGAGAGGAAGAGGGGTGAGGCTGCGTGGTGGAGGAGAAGAAGAGGAAGAGGAAGAATGTCAATGTTTGCCAATAAAGAAGTCATTCTGTAAATGTGAATCTTGTCTTTTCCAATCAATCTTACACATATACATTATATGAGGTCAAATGTACAACACTTGTCATCACACCTAAACCACATTTTACATCAACATGTCCCTTCAAAGTGCACGATTCAATTGCCAACATGACTAATGAATTTGGCTGTCTTATCCGTACACAATGACACAATGATGAAACATTCTGATGGCACTGACAAGTATATTGACACAAAAACTTGCTTTTGAGGGATTGACTAAGGATTTTGAGCAAGAGACTGGCTTTTGCAGGTGATCCACGGTGTTTTGCTATTTGTTCAAACTGTTTTGAGAAATGCACTTGATCTTCTGCAAATTGCAAGAATGATTCGAAAAATGTACCAAAGTGATTGAGAAAAACTGTAATAGTTATGAGAATTTACATTCTGATCTGAGAAAAGCACCAACGCAACTGAGAAAAACTGTAATACTTCACACACCTCCTTGTGAGTAAAAGCTTAAGTTCACCTGAGAGCAACTGTTCAATTTAGGAGACATTTCCAGCAAAAAAAAAATATAAAGAAAGGTATAAAATTTGCTTGACAGAATTTGATAACTAGTTCAACAATTTTGTATGTAATGACTCAAGCAATAAAACTAAGACTATTAGTTTTATTGGGAATGACTATTCAGCATCCACAAGTATAGTTCATTTTGACTGACATGACATAAGCAAATGAAAATGTTAAAAAACAACATTGTATTGTATAAAAGCAACTGACACATGTCCAAAAGCATTTGCAATTTGTTCAGAGGAAGGAGAAATTGCTATTATGAGGTGCACAAATGACTAAATGTTGTGGAGGTTGAACTAATAGTTATGAGAATTTACTTTCTGATCTGAGAAAAGCACCAAAGCAACTGAGAAAAACTGTAAAATGGTCCATTTAGGCTAAATGGCGCCCTCTTTTGGCACAGCAGTTGATTTACGTGATGTATCTAAAGGGCTAGAGTTCCTATGACGACTTTTTCAGCTTTGTAATAGGGTTAAGGAGAGACAGAGATAGAGTCCTTTGGTGTGTGTGTGTGTGTGTGTGTGTGTGTGTGTGTGTGTGTGTGTGTGTGTGTGTGTGTGTGTGTGTGTGTGTGCACTGTAAAAAAGTTAAGCATACAACCTTGCTTTAACTTGTAGGCCTACTATTTTTCATGTATCATGAACAATGCCATGCATGTGCATGATGCTTGAAGTTAAACAAATATAAAAGATCCATGTAGCATGTTGCATTACCTGGTCCTATGCTTCACATTTAACAATGTGTGTGTGTGTGTGTGTGTGTGTGTGTGTGTGCGCGCGCGTGCGCGCGCCTGTGTGTCTGTGTGCCTGTGTGAACTTATGGTTGTGGTAACGGATAAAGAGACAGAGGACAGATCGGAAACTCCTACTTCAAACAAAAAAACTGCTGAACACATCGACCTCTATAGTTCACTTCCTCTTCTCAGAGACTCAAAGACAGTGAGCAGGGAAGAGGGAGAGGTACAGTAGGAAACATTTTAAAAAGAAAAAAAAAGAAATAATCAGAAATTGTGTAGGCCTCAAGATTAGATTCAACAAGTATGTAAAGAGGAGAAAGGCAGACATTTTTAAACAGGAAAAACCGAAGAGGAGAAGACAAAATGGCTCAAAGATTGACACCCAGAAAGTCGATCATCTGTGCTCTGATGGTATTTGTCTTCCCACATGCAGGTACGATTTACTCACCAGTATATAGAGCACAACCCACATTGCGAAAAATGCTGCTTTGTTTAACTTAATAATGTCATGTATGTTATATGGATTTGAAGGCCGTGCAGCATTTTCACTGTTTGGCTATATGTTTCACCGTTTACAGTGGGTAACACAAACCAGCTCAAATGTCAGAATGCACCCAATAATGCTGCCATCAAAGAGAAATATGGGGATGTGCTTGCTTTTGCTATCAACGTTTTGATGTGATTTTACTATTATTCATAAAATATGAAGTTTTCAGAGTCAACTTATGGTCAGCACCACTACACCATACACATCATTACTGGATGTACAGATTGAAAATTGAAAACGTTTCTAGATAAAGTCTTTCCCAGCACAGTCAGATTACCACAATGATGACACATCACCACCAATCTTCACACATGGAAAAGAGTTTATTTTTCACTTCAAACATAATGTGTCCCATTCAAACTAAAAACGTATACTTTGGTCTGGAAACTCCAACACATTTATCTAATTTCATCTCTTCTGTTTAGATGACAGTCGTAGGGTTTCTGTGAAAATCTGATTTTTAATATTGCTGCACTGTATTATCTATTAGCTACTATCATTAGCTATTTTAAGGATGTTAATGAACATTTAGTCAGCGAACATGTAGTGAATGAACATGTAGTCAATTAAAAAATGGAAGGAGACTGCACTACATATATAGAGAGTTGTTCACGCAGATGGGCTTCATCATAGTGCCTTCCTTGATGTGCTTTGCAAATACATGTGTATGTGTATGTGTGTGTGTGTGTGTGTGTGTGTGTGTGTCTGTGTCTGTGTGTCTGTGAATAAAAAGCTGCATATGTAGCACAGCCTCTTGTAAAATCTATAAATATCTATAAATTTGTGTTTTTAGGGCAAGTGAGCATATGCTAAAAACAACTAAGTAGGAGTCATTCAGGGGCCAAAACCTTTATATACCTTTATGTAAAATCATTTTACTTTTCACTGATGTGGATACACCAAAACAAAGTTATGGGCAACTTGGCTTCAGAAGCTACAACCCAGTACCATGTCTTTGTTCCAGCCATTCACTAAGATAGCTGATTTTATATCTCTTTAGCCAAATAAAGAAATTAATTTGTGAAATCACCTGTATTAAGTGCACAGGTAGAACCAGGTGATTTAAAGTTATGTTGCACTAGATTGTAGCTTCTGAATCTAGGTTGCCCATCACTACACCAGAACATCTCTAAAGAAACATTTGATTATTGATCCTGAAGAGTTGTTCAGCTGAACTTCATAAAGGCCTACACATGATTTACTTGTTAATGTTTTTACCTTAAACCTTTAAAAAACATGTAGCCCACATGTGAGAATCAAATCTCTAATGTTCAAAACCATGTGAAAGCCACCCCACATTACCAGGAAGTGATACTTGAAGTGTGGCATGTTGTATGTAGGTCAGTACTATGTTTGTGGTCAGTGAAGCAGAGAAGCAGAAGAACAGGCAGACCACTTACATATAAACAAACATGAGCATGAAATACCTTTCAGGAATTAATACCTTTGTTTCTGTTCATTTATTCAGAACTTTAATACACAGAATGTAATTTAATATAAATGTCTTTTTTTGAAAGACATTTAAAGGCGCATCGCTTTAGTTTGTACTTTAATGTATTACCTGCAACCTGTCATTATAGACATTTTTTTTTATTGAGGCCTATCTGTCTTTTTTCAGTATGCAGTGGAGTCGATGAATAATGTTTCTGACTAATACTAGTCTTTGCAAGTTATGCTGATATGTTAGGATGTTAATGTTATATTTAAAAACATGTAAACCCATGGCTTTGTGTATAATACACATCATGAACATAAACTTTACAACACAACTTTAACTCTTACTAAGCATAAATCTATATACACTTTTTTGGAATCTTCTTTTTTTCTGACAGGGATATCAAACAAAGGATTATCCATTACTCAGAGAAGGGAGAAAGGCACCATTATCCTGACCTGTCACCTGTCTGAGAATGTGACAGTGAGTCAGACGGGCTGGATGATTGCAGTCGGCCAGAACATAACTAATTTAGGGACCTTTCATCCCCATCACGGCACGTACGTCTTCCCGCAGTACCGAGAACAGGTGAAGATCCACAGCCACCCATCCAATCCCCATCACACCTCCCTGAGGCTGAAGGACTGGCCGATGAATGAGACCCATCGCTTCTGCTGCGTGTTTAACACCTTTCCCTCTGGGAAACTGGACCGCTGTATTGGCATCAGTCAAAACAATGCTGACGGTATGGAACCACTCTGTCTTCACAACACACATGCTCACAGTTTGATTTGTGGGACAGTGCCCAGCCATGTTACTTCCAAACTCGCAATTTCACTTTAGTAAATTAGTCTGGAGACACTCAGTGATGAAGTAACACATATTGCTCTTCATTAAAATATGTACTGTGTGTTGTTCTAAGACCAATTCTAGCCTACTATACAGTCACACAGTCACAATGACAACAATAACAACAACAACAATAATAATAAGAAGAAGAACAAGAATCATCAGTATGTCAGTGTGCATGTGTGCGTGTGTGTGTACAGAGAGAGCGAGTGCATGTGAGAGAGTGTATATATATATATATGTATATGTCATCATTAAAACCATGACCATCGTTATCTTTGATGTCTACACAGACAAATGTAATATCAGTTGTGGTAGTGGTATTTCAGTGTACTGTTCTTAATGCCTATCCCTGGGTCTGAACATACTGGGGCCTTTCCAGTGCAACATTGGAAACCGTGAAACCCATCTGTGCACATATTTATCAAAGTCAGAATTGCTCCCAGGAACACTGTTAAGAATGGGGTTAAAACTGAACAAATTCTTATCTCAAAGTCGCACCCCATAAGTTTGTTATCGAGCATCTCAGTCCTCACTGACGCAGAGTGCTAGACGTAGGCAACAGCTGTGGAGCTGATTCATGGCACTTTGTTGTGTAAAAGGCGATAAACAGATAAGGCTCAGTTACTGTTATCTTTATTTAGGAACAATCAAAGTCAAAAGTTTAGTCATTCAATTTAGTTATTAAGTTATTCTAAAATGGCTGCTGATAGCCATCTTGTTAAACCAAATTACTGTAAATACGCATAAGGCCGATTCCATATCAGTTGAAACTGCCCCGACACCATTGTCCTCTTTTTTGTTGTTTAAACATTCATTAGAATCAAACCAAAATATTAGCTTAAAATCTTGTTTAGTTTCTGAGATATGGCTCTTCAAATATGGATAGACATGTCCTAAAAAATGCTTAAATACTGATCTCCTCTCAACGCAACCACATTCTTTTCTGAAAATTTAAACACTCGGGCAGTACCCTGTGTAGTTGTCTGATGTCACTTTACAGTTACAGTCCTACCCACCACTGAAGACTTATACTGAAGACTTTTTTTGTTCTTATACGATCATAAATGCAGAGCACTCACGTTTTCAAAACTTTGAATATACATAGTCCATGAGGAAAAGTACATGTTGAAAAATTGAGATGGTTAATTGTCGGATTTTAAAACTACAAGCTGTCAATATTGGCCAAAGTTGATTTTTTTCACAAATATCACATTGGAATTACAGTTCTTCCCACCACTGAAGACTTATTCATTGAAACAAACCCATTTCTTTAAGCAATAAAAAAATGTTCTGATATAATTATGAACACAAATTACTCACATTTTCAAAACTTTAAATAGCCTATAGAAAATTCAATTTAGGCCAACTAAAAAAACTTTGAAGGCTCATAGCTTTAACTAACCATTTTATTTTTTCAATTTGTACTCTTACTAATGGACTATGTACTGTATATTTAAAGTTTTTAAGATGTAAGTGTTCCACATTCATGATCATATGAGAACATATAAGTTTTGGTGCTTAAATAAAATATGGGTTTGTTTCAAAGAATAAGTCTTTAGTGATGGAAAGGACTGTCATTTCAATATGATATTAGACAACTACAAAAGGTTCTGCCCCAGTGTTAAATTTTTAGTAAAGAATGTGGTTGCGTTAGGAGAGGAGAGGGGTATAAAGAAAAAGTGATGCTTATGAAATACTGGAATTTTCTGCATTTTTGAATTTCGGACATGGAAGAAAAAATCTGAAAAAAATTGAGGACCATGGTGTCAGACCCATTTCAATTGATTTGGAATTGCCCATAGCTGATGCAGATAGGTTGAATGAGAACCTCACTATGCATTTACATTACTGGTAAGATGACACTCTTTTTCAGAGTGATATACAGTACAGTGAATTAGGTACAGGGGTAGTCAGCCTAGAGCAATGTGGGATTATATGCCTTGCTCAAAGGTACTTCAGCCATAGATGAGGAGCACCCTGGGGCTATGCAGATTTATAGTGGTTCTATCGTCCCTGTTAGCCCACCTGTGACATCTTGCCTCAAGGAAGGGTATGATGCACCACCCGGACAGAAAATTTGTGAAATGGCCTCTTTTAATCAAAGTCCATCTTGGTGAACTTGGCAGCCAAGGCACGGTTTGGCAACCTTTTGCAGCCAAAATGGTTTAAAAGTAATTTTCAACCAAAATAATGCTTCAAAAGTATGATGCTTTTAACATTTTAGCCTCCCTCTGAGTGGTCTGTATGATGTCTGACTACAGAAATAGGCAAAAAAATTAAACTGCAGCTTTAATATGCTATATCTGATACAGATGCAGCCAAAGCAGGATTTTGTGGTTTACCGTAATACATTACGCAACTGTGATTTATAGTAATTAATATTTAGTATAATGAATCAAATTATTATTTTAAAAAGTAAATGTATTACTTTTTTTGGAGGGGGGGTGTATTTTAAGTAAACGTGTTACTTTAATTTTTCCCTACATGTGTCGTGTTACTAGGCCTGCTTCTGACAGCCTAACTGTTTTCAGGACAAGCAAATAATCACATATCCACATTTACTTTTTCACTTCCTGGTTGAACTCTCCAGTTCTGCTCACTTCATGACCACATGTATTTTTTTCTAAAGGATTTATAGCTATAGTTGCCATAGCTACAGCTTCAGAACCTTACTATTTCAGTACATGGACTTGATAATAATTGTTGAGTTGGCTTAATATCAAGACATTAAGGAGAAGTTATACGTTAGATGTTTCAGATGTAATTATTTCAAATAATTTCAAATAAAAAGATATTTTGTTGCCTTTCTCTCTCCACAGCACTCACACAGGAGGAGACAGCAGGGGGTGACCAAAGGTTTGTGAGCCGCTGGACATTACTGGCAGGTGGCACCATTCTTGCTCTCTGCATTTTGAGCTTGTGCATATTCTTCTGCTGGAGGAACAATCTAAGAAGAAGGTAATCCCCCAAACACACACACACACACACACACACACACACACACACACTCTCTCTCACACACAAACACAAACACGCACACACACACACACACACACACACACACACACACACACACACACACACACACACACACACATACTTTATGCAGAAAATTGTAGCTGTGTCTAAAAAAGAAAAAATGTGTAGCTTCAAGGGGTTAAGTAAAAATTGGGGTCTTATTCTTTATTCCAGGGCAGGAGCATTTGAAATACAGAGTGCACATTCAACAGACCCCCAGCCAGAGTCAGAGGTAAGAGAGTCACTTTGAAAGCACATCTACTGTACATGTTCTACATAAAAATATCCCTCTGATGGCAAGAATTCGTTCTGTCCTGCCACTTACTATGAAAGCAGGAAACCACACTGAGGCCTGAGCATCTTGTTTCCTGTTTTGTTTCTTTTGTGACTGCAACATGTGGTAAAGGCTTGATAACCAGGCCCTTTCAGGTGACAGTGTTTAGGCAGACACCTCGGAAAATAATCTCATAACTTTCCATGAAGTAAGACAGAACAGTTGAGTGTGATATAGATCTTGCATTGTCAAGTGGAACACTTAAAGTGCACTAAAAACATTTTTGCCACCCTCACCTCTGTGTGGTTAGCCAGAGAGAAATGGCAAAATATTGTCTAGTGTTGTGATCTAGGCGTTTTTCATGTGAGCTGGTTTTGCATTAAAATTAAAATACCATTCTGCTGACTGAACTCTCTCTCTTGCACATCCTTCCTGCAGGCACATGCTGAAAGTGTACCTCAGCCAGCCGTGTCTCTGGGATTTGACCCCTCCAAACTGTATGCTAAAATTAAGCAGGATCTGTATTACGGTCGGCTGTGGAAGTCTTATCAGGGGAGGCCACAGACACGGGACCCAGGACCCGTTCCGACACCAAGGAAGATATACTCTTTTGTGGGGGAGCATTCACCTGCACAGAAGAATGAGGAGGAACCTTGAAAAGCCTCCATGAAATCCACTCTCTGCTATAGGGAGAGTAACACTCACAGCCAAAGGTTTTGTTAATTTATCTGTCTAAATGCTTTGGACAGAACTGTACTTTGGTCTTTGTCTATGCTTGCATACAACATTGTTTCACATGTACATACTTAGGGAGGACAAATAGAATTTCATGTGCATGTTTTTTATATTATTATTGTTGTTGTTATTTTGGGTAACTTCCTAACAAGAAAGGCATGGGTTTAAGGACCTATTCTTTCCATTTACAGAATCCAATCTGTGCTTATTATTAATGATAGTGTGATTTTAGCTGACTTGTAGGCTATCACTTCACTTTTTCTTTTGTGCTTATGATATCGTTACACTGAAACGATGTTAGGTGATTATTTATGCCAGGACCATATAACAGTAAAAATTGGGTTTTTGTGATAGAGGTAATTTATGTTAATGAAGCTTTTTGCAACACCACATTCGTAGTGTGCATCACCCTGAACAATAAGATTGAAACAATATGAGGCACCGCCATAATACACTGAAGCAACAAAGTTATGCTAAACACCAACTTTGTTTCACAGCCAAAACGCTTGGCCACAAATGTAGGCCAATGATAAAATAAAGACGATAAATTTAACATTGGTCCACTTCCTTTCATCTGTGGACAGGAGTACATTAAGAGCATCAAACTATTGCTAATGCTGGTGTTTGTCTAGAAAATAACTACAGATGTTTCCTAAACTTAAAGAAATTAAATTGTTTACTATCTTTACCGTAACAAAAGAAAACACATAAAGACAATGTGTTGGCTGGTAAGCCTCCTGGTAAGCACCTGGAGAAAGTTTAACCTTGACTTTTTTGACTTGCTGAATTTCACGACCACGCGCAATTTTCTTAATGTATTGTGTTTAAATTGAAATATTCACATTATATTGAGTATTGCAATTACATTGCATTGCAGTTTGTATTCTCCTTGCATTTCTGTTCTCGTCTTTGGCAAAGTGACACAGTGTGCAGTTTTAAAGTAGTCAGAAAAAATGTATAACAATTTAATTACGGTGCACACAAAAGCATAGGCCTACCATAACGCAAATGTGTTTCGTTTTGTTGGTGTCTCTTACGTCTGTAAAAAAGAAAAATAAAACTAACTAAAAGCACTTGCATTTTCCGTTTATTTCAGAGCCCTCTGAACCAAAATAAGACGCAAGGTGGCGACACAACACTGTATTGAAATGACAGTGTTTCTAAAACATTTTCTTGCCTTTGTAATTGTGTATGACTGCAATTAAAGTGACGAGACAATTATAGTTTTAAAAGAGGCCACTCCTGGTCGACCAGGACCAAGTATTTGGCCGTCAAACATGGAAAGAGTTATGTTATGCCGAGCCAATGAACATGAGCAACAGTTATAACCTACATTTTTAAACGCCCTCCCAATGTTATGCAACTGCCCAAACTTACTCCCCTTCTGCTGGCGGGCTTCAAATTCGTCATACAATAATTCACTATACATACAGTAGGCATAGCCTGTTCGGTGCAGAGCAACTTGCAATATTTCTTCTTTACGAGGTAAGAAGAGAATACCTACCAGACTTCACTAAAACTCGTGGCTCTTTCTTCATGCACACTGGCAGTTCTTTTCTATAGTATTTGTGCTGTTTGAAGACCTACCAAACCTTAAAAAATCTGGAGCGCACGCGGCTGTGCTTCTTTCGTTAGCATCAGGAATACTTTTGTTTCTTTTGCAGGCTTAATAATGTCTTTTAGTCACTTCCACTAATCCATTTTATCGTTATGTGAGCTCAGATTTTACTGAATGATCTCCGATTTACTGACCATTTTGTACAGAACACAACATATTCACAAAATAACCTGTTTTTGTGGCCGTTCATTTTGACCATAAAGAAGCATGGAGCCTAGTTGTGTGGGTGAAAATGAAGGTCTGACGTTTTGGCTGGCCAAACCTGAAGATTATGCTGATGTCATGTCCATATCAGAAGACATATACCGGGGTAATGATTACCTCCCGCACCGATATCATGAGTGGATGACCGAACCGGACCGTGTGGTCATACTGGCCAGGAGATCGGGCAAGCTGGTCAGAAAAGATACTGCACAAATATTATATTATCATTGTACTTAGCTGCCATTTGTGTAGGGCAATCCATGCTGTGGTTTGGAAGGAGAGATAATGTTGAATTTTCCTCAGTTAAGCAGTATTTGTCTTTTAGCTTTGAACAACCACAAAGGTAGAATGTGTCTGAAAAATGTTTTAGTATTGCCAAGCCGGCAAAAATAATGAGTATTTTGTCTTAGAATAATTCCTAATCATTAAATTAAATTCTTAATACATTTGCTGCCATTGTCAGAAAAATAAGTCATCATATCCGTCAGTTCTGTTATCATATGTGTGTGTATGCTCTTACTAACAGGTGGCTTTAGAATCTGGGCTGGTGGTGGATGATGGTCGTACAGTGGTGGTGGAGGGTTTACGGGTATGCCCCAGTGAGAGAGGTCAAGGGGTGGCAGGGGTCATTCAGAGATTTGCTGACAGCTACTTGAAGAAGCTCTACCCCAGCATTACAGTGAAGCGGCTGACCAGAGGAGACGATCCAGGACCAGAGAAACTGTCCAAGTTTAAACTGCTGGCAAAGAGGGTGAGTGCCCCAGCACTAGTATATGTTTAAACCAAAAGACTCACTTACCCTGGTACAGTAGTCAAACACACCCAGCTAAATGCTTACAAAATAACTGAGCACGTTGTACATGCATCACATTGCAGTACAACGTGTCCACTCCTTACAATACGCTGCCGTGATGTTCTGAGTTTTCCCCAGATGCAGCTCAATTAGCAGAATCATTAAAGGAGAGTAGGTACCTGCACAGTGAGGAAGGGAGTCTAGGGAGAACACAAAAGACACACTACACCCATAACAATTTTCTATAGAGAACACAGACACACTACACCCGTAACAATTTTCTATAGAGAACACAGACACCCTACACCCATAACAGTTTTTGATGGAGAACACACAGACACACTACACCTGTAACAAATCTTCGTGTGAAACATTTAGACACACTACACCCACAACAATTCTCAACAGGAAATGCCCAGACACAGCACGTACATAACAAATACATACGATTCTATAGAATATCTCTTTTTTATTGGGGGGTGTGCGGTGGGGAGCTGAACATACAGTTGTGTAATGATTTGTGTGCCATCACTGTGTTTATGTTAACATCTATAGACAAAGACAAAGTCCCTATAAACCTTTAAACCTCAATCATTTCTTCTACCTCTCTTTAAGAATATGGGTTGATTAGAACTCTACTTCACTCTGCATAAAATTGCACAAATACAACCCTGTTAAATAAAAAAAGCCTCAGTATTAATTGCATTCATGTCTGGAAAACCTGAAAGCCAACAAAGGCCACTTTATACCACTGTTCACAATGTGACAAACACTAAAAGAAAAAGCATGTAATTATGCTGTCAACCTCCCCCTCTCCCCTGTCTTTTCTCCTCCCTTATACACCTACTGTGAGCACTTGCTTGCACCTTTTCTCCCTCACTTGCCTTTGTTGTCCTCCATTCTGTATCGCTTACTCTCATACCTTTACCCTGTCTCCATTTTGTCTTCTTCCTCCCTTCTCTCAATAGTGCCTTACTCCTTGACTGATGTTGTGTCATTTCGCCTACCCCCTCTCCTCCATTCTTATTTTTTCTGTCTTGGTTTTACTCCCAGGCTGTTTTGTCCTTTCGTGGAGAGACAGAGAGTTTTGATGGGTTTATCTCAGCCCTGAAGGCGAAGCTAATGTTAGACGAAGGAGCAGGTGGGTCGGGCAGCAGACACCTGACTCTGGAGACGGAAGAGCAGCTCAGGGCCATTTTACTGGACCCAGACATCGTCTCTCGGCTCCAGCTACCTGGCGGTGCAATCATTCTGGACTGGCAGCCCCTGCAGCCAATAGAAGGCAACCTGGCGATATTGAAGAGGCGGAACCTCACCTGTTTTGTTGGTGGTGGGTCACTGGACAGACCCAAATTTCTGAGTTTCTACACGCCACCATACCCAGTGCCATATGGTCAGCGGCTTAATATTGACCTGTATGGGACAGACCAGGGCCTGGCACGCGGGGCGCTGGTGGCAAACCTGGACAGAGTCAGAGCAGAGTTGAGGGGGAAGGTGATGATGCACGTGTACATGCATGGATCTCTGTGGGAGGGCCTTAGGGACTTCTGCCAGATGGAGTCAGGAGTACAGCAGTGGAGGAACAATTGGGAGCAGCTCTTCCTGGAGAGAGATTTATAATGAGAGAACAGTTAAAAGAATTATTGTGTGTGTGTGTGCGTGTGTGTGTGTGTGTGTGTGTGTGTGTGTGTGTGTGTGTGTGTGTGTGTGTGTGTGAGAGAGAGAGAGAGAGTGTATGTGTGTGTATGTCAGGGATGGAAAGTAGCATCCGCCAAATGCAGGTGACTTTGCGTACTTTGCGTTTAATCAAAGATTCTTGGGTAGTACCCTTAATGCTTTGAGTGAAGTGCTTTAATGACAGAAAAAATGATTTGCAAACAAGACAAGACAAAAAAGGAAGTGGCAGGTATGCACAAAGTAACATATCATGTAAATGTACAAAGTCGCGCAAACAAATACCTTGGCAGTTAGCAACTTAGCAGCAGTGACAGCAATGCTTAAAGAAGTGGCTGGTAAAACCATTAAGTGCCTGGTAGGCTGTAGAATACACCATCCACAGTGACTAGTGGCCAAAAATTGTACTTTTCTTCCCTGAAATGTGTGTGTGTGTGTGTGTGTGTTGTGTGTGTGTGTGTGTGTCTGTGTGTGTGTGTGTGTGTGTGTGTGTGTGTGTGTGTGTGTGTGTGTGTGTGTGTGTGTGTGTGTAAAAGGGAGTTAAAAAGGCTGTCCATTGTCTGTTGACAAAACTAGTTAGCCACTGTATCTTATTTCCAGTACTGCAAAACCAGATCATATGCTTTATTATGCTTCAACCAAAGATTTGAATAATAATAATAATAATATAAAACAAAGTAAAATAAATATAATATAACCTACCTTTTGTTTTAATTACACAGCTTTATCAGCTGTATCACAGCTTTGTGTCAGATGATGGAAATTGAGTTGAAGGGTAAGTGAGGACCTTAAGTGTATTTTGCATGAACATTTAATTGGTATCTTATACACATAACAGGACTTGAGAGAAGATGGCCAGTGCTGCTGTGTACTGTTATGAAAATAATGAAAATTTAAATAAAAATTGCACAGCTATCATATCTTTGTGTCTGTGTTGAAATTGGTCAGTTATGAGCAATAATGGGTTAGGTTAGACAAGGGTAACGTGGTGAGATTGAGATAGAAGGTCGTCTGCCCGCTTTCCACAATGCTATATTTTACTTGGCCCCTAAAGTGGAAACATCACACACAGGCTACTGACTAAATGGGACAAGGATAATGAGATTGTTCACTTCATAATCGGTCCCTCATCACAAACTCAGATGATCTTAAGTGTGCATTCTCTCTCTTATCATGCCACTTAGATCTTTTTGGAATGGATTTGCTGTTGTGCTTTTTTTTTACAATCTTCCTCTCTTTGCTGTTTCTTTCAACTTCTCTCTCTTTCTCTCCCTCCCTCCCTCTCTCTGTCTCTCTCTTTCTGTTTTCTATGCTTGTCATTACTACCACTCAGGCAGAGGTAGTTTCACAATGTCAAATTTCTCTTCTCATCTTGTGTCAGAACAGAACCCTAAGGAGGGCTCTGAGCGTGCGGGCGCACACACACACACACACACACACACACACTTCAGACACCCCCCCCACACTGCCCTACACACACACACACAAATAAATGAGATAAATTGCAATTGTAAGACAGGGTAAGGTGCAGTAATGAATACGGCACAGTGAACAGATAACTTGCAGTGGACAATGAACTTAGTACCACTCAAAGCGCAAGGACGCATTAGTTGTCTTTTTACCAGAGGTATACATGTCCTTATAAAGTGCAATGGCATGATGGCAATGCAGTCAACAGGTAAAAAAAAATGCCCAGTCCACATTTCAACATATGAAGTGTGTATCCTACTGCTCACTCCAGATCTTCATTGTAAATGTAGTTTGCCTCTGGGTGATTACTTTACTGTTTGTGTTTGACGAAACCTGCTTTAATGGTATGAAGTCACTAAAGTCTAGTGTGACTTGCTCAGACTTGCACAGTATGAAATGCAGTGTTTGGGTACATCCTGTTTTTTAATGCATAGTGGCATATAGTTTTAGACAGTATGATGTACATCTTAGGCTACATCATATTTGTGAGTGCACCATGGCATATAGCTTCAGATAATAATGAGCTTTAGCAGGGTCTGGTCCTCCAGTGCTTTAGGCACGAGGGTCGAGTAATATCTATGTTATTCAATTCACTTGGCCATTGCGTTATGATTCTTCAGTTTGAAATGTTTCCAAATGTTTCAAAATGGTGACTGCAGAGCTGTTTTCCACCTATAGAGTGCTGTGTGCAGTTGCTTCCCACTCCACCGCAAGAGGAGGTCTTGTGAATGCAGACTTCAGCTGATAAACTGCAATCTTGGCACTGAGTTTTATAGCAGAGTTGAAAACGTTGACCTTGTGTCTAGGACAAGTTCCAACTCAAAATACACTGAAAAGAGTGAGGCATAGAACCATTTTTTTAAAAATGAAGGCAGCATGATGCATCTTTTTTAGTGTTGGTTTAACTTGCATGATTTGTCAACTACTATGAACAATGGCATGTATGTTGATATGATACTTGGTTTAACAGCAAGTTAAACCAGCTTAAAGAAAGATCCATGCAGCACCTTTTTTTAAATTGGTTCTATGCTTCATTTTTACAGTGCACTGCTGTGTGCATTTCAGATTTTATGGAAAGTAATGCGTGCTCCTTAAGTAATACGTGAGAAGGACACGCTGTCCCAGGCATTTAGTATGGGCTAGTAGCCAATCAGTTGTTTACTCTGTCTGCTTTTACTGTTTTTCAGACTGGCTATGGAAACTAAAAACAAAAATGGATTTTTGCTCCTTCAGTTCCAAACCATTTGGAAAGTAAAGTACAGTCAACGCATGCACCCAGTCTTTGATACATATAAAAACCTGTCATTGTCATAAGTGCTAAGTTGTAAGGCAACTAAACCATTTCTTGTAGACTTAGTCAATCGATTGATTCATTCTCAGAGAAGTCCAGTTGTCTTAGAACTTCACACTTAGGACTACCATTACCTGACAATTGGCTGAGAATTTATCCCACTTCAAATGGGGCTAAATGACTGAGCTGGTCACCTTCTGCCTCGGCTCTTTTTGACAAATGAATCTTTTGTCAGATTGATTGATGTCTTAATTATCGATTAGACCGTTCCGTACATTGTCGTTCCTAGCGCTGTCCTAGTCCTAGTCATTCCTGCCCCGTCAGTGGTGAAAGAGCAGTGGGTCCACTGCAAAAGCATTCATTCTGCAGATTTACCATTGGGAACATTATCTGTTAACCCTGCCCATACGCCTACTTACACTCTGCTATTCACTCGCCATAAAGCCTTCTCAGAACTCTATCAATTATTGACTCATACTGAAGACAAGATGCTCATTTGCTTTGTTCTCAGTGCAACAGTTATGAAAGACCTACAGTTGGGTTAATATATAATTAATCTGTCCAGTCCAGCACCTGTTCAACTGTGTCAGAACTAACAGAGCACAATGTCAGACTCCTGTGGATAATCACGTGCATGAGATGGTGTTGTCTGGTCAGGTCGCTGTTACATAGACGTGAGGGTGGATCAACAAACCAAGACCTCCCCACCCCCAACCCCAACCCCCGTGGTGTGACAGGAAGGACACTCAGAGGACAGTGAGACAGAATAGTAATGAGTGTCCTTATGTTAGACCTGTAAGAAATGTCTCATTTCAACCCTTATTTTGACGTAAGATTCATCGCAGTCCAAGAAATACAATCAAACTGTATTTCCATTTTTCAAATGATATTATTTTTTTGTGGTTTTGGGTGACGATTTTCAGAAGGGTTGTGTGAAAACATGAAAATTACCAAATAACAATAATGTTGGGAACATATTTCATATAGTGCACTTTGTGCTGCAAAAAGAAAATGCCTCAGTCCAATTATTTTCTGTGCGTGTTTTTTGAATGAATTCTGTTTTTGTTGGTAATGGCTTCTGCTTAAATTAATTACCATGCTGTGAAGGTTCTGAGCGTGCGCTGAGCTTATTAGACCTAGAGGAGAGAGCTCTAAAGAATGTGTGTGTGTGTGTGTGTGTGTGTGTGTGTGTGTGTGTGTGTGTGTGTGTGCATGTGTGTGTGTGCGTGTCTGTGTCTGTGTGTGTGTATCTGTGTGTGACTGTGTATGTCTGTTTGTGAGTGTGGGTCTATGTTTCAGAGTGTTTGTGAGCTGAAAAGATTGTGGTGATTACGGTGCATCAAAGGAGAAAAACACCAGCAATCAGCCTGCTTCATCAGATACATTTCTTCACGTTTGCATAATCTTAAGGCAACACATATTTTTATTCCCAGCTGCAATACTGGTCCCATTCTTTCATTTCAAATATGTCTATCAAAATGCAGAATTTGAAGCAGCATAAACAGCGGCAGAAAATCCAAACGTTGTGCTTTGAATATGAATATGTTTCAATTCTGCAAGCTGTCGGTTAAATGAGAAAAACCCACATTCCTACCACACACCATTTATGATGTGGCACAATGTCTCATTTTTGTGAATAAATGCTCATAATCTGAACTGTTAGTGTGTGTGTGTGTGTGTGTGTGTGTGTGTGTGTGTGTGTGTGTGTGTGTGTGTGTGTGAGAGGGGTGGGGTGCTGCATCCACTAGTCGGCAGCATAGAGCCACTTCTGTGGGTCAAGACTATAATGAAATGCGGTGCTATGAGTCATACACATAATAGCTTCTAAGAGCTATATACACAGCGGGGTAAAAGGGCCACAGAAAAGCACAATGACAAGTAATAGGGTAGAGAGCAGCGTGTTTGTCATTTCAAATCTCCCAGAGGCAGCAGGAAGCACAGGGGGATTGCAGTCTG